>CM053560.1:121074598-121173649 GCA_028646485.1 Cryptoprocta ferox | reverse complement strand
ACACAGAATCTGAAGCAGCCTCCAGGCTCTGAGCTGTCAGTACAGAACCCGATGCGGGGCTTGAACTCACGAACTGCGTGATCATGACCTGAGCTAAAGCGGGACACTTAACCGACTGAGCCTCCCAGGCACCCCTCCCCGAAGAAACCTTAAGAACAAGCTCTTGGCATTAATAGGAACCAACAGCAACAGAACACGAGAGTAAACACCCAGACAAGAAACAGCCGCCCTCGGGTCAGCCACCGGAAATGGTGGGGAAGAGGGTGCTGTCCATTCCATGCTGAGGCCGTCAGCAGGGATCACTTATCCTGTGCACGGGCAAAGGGTGGGGGAGGAAACAAAACAAATCTCATCCAGGAAAGAAAACTAAGAGGTCAAGTCAAGGAGAAAGAACAGAACACGGGAATGCTCATCAGTTCTCCTGCAGGGGAGAAAGCGCAAGTCCCACAGGGAGACGGGGTGCCTGTGAAGCATCGTGGTCTACAGCTGACACTCAGCAGGCTTCCTGTGGGTCCTTATTTGCCTCAAAGTGAAAAACTTGGAAATGAAAAGCAGGGGGCTTGGGGAAAGGGCCTCTGGCTCCCCTGTCTGCCCGGCCGATGGACTCCCCCTGCAGAAAATGCCATCACCACTCATGTGCAGTGACCCACCAGACCCCACCCAGAACATGAACTGTTCAACCTAGATGGGCTCCTTCCACCAGGTGGAGAACGGCAGGGTCAGGCCGTGTACTAATGGCCCCAGTGCATTTACTTTTATAATATGGGGGGAAGAACGATTAGGAAATGAGGCAGATAATTTCCCATGCTGACAACTGGCACCCCAGCCAACCTTCCTGGATGAGGGGGGACATAAGAAACCACATTAATTGCTAGAGAGACCTTTTTTGACATCTACCAGAACGAATGTCCTACGTTCTCTTCAAAACCAACGCAACACAGAAAACCAACACAACACCCCCTTAGATCTGTAAGAAAGAAGTTGCCTGGGCTTAATCCCTGGCCAAAGAATCCTGTGCCCAAAACACTCCCGCAGCTCATCCCTATTTACCTGGGATCACACCATCAAGTTCAGTCAAGTTTATTTCTAAACACCACACTTTTGGAGACTGCACAGCTGTTACTAGTGGCACCAGGTTAGGGGCTGGGGGGAGGGACATTATCAGGAAGACAAGGTATGGAAGCAGAATGGCACGCCCATGATTATTTGCAGCAGCCACATTTCCAAATGGTTGCAAACCACGCCCACTTCATCATGCAACCTACTCCGTTGGAAAACCTTTCACTCTTCAACATCTGCCAACATTTCGGTTACTGAAACCCAACTATGTGATTTAAAAGAAAGAAGGCAGGGGCACCCGGGTGGCTCAGTCAGTTAAGCGTCTGACTCCTGACCTCGGTTCAGGTCGTGATTTCATGGTTCGTGGGTTCGAGCCCCGAGTCAGGCTCTGCAGTAATGGCATGGAGCCTGCTTGGGATTCTTTCTCTCCTTCTCTCTGCCCCTCCCCTGCTCATGCTCCCTCTCTCTCAAAATCAATTAATTAACTTAAAAAAAAATGAAGGCAGTGGTCAATAAAAGGCATTCACCACCAAATATTGACTCCAGAAAGCAACTTGCAAACTCTAGTGTCCGTTCTACTTCAAACCATGTGAGACACATTGGACAACATGTAACATACTAAATCTGACTTGACTGGTTTTAGCCCCTCCCCTTGGCCCCCACAGATTGTTCTTAAAATGAATTAAAAGAAATAAAAATCATCTCTGGATAATTTAGTTGTAAAGCAGAAAACCATCCTTGATGATTCAGTCATTCTGCCGCACAAACTATTTCTTCTACCTGAATTCTGTTGCAAATTGTGTGGACATCAGATTTATGCCCTTGGTAGGAGGCATTAAAAAAAAACAAATATGAAGTTCTTAAAATTGGGGTTGCTCACCAAGGGCAAATATGGTATTTATATTCCCCCTATGAAAACACAGAAGAGCAGGTCAGACTTGTCTTAGGAGAGAGAATGTCAGGGCGCACGCATTCATCAGGGGGAGTCCGGCATAGGAGAAACTTGGTTTGAATTAAACAACATAAACACAATGCATTAATTGTATCTGTGTCAACCACAGCTCTGCCTTCACATTGCCCCATCTTGTGTGCCACATCTGATGAGGAAAAGAAAAAGGTACTGCCTTGAAACTACAAACTGAAAGCTCAGGGCCCTTTAGCAGAACTTTTCCAAAGTCTGGACTCACAACCTGAACTTCTGGTAGGTTGGTGGGACAAGACAGCACCAAGGCCGACAGCTTTTGCTGGAGGATAAACAGAGGACTCCTGCCCAGCCTGTTCGGGACACTCTCAATTCACCCTCTTCTGTGTGCACCGGAAGGAATGCTAGCTGAGTCTCTGCTGGCCTGGGGGAGGTGGCCCATGTTGAGAAGCAATGCCACTGAAGGCAAGAGCCCTAGTGTGTGGAAAGAGAGGGCCAGCTCCCAAATGGACCATGACTTAATTAGGCTGCTGGAGAAGTCGCTAAGCCTGAATTCGAGTTTCTCATCTTTGAGCTCCTCAAACATTCTTCTTCTTGGAACAACGCATGCCATACAGACAGCATGGACGAGCACTTGAGCAGCAGCCCTCTAACCTACCAAGCACAGAGGGGATGTCTCCAGCAGGGCAGGTCAAGAGGACCCACAGTGGGCTCTCACGCCTTCACCACCCCTGGAGAGCACAGGAGGGGCAGAAAGCCGCTAAGCGACGAAGGGCTTCGTTCTGAAAAGGAAAGGATGCCTGCAACTCTAAAAGGCCTTTATTTCCTATTTTCATGATTTTTCAAAGTAAGATGGCTATTTTTGACTATGACACAAATATCAGGAAGGTCACTTGACAGAGAAAATCACTTTAAAAGCAACTTTGTTGTTACAACCTACATAAGGCTTTAAGGGCAAAATAATTACAGGATGAACAGAAGCCACGGGCTTCCGGTGCCTCTCAGGGTCGGGGGCAGGAGCAACAGCGGTCTTCAGGCAGGGACACACAGGGCCGCGGCTGGAGGCTTGGGCACTACGGGGCCGGGGAACCCGCAGCTCACAGGTGCAATGCTGGTCTGAAGCCGGGTCCTCTGCCCACATTTCAGGCAGGAGGCAAAGTCCACATTCTAATCTTAAAAAAAATTTTTTTTTAATGTTTATTTACTTTTGAGAGAGAGAGGGAGGGAGGGAGGGAGACAGAGACAGAGAGAGACAGAGAGAGAGGGGATGAGTGGGGCAGGGGCAGAAAGCAAGGGAGAGGATCCAAAGCAGGTTCTGTGCTGACAGCAGAGAGCTGGATGCAGGGTTTGAACTCACAAACTGCAAGATCACGGCCTGAGCTGAAGTTGAATGCTCGATTGACTGAGCCACCCAGGCGCCCCCACACTATAATTTTTCAGGAGAAAAAGGGAGACAAGGACCCCCACTCTGTTTCCAGCTTTCACAGGTATCACAGGGCTACCCTGCTGGACTCTCCTTCAGTTTTTTAAACTATGTTTTAGTGTGGTAAAATAAAATTTTTAAATTTAAAAAAAACCCAAATTTGCCATTTTAGCCATTTTTAAAATGTTTGTTTCTTTTTAAAAGAGAGAGAGAGACAGCAGAAGAGGGGGAGAGAGAGGGGGACAGAGGATCCCAGGGGGGCTCCGCACTGATCGCAGAGAGCCGGATATGGGGCTTGAACTCATGAACGACCTGAGCTGAAGTTGGACACTTAACAGACTGAGCCACCCAGGTGCCCCCACATTTAAATAGCTATTTTTAAGTGTTTGATGCAGTGGCATTGATTGCATTTGCGATGTTGTACATACAACCACTGCTGCCAAAGTTTTTCATCACGTCAAACAGATGCTCTCATACACATGAAGGGCTAACTCCCCATTCCCCCCCCCCCCCCCAGCCCCTGGAAACCCCGAACACACTTTATGTCACCGTGAATTTGCCTATGGCAGATACTTCCTATGGATGGAGTACTATGGTAGCTCTCCTTGGGTCTGGCTTCTTTCATGTACCATAATGTGTATTTTTTTTTAAATGTTTATTTACATATCTAGAGAGTGATGAAAGAGTGTGAGTGGCAGAGGAGCAGAGAGAGAGGGAGAGAGAGAGAATCCCAAGCAGACTACACATTCAGTGCAGAGCCCGGCATAGGGCTCGATCTCACAACCATGAGATCCTGACCTGAGCTGAATCCAGAGTCGATCGCCTAACCGACTGAGCCACCCAGGCGCCCCTCACTTAGCATAATGTTTTCAAGGTTCATCCAAGTTGCACCCCTCATCAGAATCTCATTCCCTTTTACGGCAGAATAACATTCCGTTGCACGGACCACATTTTGCTTGTCTATTCATCTACGGATGGACGTGTGGGTTGGTCCTGGCTTCAGCCAGTGTAAACAGTGCTGCGTTGCACACGTACCTTCCCCTGCTTTTGTCCTCACTTGGACAAAACAGAGACGGGAGGAGGAGAGCAGGTAGATGTGTGGGGACAGGGGCTGCTCGACCTCGAAAGGTTATCCTCCACTGTTTCTCACACCTGCCTGGCAAGGACGCCTGTGGCACTTGGCTGTGCTCTGAAGTTGGGCCCCTTTCTTTCTTTCTTCCTTCCTTCCTTCTTTCATTTTATTTATGTTAGAGAGAGTGAGCAAGTCGGGGAGAAGGGCAGAGGGAGAGAGAGAGACAGAATCCCAAGCAGGCTCCACTCTTAGCATGGAGCCCGATGTGGGGCTCGATCCCACAACCCTGGGATCATGACCTGAGCCCAACCCAAGAGTTGGACGCTCAACCATCTGAGCCACCCAGGTGCCCCCATGAAGTTGGCCCCCTTTCGAAGCTCACTCCGGTTTTCTCCCTCTCGATTCACTCCTCGGCCAAGCTGAGAGGGGCAGCAGGGAGAAACGGGATGGGCGAGAGAGGCTCTCACTCTACACCTTGCACAGTGCTCTTCCCTGCCCCACAGCCCGGAGAGCCCACCTGCCCTCTGTGGGAGGCTGTGTGGCTGAGGCAGCGGCATCAACACCCGGGCGGCCCCCAGCAGCACAAGCCCTCGGCTCCCTTCCCTTCAGGGCAACCTGGCTCCCACCGGCACCCCACTCAACCCAACGGAAACCTCGTTCTGTTGTTTCCCCCCCGACAGCTCCAGGGTTCCACCGTGAGGCCACCAACCGGCAAACCACCCCGCTGGAGAGAAAGCAGTGGGACCCGCCTGGGGAGCGCCAGCCTGGGCACGTTTTCAAACGACACCGGTACCTGGGCACAAAGATGGAGTTGTGCAGGAAGTTCTCGAAGACTTTGCGGTACTCAGCCTCCTCCTTCTCGGCCTGCTTCTCGGCCTCGGTTTTGGGGCAGGCACAGCAAGGCCCCTTCTCTCCGCCACACACTTCGGTCTTGGGGTTCTCGGTCACCTCCTCGACGTCAATGGTGCCATCAGCATACTTCCTGATGGGGATTTTGTCTGCTTGGGAGACACAAGGCCAACAAGAGTGGAAGTGAAAGCCAAGTCCCAGACGCCGGTGGCTGTCAGCGCCCCTAATGGAGAACGGGGCCGGCTTTGTTGGGTCGTTCAGACGGCAGGATGTGGCTGCAGGTCCCCCCCACCTCCCGCCCTCACCTTTGGAGCAGTAGTTGTGCCGGTAAAGATAGCTGTCCTGAGGCTGCCGCTGCCACCTCACGATGTAGTAGCTTAGGTTGCCGTTGGGCAGCGACGGTGGGTTCCACTTCACGATGAGCTGAGAAGAGGAGTTCGATGCCGAGAGAACATCCAGGGGAATGGAAGGAACTGGAAAGACGGACAAAGGCTGTCAGGTACTCGCTGCAAACCAACAAGAAGGGGGTGGCCCAGAGAAGGAGAGGGTGCTGGGCACGGACATGCGAGGTGAAAACGGAGCTGTGTTCTGAAATACTTATGAATTTAAATGCCAACGTCTCTCTTTGCGGTCTCTATCCTCGGGTCATCTGTGTGCAAACAAACATGGCTGAGCTTCAAGTGGGAAAAGGGTGGTGGGGACCACACCAGGATTATGGTGGGTAACTTCGAATCTCATTCAAGCACCGGGCTTTGCTCATGGATTACAACAGCCGTTCTCCAAACCGTGGGACCACGGCAGTTTTGGGAGGAGGTGAAACGGGCTGACTTACGTTCATCTGAGGTTTTGGAGCTCTGATAAAAATGGCAAGATGCCAAAATGAGAGAGGAAGTAGGAAAGGGCTGGAGTGTGTGTGTGTGTGTGTGTGTGTGCGCACATGGTAGGTAAGAAGCGTGGAGGAAAAGGGCCTGCAAGCCTCTCTGTAACCACACTTCAGTGGAATGACTGAGACAGGACTAGGAGAAGCAGTCTGCAAACTCAAATATACACAGAGTCCTGAGTGCAAGCAGTGGACTGCTACCAGCCAAAGAACATCGATTTACAGGCAAACTACAATAATCTGGTAAGGCTTTGTTTACTATTGTCTCCCAAACCCAAACGCAAACCCAGAGGGGCCTTGTGTATAAAGGGCAAATGCATCCCAGGACCACTGAAATCTTACTTTCCTTGGGTTCACAAGAAAACACTGATTTTCATAGATTTTCACAAGTGCAAGAGACTTCTCTACGGTATGTCACTTAAACAGCATAGTCATCCAAGCCGTTTCAGAACTCAAAGGGGCGAAGAGCTTAAGGGTACTTCAAAGCCTGTAACATGATACACAATGTTCAGAACACCTGTCTGGAATGATGCTTTGGGGAACAGTTGTGACTAATGCCAGCTTCTTCAGGAAAGACGTAACCACTGAATGCTCCGTCATTTTCAGGTTTCCAAAATCAAGTATTTTAAGAATAAACAGCTTACCCCAAATGTTTCAATGATAAGCGTCACAAAAAAGCAGAGGCAAAGGACCAAGTTTTCCTCTGTCCCTACTGCTTCTAAGGACTGGGGCCAAAGTATAAGGGACTGGCTCAATTTGTGTGGTGCTTAGTTTTCCATCTTTGGGGGAAGGGAACAGGTTTCTTAAGAATTTGTCATAATAAGGAAAGATTCTTATTTTTCCTGAGCTGTCTGCGATAAATTACTTCCAAACCTTAGGAAGAATAACTTGTTTTTTTGCCCTTGAATCTCTGCCACACCACCCCACACCCAGGATCAGAAGCCGGTGCCAGATTTCTTTCTCTAAACATTTCAGGGTCTGAGATATGATTGCGACCACTTACGGGACCCTCGAGACAGAGCAGGGGAGGGGAGGAGGAGCAGGCAATGCATGAGCCGAAGGTTTTCCCCATCAACGCTTTTCCCTCACCCTCTCTGCCATTTTAGCATATTTTGTGCTACCTTATGGGTGTTTTAAAAAACAGCTCCCACCCAAAAATATTTATCACAGTCTTTAGAAATGATGTGCATTTTCCTACTTCGAAGCTGGTTTTTATATACTTGGCTAATATGCACAAACATTTACTTTCATTACTTCCAGATCCTGGAGTTGAGAAATGAGGTGGTTAAGGAGGATGAAGATAAAGAAAGGGGGAACATTTTCACCGGTGACTACTTGGAATGTTCACAACATACTCTGTCTGATGTTTCCCAAATTCTGCCTATCTCTTTGGAACTGGAAAATGAAGACAGAAGACCAGCGAGCCACGTGAAGGTACTGACTGGACCACCAAATCAGCATGGCGGCTCCATTATGAAAATAAACAAGAAGGGGGCGCCTGGGTCGCTCAGTCAGTTGAGCATCTGATTCCTGACTTTGGCTCAGGGCATGATCTTGTGGTTTTTGGGTTCGAGCCCTGTGTCAGGCTCTGCACTGACAGTGTGGTGCCTGCATGGGATTCTCTCTCTTCCTCTCTCTCTGCCCTTACCCTGCTCTGTCTCTCTCAAAATAAATAAACTTAAAAACAAAAAAGGGAAAATAAACAAGAAGGGCAAGCTACAAGGAGTGGGATCCTGGCTGAGTCCTCCAAAAAAACCAAACCAGCATCCTGGAGGACCCGGGCTCAACAGTGCCAGGCAGGTGGATGATGGAAGGTGCTACCGAATCCCGAAAATGGCCCAGAAGAGCCCAGGGTATTGGGACCGGGAAGAGTATAGGACACAGCATTATCTATCACTAAGAAAGGTACATTCAAGACAGACTGGTCCAAGATCGAGAAACACGATAGGCACATTTGTTGCTGGTCCACTGACTGGATCCGTAATAAACAAGTGCAGAGAGCTCCTGGAACCTGAGGGAGGGGTGGTGAGCGGATACCTGAAGCATTGGTGCGAATGTACAAGATTTCACTCTTGGCCCCGCGGATGTGGTCATTCTCCACCATGGTGAGGGTCACTGCCTTGACGTAGACAGCATACTGCGTCCAGGGCTTCAGTCCACGCAGCAGAATGCCAGGCTCGACATCCTTGTTGGGAGGGAGGTCCACGTCCACCATGTTCCAGCTGTTGGAGCCACAGGCATCCTGGCCATCGTACTCCGTGACGTTTTTAAAGGGTCTGAAAGACAACAGAAGGCACTCAGAGAAAAGCTTTCGGTCCCCGCCATCGAGGTGCTCAGAAGCCTTCCCCAGGGACCAAGCATGTCACCCTTTCTGTAATGGGAATTCTAAATAAAACAAATAATCACCTGGATTTTTATGGAAGAAGAAAACTAAGCAAGTGGCCCCAGGTTTCACTGCAGTTACAAATGCACTAGAGAATTGCGTAAGTTCTAGTTGTTACTGGGATTGCAGACATTGCTCCTTAAGGATACATGCAAATGTTGGGAGGCCTGGCCCGGCTCAGGTCATGTCTCGCGGTTTGTGGGTTCGAGCCCCACGGTGGGCTGTGCTGACAGCTCAGAGCCTGGAGCCTGCTTCGGCTTCTGTGTCTCCCTCTCTCTCTGCCTCTCTCCCACTCGCACTGTCTCTCTCTGTCTCTCAAAAATAAATAAACATTAAAAAAAAGAATGCATGCAAATTCTATTTTTCTCTCTTCCAATTATGGCATTTTTCACCATTAAGAAAAAACAAGTGTAGTCATTTAATGCAAATATCAGCTACTGATGAAGAATAACTTTTGGAGAAAAAGGACTTTTGCTGCAGAAAAATAGCATCTCAAATAGAGCTTCCAAAATCGAATTTGCTCACAAACAGTTGTAACTGCTGAAGGATCTTATTCACATACCCGTCCCTGTGGTCACAACGGAAGACCGTGAGTAACTCCCATGCATAAACATGACGAATGCGTAATAATCTCAAGACCTGCTTTTTCCACAGCTATGACCCTTCCCAGGGCTCTGGCCCTGGTGGGGGGAAAGGGGACCAGACACCACCGTTGGTGGCCCTGGTTTCAGCTCCAGGGAGACCCGGAGACCTACGGCATCACAGTGGGAGCTGGGTGAGGAGGGTGACTGAGCAGACTGGGGGAACCACTTGGAATAGGAGGCAAAGGAAGGAAGAGGAAGACCAGCAGGAGCCGCCGTCTGGAGGAGAAAGTCACGGCTGCTGCAGCAGGTGACTGTCACCTGAAGGCACAAAGTCCCCTGTAGATTCTGGGAGAAATCATGAAAGGTTCAAAACATGGAGGTCGGTCTCTCTCCACTTTCCTTCCCTAGTTCGGAGGGCTCATGACCTAGAGCAGAGGACCATGCCTTGGAAAGGCCTGTGCACAGAGGGACAGGAATAAGAAGACCAAGCAGCCCGGGGTCCCCTCCAGGGGGGTGCGCCTCCTGCAGGGTGCAGGTGCTCCTGGGGTGTGGCTTAGCGGGCATATCCTCTACCCCCCTTCATGGATGTTCGGACTTAACCTAATTCCCTAAAAAACAAGCTTTGCTCTTCGGAACGCCTCTAATTACCCACCGGAGAAGGGAAGGCCCCAAGCGGACACCGTAGTGTGTGGGCCGTCTGGATGCCCGTGACAGCCGGGGGGGGCGCGGGAGGAGCACAGGCTTCCCCACCCACAGCGCTGCCCACAGGATGTCACCGAGCGCAGAGACTCACGCCTCCTTGTAGTAGACGGTGAAGCTGATGAGGTCCCGGTAGTCCGGGGGCCGGTACCGGTGCCAGGTTATGATGATGCGGTTCTTCCCTGTGGTCGTAGAGGTGAAGTGCAGGACGTCGCTTTCACCTGGGTGAAAGGTACATTGGTGAGCGACCGAGACCGACAGCCTTTCCCTCCGCGCGTCTGACAAGTCACCTGCCCCGCCCGGTTTCCCTCTTCTCCAAGGCTGGCTGTGCATGCTAACAAGCCCCTTTCTGGACTTCTCAGTGGCCCTCCCGGTTCTGCTAAGGACCCAAACGCCTTCCCACGTGGAGCTGCGACGCTCCCGGTCCACTGATTTAGCACACTCGGCTGTGCTGGACCTGCCCTGCGAGTCCGAACCGACAGGGGAGGGCTGCTTGATGGGGCCAGGCACCTGCCCTTTGTGCTGAGCCCTAAGGCGCGGGCCACGAGGGGGCCAGGACTGTGAGCCCTATAAGCCGGGCTGAATCGTCTGCGACAGGAGGGATTCACTCTGCAGCGTTAGGGGTCTCCGCCTGCTCCTGCACGACGAGCAGAGACTGGCTAACGGACTGGGTGTGCCACCGCGGGGCACCTCCCTCACTCTAAACGCGGTATCAGCCTGGAAGGACACGGAAGCTTCTTGAAGGCTCCAACTGAGGCTGACACACCCCCGGGAACGGAGTAAGCACTGACAAGAACAGTGTCACCTGGCCAAGCTTCTGTGCCCTGTGGGATGTCGCTGGGGAAGCACGGCAGGGAACTTGCCCTGAGCCCCCGTCTTGTTCCTCTGGCCAGATTCAAAGGACCACAAGGACCCAGAAAGAGCTGCTGATGGCCTCCCCTTGGGGAGACTCGAAGCTCTCCTAGGGACTGTCCTTTCCCGCCTCTATCTGCCTGAATCCCAACGCACACTCAGTAGGTGAAGTGGAGGCTGAGGGCGATTAATACTAAGAAGTTGGTGGGGCGAAATGTGCTGATGTGAGATTAGAGAAACGTAGTTCCTGCTCAAGAGTTATTTAAAGAGAAAAACATGATTTTGTTTGCAAAGGAAAAGAAATGGCTACTGTAGTCACAATCCGATAGGGCAGACTGGCTGAGTCGGGAGACCACACTTTGAAAGCACTTAGACACAGCTGCCCTGCTAGGGTTCGAACAGGGAGTCCAGCAGGGGCTGGACAGGTGCGTCAAGCAGGCGGCGCTGGGTGCAAACACACCATCCAGCTTTGCGTCAGGCTTCTTCCCTCCAAAAACTCTTCCTGGGCAGTCTGAGTGTCTAGCGGGGAAATCCAGACACCAGCAAAACTAATTGGTCAAGTGCCAATGGTTTCTCAGATCTGCGTGTGCTGTGTGTGCACACGCGCGTGCACGTGTATATGTGCGCACCATCTTTGATCATATAAATCACTCTATTTTTTTCCTAATACCCTTCCCTTATGAAAAGCCGAGGATGGAGAGGCAATTTACTTTTATAGCCCTATCCAGCCAAATAGAACCACAACATTTTTAAAAGCAGCTTTGTATACAGGGTTAGCTGAGAAATGTACTGTGACAGCTCAGATACAGGACCTTAAAGTAAAAGGCATGTGACCATTGCAAGGTTATAATTATACTCTCTTAAATTTGAAAAAGCAGCATCAATTCAGGGAGGTAGGCTGGCTCTATCTTTTTTGCGTTGGGGTGTGGCTGAGAATGAGGCCAAGTGAGAGACAGAGAACCCAGGGCCATGCGAGGGGCTTGTGGCTTAGTCCCCTCTGCCCTCAGGCTTCCCCTATGCTGTGGGAGACAGAGCCGAGCTCGCTCCCTGGAGGGGACCAGCTCCTCCGTGACAAATAATCTAACTGTAGACAAATAATCTAGACAAATCATCTAACTGTAGGCCTGGGCATTAAAAGACATTTAACTTGGGGTTATCTGGTGGCTTAGTCAGTTGAGCATCCAACTCTTGATTTCAGCTCAGGTCATGATCCCAGGGTCATGGGATCGAGAGCCTCATGTTGGGCTCTGCATTGAATTTGGAGCCTATGATTCATATTCTCTCTCTCTCTCTCTCTCTCTCTCTCTCTCTCTGTCTCTCTCTCTCTCTTTCTCATATACATGATATATGGACATTTAACTCTGCGTTCCGTGAGCACTTCTGGAAAATCTGAGTAGGAACCTATTTATAAATGCGTAGTGCACTCATCTAGATGCTAAGGGAGATGCATGAACATGAACGTGTCATGAATCTGGCCCACTACCAACTCGGAACATACACACGTGTGAGCAAAGTGCTGGTTAAGGAGGCCTTCTGGCCCCCCCACCCCGCAAGATGGGGGGAGGAGGGTCCACTCACAGGAGGCTCGCTCTCCGTTGTTCCTGGTATTGATGTCCCCTTTGCTCTGGCGCCCCTTTGTCCCGGTCACCTCCTCCATGCGGTAAATTTCAGAGACGCACAACTTGGGATTGAAAGCAAAGTACATCTTCCCGGCTTTGATGGTCAGGTTGCGGTGGCCCCAGTCCCAGAGCTGCTGCAGGTTCTGGTTGTCGAGGACATAGAAAGAGTAGTTCCTGGAAGCACAGATACCACCATGAGCTCTCCTGCCCTTGCCCAGTGTCCCCTCCCACCTGCCGGCTGCGCCACAGGGGCCCTCCTCCACACAGGGCTCCGGGGACACGCTACCTTTGCCAATGAGAGATTTAGTCATTAATAGAGTGGAAGGGTGGACAGTTACTGTTCACAACAGCAACAATCTGATTCCAGGATAGTGTACTGAAATCGGGAAGACACGAATTAATTTTAGGACCTCGATTACCAACAAAATGATGCTACATGCACCAGAGGGTGTTGCTGGAATCATTCCACAGAAATGCCTTTGGGTATTTCTCTCAGAGCAGAGTATGTAAAATGCACTTGAAGTCAGTCCATGGGAGAACAGACACACACGCTTGGCCACTCAACCGGAACAGCTTACATATTTGCTGTAGAAAGTCTGCCATTATCCTTGGGGATAAATCCCATCCGTGCCATCAGCAGTGTCTGATGGGGCAGGAGGCAGAATGGGGACAGGGAGCCAGACTTGATGGTGGACCAGCCCCGGGTCTGTTCCCTCCTCCAGATTCACCCCATCCTGAAAAGCCTCACCACTAGCCCTGGAGAAGGTGGGGAAAGAGAAACAGCCCCCGCCAAGGGCAGTTCCCCTGGGCCACACCACCCAGGCAACAGTGACTCAGTCTCCCAACACGAGGCTAGTGTGCACAAGGCTTGTGTTCCAAGTGCTGGGCTCCACTCCCAGAGTTTCTCATCAGTATGTCCGTGTGGGCCAAGACTCTGCACTGCTAACCTGCACCCTGCATCTCGGTCGTGCTGACCCCTGCGTGTGCCGGGATCACACCTGCAGAAGCACTGGTCTAACAGGGGCTGGGGCCCGACAAGGGGCTGGAGGTCCTAAGCTGACTAAGGGCGATCTGGGCAGACACAAAAGCAGCAGCTCCACCTGCCAACTGAAGGCAACACAGGAGGACAGCCAGAATAAGCAACAGCTCTCTCTGGCTGCCCGGAGAGAAATGCATGCTGCAAGGGGTCGGGGAGCAGACTGCTATGGCTTAGGGGTCTGGAGAAAGATCTATGCCAATACGCCCCTCTCTCTGGGTCCCTGGGGGAACAAGGCAGGTGGGGCCGTGCTGCCCATCCAAGTCCTCTGGGCTGAAAGGTCAGCTCCACGTGGACCTTGAGCCCGCCTTCTCCCTGTCCTGGTCCCTAGCCTCCTGGTCCCCAGCCTCAGGCTCTTTCCGGAGCTCACTTGAACACTTTATACACAATGGAGTCTAGGAATCAGTGCAGCACCGTGAGCTACTTTAAGATCTGCTTGAGGATCCAATACACAAACCGCAGGGAAGAAAGGATCCAGCCCCCTTCCCAGGACCAAGAGAGCCAGACAGAAGTGCAAAGCCCTCCTGTGCCCTGGAAGCTGTGTCTGGCGGCAGCTCTCTGCACCTGGCGAGGTTCCTCATGTCCGCTCAGACCGGGACCCCTACCTGCCTCATCAGTCCCCAGCCCGAGTGTCATTCATTAAGAAGAAAGCCAAAGTTACAGTTAGAATGCTGCCAAGCAGACTCGTGAGGCATTCGTGGGAATTTGCAAGGCAATTTGAAGACAAAGGTTCAGGACTATAAATGCCATGAACGAACCACGTAGCCATAGGCAGTTTACTTAGAACTTTCTGTCGCCATTGGTCTGGTTCACTTGCAGGATGAAGAGGGTATGAACACGCACGACAACAAGGGGTATGAATATCTGAGCTCCCGGTTGGTTTTAGGAGTCCAAGACCCTAACATCCGGGAGGAGTCACAGAACTGAAGACGGTATCTGTCCCACCAGCCCCTCTGCAAGCACTGGGCACCGTCCGTCCACACAGACGTGCAGGGGGGTGTCGGTGGGAGTCCTGCCCACACAGGGTCCAGTGGGCTAAGTAAGTCCAAAGGCGGCACTTCTCCAACCAAGCCAGGCTCCTCACGGACCTGCCCTGAGGTCCCCTGACACATTCATGACCACCAAACCAGATGGCCAAAACTTGCGGGTCAGTAACATTTTCCTTTTGGGAAGAGCTCACTCCCTAATGCATATATCCACTGAAAAAGGAACAGGAGACATTGTCCAAATGAACCGAGACTTGGGATATGCAATGCAAGGCCAGGTGTACCGGCGGGCAGCGCTGGGACATGGCAAGGTCAGATGGGCCATCCCTCGGGCCGGTGGCCACCCACGCCCCCTCTCCCTCACTGCCAGGCTGCAACTGATGCTGCTAGAAAGTGGGGTGATCCCTGCATACAACCAACAGGGTGGGGGTTTGCAGGTGGAAACGGATGCCTCCTATTCCCCCATTCTTGCCCACGGTTATTTCCTGCTCTGAATAACACTCTGCAGTGCCGATACCAAACCCCAATAGGTCTGGCTGCTCCCAGGTCCCTAAAGCTGGCCCCATGGGACAAGATCTGGTTGGTGCAGAAACCTCTAGGCTGGGAGTGCAGGCCAATTAACCAGGTCAGGCTCCTGTCTCAACTCAGGGTGAGGCTTCTTTTTAGTAAACGGATTTCACTGGCAGGGAACAGAACGACACTGAAAATACCTTCTGAACAAAACATGCTTCTCCCCATGGGAGGGAGCATGAATTATAAATCAGGAATTTGACAAATGAGTGGCAGGCATACTGTAAGTCTGTGTATGTGATTAATCAGTTTGAAAAGCAAGATTATCTTTTTACAGTAAACAAACATTTTTTTTTACAGCACTGAGAAGGCCTGGGGCCAGGATATCAATATCAATAAAACCTAGGTGTTACGGAGCCTGTGTGAGCAACAGAAAAAGTAAAAATAAAACCCTCGTCAAAATAATAGCCAAGCCGTTCAGGAACTGCCTGTCAATAGTGCTCGTTTCTCCAACCCCAGGTTGGGGCCTGGCTCCACCCCACTTTCCCCTCCCAGGATTAGGTGACAATTAAGAGATGGTACAAGGCAGACAGACTTGTCTGCGCATTTACTTACACACACACACACACACACACACATACACACACACTTTCATTGTTTCCTAGAGGAAATGGCTATATAAGTCAATTACTCAGTAAATGTGATTTCCTAATTGCTTCTAAGCTGACTGCTTTTACATTCATAGAATATAAAAAAAATTAAGTTGTTTATTTTTTCTGTAGCTCACACAGATGCCCGGGTTTTATAGATATTGCTATCCTGACTCCCAGCCTTCCTTGTGTGGCAAAAGATGTTTGTTTTTGTACTTGGGTGGGTCCCATCTGACAAAATGCAGAGCAATTCAGGTGCGTTGGAAGCAGATGGTCATTTCCCTGAGGATATCTGTATATTATCTGTATTGATATTCCTTTTTTATTGTAATGTTTATTTTTGAGAGACAGAGAAAGAGAGAGAGAGAGAGCGAGAGAGCATGAGCAGAGGACGGGCAGAAAGAGAGGGAGGCACAGAAATCAAAGCAGGCTCCAGGCTCCAACCTGACAGCACAGAGCCCAACATGGGGCTTGAAGTCACGAACCGTGAGATCATGACCTGAACTGAAGTCGGATGCTTAATCGACTGAGCCACCCAGGTGCCCCTATCTGCGTTGATATTCTAAATGCCTAGTACATACTAGACATTCAGGTGTTTTATTTATGGCTCCAGTCTTAGGGCTATCTTACTTGAGTTACCAACAACAACCACCTCTCACCTGCTCTGAAGAAGGGCAGGAAGGAGGTGGAAGCAAAGGAAAGCAAAAGTGCCGGGAATTTGCATGATGCACGGAAGACAGCCCCGGGGCCAGTGTTTGGAGCACTGCATTGGAGAATCCAAACATCAGGGCCTGGGGGTCATCACCACTTCCTAAACAACAACTCTAAACAATGTCCTTATTTGGCTTCTCCCAGGCTGGGACAAAGGGGATTGAGGGCTAGGAGGCCAAACGATGGGGATAAGGAAGGGATACTCCTTCCCATCTTTCGGCCCTTACTGACAAATGGAAAAAAAAAAATCTGCAAACACACAACTGATGATTCCCTTTCGTTTCTCAGAGAAACCATAGACTCTTTCCGGCTGTCTCTAGGGGGCATCAGAACCCAGCACACGGGGACTGTCTCCAGCATCCTGGCAATCTGCAACAGATACAGGATTTGGCGTTTTCACAGATGTTGCTTTATACCACATCCAATCCCCCCCCCCCGAAATTCCATATTTACACCAAACTTGGGGGCTCTGCAAGGGCGGGAATTTATATTCAAGAGCCACCTAGGCACCACACAAAAACTCAGAACATGCTTCCTCTTTGCGTGTTTTCTAAATAGATTTACTGAGGTGGAATTGACCTACCAAAAATTGTGCCCACTGTACATGTGCTGTGCCGTGAGCTTTGGCAGATTTATACAGCTGTCCGACAATCACCACTATGCACTTTCAGAAAATTTCCACGATGTCAAAGTTCCCTCCCCTGCTGATGCTGGTCAGTCTCTGCTCCTACCCCTAGCCTTCGCCAATCTGCTTGCTGTCTCCACAGTTTTGCATTTTGTAGAAACTAATGGAATCACATAATGCACAGCCTTTTGTGTCTGGCTTTTTTCCCACTTAGCTCAATGTTTCTGAGGTTCACCCATGTTGTTATATTATTGTTGAATAGTATTCCGCTATGCCACATTTGGTTTATTCATTCATCTGTTGATGGACGTGTGGATTGTTTCCAGTGGTTTTTTTTTGGGGGGGGGGCCTATCATGAATAATCCTGATAGGAACATTCACATTCAGGTTCTGTGTGGGCCTGTTTTCATTTCTCTTGGGAAGATACTGGGTAGAGCCTGGAATTGCTGAGTCACATGGTTGAGTCTTTATTTTTAAAAGTCCCCACAGCCCTGTTGCAGCCTAATCTGAGAGTTGCAGGAAGGCGGAACGAAGCACCAAGTTTTGCAAAGTCAAGTGGTAGGACTGTGAGCACAGAGATGCCTAAAGGCACCCAAGGTTTTCAATTCTTCTATCCCCTCCTACCTGCATCTGCTTTTAAGCTTTTCGGAGTAACAATCCTTGGTGGCACCAAAGAATCTGAAAGTCTAACTCCTCATTCGTCTGATGACACAAAAAAAATACGGGGGTCTAAATGAAGGAATTGTCCAGATAACAGAAATACTCTGTTTTCTATTCAAAGGCTTAAAAATTAGTCATTTAATAGAAATCTTATTATACATTGTATTACAGGACCCATTTCTCTGTTAAGTAGCAGAAAAACCTTGATTTTCTTAACGTCTACGGTTATGACTCTAGAAACACATCACATCACACAGCCTGAGGGACGTCTGCAAGGAAACCTGGAGGTCTGAGTTCTTGCGGACAGACTGATGACTGCCTTATGCTGTCCGGGCCCCGTTCTTCCAGCCACCAAGTCCCCTGCTGCCTGTCCGGATGTGATTCTGCCTACATCTTTCGTCGCCCTGGAAATCAGATTACAAAATCAGCTCGTTTGGCATACAGACTAGACTCCGCTCCAGGTAAAATGCTTGAATTTCATGTTCTGTGCTTGACTCGGTGGTCGTGGCTACATGGGGGACTTGGAGGTAGACCTTAGTTCCAGTCTGGAAAGCCAAGGTCGTTGGGTACCATGGGTCCCTGCACCATGGATGTGTCTGCCCTCCGATCCAAACAAAATGCTATGAAACTTCCAATCCTACTGAGCCAAATGGAGGCACTTATTAATGTTCTTATCGGCTATAGAAGGTCAAGAAAAATAGTACTTTAAGGCAGTAGTGTGACAAGAAAATATTTAGGAAAAAAGGCACAGTGCTTTGAGGAGGCACACACTGAGAAGAAGAAATAACAGGACACTGCAGTGATGTCCAATCTGGGCTACACAGGGAAATCGCCTCGGATTCTTTAGAAAATCACTGGTGCCTCGATCTTACCCCGAGCATCCTGACCGAACTGGGTGCCACTTGGGTTATCGGGATTTTTTTACCTGCCCCCACCCAAGAGGATTCTAACATGTCGCAAAGTTTGGGAAGCACTGGGATAAAAGTTATCTTGGTTTAAGCCAAAGGTGCACAGAAATGAACTGTCTAGGCAGCTCTGCTAACACTCCTCGGGCTCGAAAGTCTTGAATGCATTCCATCGCTTACCTAAATTATAACCTCCACGCCCGGGTGCATAATACCTTACGTAATGCTAATACCACCTACCTCTCCGGCATTATTTGCCAAACAGGTCCCAGGATGCCCCGACTCGCTGCCTTGGCTGTTGCTACCCTATCCTGAACTGCCCTCTTCACCCTCTGCTTTCTGAGTGTTTCTGGAAACACTTCAAGGCCCACGTCAAATGCCACCTTTTCTTGAAAGCCCTGGGATCTTCTTAATCAGATTATCTGACTCTTTTTCATGCCCATGGCACATTCCTTTCCTTTCTCTGGGAGCACTTTGCAAGTTCTGCTTCCCCACTGTTGTTGGTATTTATTTTTATCATATTCCTTTCTTCTCTGCCTCTCTCTCTGACTCTTCCCTCCTTGCAGGGGTGGGGAGAGCTAGTGAAGGGCTGGAACTAATGCTCTTCCTAAGTTTGGGGATGCAAAATAAATAACTGAGTTGTTGCTAGTGGTCACACCTGATGCAAAGAGTTATAGGGGCGTTCATCACAAGTGAGAGTGACCTATATCTTTTATGGTCATGAGTGAGGAAGGCAGGTGAGAGAATCCAACCCCCACCAAGACAGGCAAGAGTCTCAAGCACCCCAGCTAAAGAGAGAGCCTCCAAGGGGCGCCTGGGTGGCTCTGTCGGTTAAGCACCCAACTCTTGATTTTTGGCTCAGGTCATGATCAGGGGATTAAGCCCTGCATCGGGCTCTGTGCTAAGCGTGGAGCCTGCTTAAGATTCTCTCTCCCTCCCTCTCTCTCTCTCTCTCTCTCTCTCTCTCTCTCTCTATTTTAGCCAGCCTCCAAGAATCAGTGCATCGCAATTAAAGACTGGAGGTCCAACACCCTCGAAGCTACAAGGGCCACTGGTCAGCAGCGGGGTATGAAAACCTGAGGCCCAATTGTGCTCCCTTTTCATCTAAAACGTTAACAGCACGGCAGGAGCCAGAAGCGTCCCGGAGCTTGGAGGAGTCCCAAACACCTGAGCAATGACAGGCATCCTTTAAAGAGCCCCCACTGGGACTTCAGGGTTTATACAATTTTCAGACAGTGACAAATGCGTCCTATATATCCCTGCGAATACAAACCAGTCTCAGTTCTCAGCTGCATTTAAGGGCATCATACTTTTCAGTGAACACACACCTGAGAGGTACACCCCTCATATAATCCTCCTCAAAAAATTATACTCTCCTCCCAGCCTTCTCCCTCTATGTCTGTCACTTGTTTAGCCCGGGGTGGGGGAGGGGGGAGTGGGGGTGGGATGTGTATCCTTAAGCAGCAGGAAAAGATGCTGATACTGATCTGCAGAAGGAAAAGTGCTTACCAACACGAGGGATCCCAGAAACACAAACCTACCTGGAGAGAAAAAGAGCTGTGCTAAAAAATTCACTCTAAGAGTTCATATAACAAGTAAGAGCCAGCACCTCGAAATGGCAGAGCCCCAGCTTGAGGTATGAGTGACTTGGGACGCTCTGGCACTCGGCACAGTGGCACCCCATTTGGATTTGTGGGGAGAAAGAAGGTTTTTTTTTCCTAGAGAATCAGTGTTCCCAGTGGGGAGGACAGTGGGCTTCTCCAGGATGGAATGAAGAGCCGGCCTCTCTCTTTAGCTGTATCGGATGATGGAATTTTAAGAATTTAAGACTGACCTAGAGTTAGTCTGAGAAAAGCCGGGAGGCTGTAAAGAAACCCTTATGGGGTAACTTTATCCAGTCGGGGCAGATAAATCAGCAAGGAGAACCTTTCCCATGACCTTCCCACCTCTTTCCTAAATGACTTCCCCAAATTCTCTTTGGAAGGAATTCGCTCCTTAATGGATGTCTCCTTTTATTGCAAAGCTTAAAGCTGGGGAAGAGTTGCACTGAAAGGGAGTATGAAGAGAAAGGTATATACACCAAGGTACACGCAGGCTAACTTCTAGAAAGAAACGAGAGCAAGAGGCACCAACTCTTATCTACCTGGTAGTGTAAAGCTTCCAGCCAGTTTAAAAACCCGATCACAAAGCATATTTCTGCAGAAAGGCAAAAATTCTACCAGTGGCATAAATCCTACAGGCTAAGCGATAAAACAATTTTGTGAATCATGATTTCTGTATAACAAAATGAACTATCCAGACTCCTCCATATCTCTTACAGTTTACCCTTGAACACGGGGGTTAGGGTACTGTCCCTCTGCAGAGCCACCAACGCACATGTAGTTTTTGACATCCCCACACTTATCTACTAATAGTCTACTGTTGACCGGAAGTCTTACAATCAACAACAGATGAACACATATTTCATATGTTGTATGTATTAGATACTGTCCTCTTGCACTAA
This sequence comes from Cryptoprocta ferox, assembly GCA_028646485.1. Lineage (NCBI taxonomy): Eukaryota > Metazoa > Chordata > Mammalia > Carnivora > Eupleridae > Cryptoprocta > Cryptoprocta ferox. The sequence continues at coordinate 121,152,721 of CM053560.1, read as the reverse complement.
AGTCATCTGGGGAAGATATTACTTAAAAACTTATGAGGACAATAACATTCACAGTACTGCACAGTATTTATCCATGCGAGTACAAGGGGACCCGCACGATCCAAACCGCGTTGTTCAAACCAAAGGTCAACTGTATTTTAAAAGATGGAATGGTTTTCCATAGTGTATAGCATCCTGAGGTGGATATGAGTCATGCAAATGATGACTTCACAGAGGGTTAAGCACTTCAGACCCGTTCCTATTACTCTTGGCACAGAGGGTCCCCACCAGCACCCGCCTCATCCACACGCAGCCCTTGATCGACACGTCACAAGACATTTTTCCAAAACGGCTACGTCCCAGGGCTGCAGAGTCAGGAGTCCGTGCGACCCCACCCGAGGAGGAGCTGGGCCATCACGCAGGCAGTGTAGAATCCACGTTACCTTTGCTTCCTCCTCTCTTCCTCGAACAAGAAAGCGCTCTACACCTTAGTAGCGCAGAGTCTTAAAAGCACACTACTTTTTTGTAATAGGAGGATGTCAGCTTGTGAAATTCAGAGCACTTACCCCTCCAGCTGCTCCTCTCCTAAGATCTGGCGAAGGTTTTTCAGGAAGGACAAGGAGACCAAGGCGTGGGAATGGCTGATCTTCACGTAGCCTGTCACCACCTCGATGAGCCCCATGAAGTTCTCCAGCTCCGAGGCAATGTTATCTGCAAGAAGAGGGGGCCATGTCAGTGAGGGCTCATGGAGCGTGAAGCTGACACACTCGGCCTCCCACAAACGTGTTTGGAGAACGGCTCCGTGGCAGGTGTCAGTGCCACTGAGAGGCCATGCAGGAACTCGCCATGCCTGTCACAAAATGGACTTCCGTGGGCTTGACTTTCAACCACCTCTCCCGGGACAGGGCCCCACAGAGGCAGAGGAAGGAGACTCTCTAGAAGGCTGGGTACCATAGCTCCTGGGCCGACTAACAGAATGTAAAATCATAAATACCAGACTGCCAATTAGCAAAGGCTGACAAACCTAGGGAATGTCTTTTAATATGCTCTGTCAACAGGCAGTGCTGCCTCCACAGTACAAGGGCATGACTAAATAAACAACGTTTTCTCGGTCTCATTAGGAACTGCCTTTGCTGCATTTCTAGTTCCTAAGATACAGGGATCTATATTTAAAGAGTGCCTCTTACTAAGACTGAAAGAAAACACACCAAAATGTTAATGATGGTTATCTGAGGGTGATGTTTAAAAATTCGTTTCTATGATTCTAAGCGTTTTTATAATGCACACATATGATTTTTTCCGAATATTTTCATAGTGCACACATATTATTTTTTAAGTGTTTTTATAATACACACGTATGATTTTTCAGAACAAGAGAATAGTTGGGAAAAGAGTTGCTATACGATCTATGTGAAAACAACATAACATATCAACAGTGTATTTCCTGTAATCTTGTTTATTAGCCTATTTTTCCTCGTAGTAAATAAAAAACATAAACTTCAGGTCAACTTATGCCAAAATTATGATTAATACTATAACGAATTGGGTATGGTTCAACTAATGGGATTTGACCGCATATGATTTGTGAAGGCTTACTTAACGAAAGGTTCTGTCTTGCTTTGAATTGATAAAAATCAAAGGAGGAGGCTGCTGTCCTGGAGGGCGGTGGACCTTAATGTATAGCTTACTGGTTTTCTAGAAGAAATTCAAGAAATTCTAGTAAACACTACAAGTTGCCTGCAGTTGGTATTTCAAGGAGAAGATCCTGAATTTTAAATGTGGGACAGGGTGCATGCCTGATATGAAAACTAAAGAAAAAACAAAGAAGGTTTAGGTACTTAAAGGGTATGTTCTACGGATGAAGACATCTTTTCAAAAATTAAGAAATCTGGTAAAAGCAAAAGGAATAAAACTTTAAAAGCACCTAAGGTAAGAAACTTCTAGCCAGAGAAGCCAAGTGCTATCTCTGTGGTGGGGGTGTCAAAGGTGTTATGAAAAATCAGGGGCTTCAAAAACTCCAAAAGGACTGAGCATAAACATGTCTCTGCCATCTCTAAGCCCTAAGAACACCACTCACTCACTGAACAAATAGTTTTACAGAAAAGTAAATTCACAGAATAAATAAATCAGCCATTTTTTCCCCCTCAAACTGTAAAAAAAGTTCTCCACCAAAGGATTTAGGGGGAAAAAAATTCCTTCCAAACTCAAGGTCTTCTTATTACTTTTATTCTAGTTTAGGAAATGATCATCGGTACCTTGACTGAGCGGTCCCAGTGGTGGAGAATTTAAGGCTAGAAGCTGTTGTCAGCTGAAGATCAGAAGCAAAACTATCACAGAATAAGTCCACGAGTGACGCCTCTGCACATGTTCAATTATCGGGAATGCCATCTACCACAAGTGATGGCGATCTGACAGAGGTGAGGATTTTTTTTTTTTTTTTGGCTCTCCAAAGTAGATTTGGAGATTAACCACTCTTGGAGTCAATAAAATTTTAAAGCGATACCATTAAACTCTTCCCTTTGCTCCATCTCCTCAACACACTCAAGTAATCAAAACTCTTTGGACTTGACGCCACGTGGATCTGGGCTCCAGCTGAAGGCTGTTGAGTCACACCTTTGATCCACCAGCCTCTTCTGCGGCTTGTGTGTGTTGGGACATGCATCCCCTGCAGGGGAGACGGGACTAACAGAAGGATGAGTGATGACCCTCGGTGTGAAGAAACACTGAGCCCACGGCTAAAAAACAGACTGCCTTTCAATCTGTTTTTATTATTATTATTATTATTATTATTGTTAAGGGAAACTCAAAAAACAGGTGTTGGGCACAAGGCTTAGGCACCATGTTGTTTTTCTAGGCCCATGCTTCCGGTGTGAGGCGTGGATGGGAAGGAGAAACATCAACAAAAGAAAACCAAGGGATCCAGCCGTCTCTTCTGGGGGAATGGAATACTTACTGCCTCGGCGTATATTAATGAGCAAGTTGCCCTTGAAGATGGTGCATCCTTGGAGCATTTGAGCAGAGGTAACAGAATCAATGGTCTTTGTTTTCTTCTCCTCCTCACAGACCTTGGGGCAAGGACCTTCACAAGGGATGCAGTACATGCTGTTGAAAATAAAGAATCAACCAAAAAACACAGAGAACTGAGTCAGGCTCTGTGCATTAAAAAACAAAAAATCACGAAGACACACTTTTATTCTGGTTGTTTTTATGACACACGTTACAAAAAGCAACCATTCTGAAGCACTTAAGTGGGCACGCAATAGCTCATCCCAAAGCCACCCAGGATGAACCACTCAAGTTGCAACCAAAGGAGAAAGTGCCTGCAAAGGAAGGGCGTGCCTCTTGTTTCCAGACAAAATATGTGCTGCATCCTTGAGGCATGTGGGTATCATAGGCTGTCGGCTAGTGAGCCAGCTGGTTCCAGGTGGGAGAAACAGCCTGGAAGAAAGGACACGCTGGTGGCTCCCGAGGAAATTGGGGCCGCTCTCTGATGCTGTGGCCTTGCCTGGCACAGGCCGGGAGACCACACAGGGAGAGCACAGGGCCAGCGGTGTCTCTGCCACTAACGGAAGACTAACGCTCACGGCCTGCCTCCCAGCAAAACCCAGTGGCGGATTCCCAGAGGCACGTGGAATAGCACAGATCCATCATTTTCTTGCTAAAGCACAAATGAAATTATGTCTGGACGGTGCTTTGCAGAAACTTATAAATGAATCTGGGTGTTTTTTGTTTTTTGTTTTTGCTGTATACGCACTGAAAGCAAGGAACTTGCATTACTTTGGAACGAACTCCTGTTTCAAACACTACCCCCAACATGGTGCCAGCCACCAAGAGTCAGGGATTAGCGAGGGAGACTGGTGCTTCTCCTGATCACCCACTGTTATTTAAGAAACAGTGGACAAAATGCTCATCAGGCTGCTGAACCACAGACCGGGGATCAAAGTGGGTTGATTTCCGAACAAAATAAAACGTACAACCTTACAGGACGTGTGTGTAATAAACAGGATGGTGAACTAGAGAGCCATGTGTATTTCCCGTATTGTTCTTGAATGATCTTTTCAACTTCATGAAGGTAAGTAAAAAACATTTCAAGAAAACAGTTATAACTCTCTTCTCATAAAAGTCCTTTTTTTTCTTTTTTTAAATGGAACTTTCCTGCATATCTAAGCCAACGGTGCAGGGGTTTGTTTTGTTTATAAGCTCATAGGTAAACAAAATTTCCCTGTTCTTTTTCTATTTTGCAGGAGAATGCCAGGCAAGGTTTCCCAAGGAGCTGGGCCAACCCCAGAAAAGATTTCTCTTTCCTGTAACATTGCATACAACATTCTTACTTCTATCCTGAGCAGTGGCTTCCCTTCGGCACTTTTTGTTGGTCTTTTATTACTTCTAACTCACCTACACATCATATAATACGCCCACCCTCCCTTTCAAAAAACTTTTTTATCCTGAAATAATTATAGATTCACAGAAAGTTATAAAGAGTACGGAAAGGTCTCCTGTACCCCTCACCCAGTTTCCCCTAAAGGTTACATCTTCTAGAATAATAACGCAATGGCAAAACCAGGCAATTAACACTGGCAAAATGTACATATAATTCCCTGCCTATCCTCTTATCTCGTGTGATCTTCATGCAGTTAAGTTATAGAAGAACTTCAGGAAGATCTCCCATATAGCCACACTGTCTTCATGTCCCTACCTCCTTCCTGGTGACCACCGATCTGTTCCCCATCACTGCAGTTTTGTCATTTTGAGACTGTTACATAAATGGAGTTACATAGTATGTGATCTTTTGAGATTGGCTTTTTTTTTTTTTTCACACAGCATAATGTCCTTGAGATCTATCCAAGTTGCTGTGTATTTCAACAGTCTGCTCCTTTATATTGCTGAATTATTAGTCCATGGTATGGACGTAACTCAGTCTGCTTAACCATTTACCTACCATGGAATATCTGAGTTGTTTTCAGTCTTTGGCTATTACAAACAGAGCTGCTATGAACAACTGTGTACATGTTGTTTTGTGGACGTATGTTTTCATTTCTGCAGGATGAATGTCCAGGAGTATAACTTCTAGGTCACATGTTAAGTGTATGTTTAGTTTTCCCTGATGTTTTATTCAAATAGCAATTTCTGAACCAAACACCTTTGCTAAACTGTCTAGGAATCATCTAGCACTTCAAAAATGTTTTTCTAAGGAAGTGCTCTGATTACATGTTTATAGATTAAGCTTCCTTGAATCCATTCTGGTATGGAGAGGGTATAAACAGCATTAATAAATATTTTAAACTCAGTGTCAAATAGGCCTTAAAGGCTGAGAGGGGTATTTATTCTTTCTTGACGGTGTTTTATCTTAAAATAGAAGAGGTATATCTGTAGCTTTGAACAGACTATAAGGGCTGGTAGGGAAAATAACAGTTCGATTCTTTGAAAAAGCACTGTGGTGGGAGAAATAACACTGTTGAGATGCGTAGCACTGCCCTCCTTCTGGAGCGCTAGGCTGCAGGACAGTGCACCCCCAGGACAAAGATGGCACCACCCCCAGGTCATGCACCAGCTGCCCTGTCTCCATTCCCAACCCCAAAGAGGAACCGTAGTTACGCCTCATCTGGGTTCTAGGCATTGCCCAGGGCACTGGGAAAGCCCTCCTACCATTCTAAGTCTGCCAATAAAATGGAAGTAAAATGTGGTAGACTTAATTCTGGGTGGGATATGTATACTTTAGAGCTCACTGCATTCCCTGGCACACTTATCTTTTAGTTAAAGACATTATAACAGGTGGAAAGTTGGTCTATGTCTAATAGTATGAAATAATGTCAGCTTTGGCTTTGATTTGAAATTAAGCCTATGGTATGAGCAACATCTTCAAATATCACACTGGAAACAATCTCCCTTCAAAAGACTTGCTTGATGGGCGCCTGGGTGGCTCAGTGGGTTAAGCGTCCAACTCTTCCTTTAGACTCCGGTTATGATCTCACAGTTCATGGGTTTGAGCCCCGTGTCTGGCTCTGTGTTGACAGCACAGAGCCTGCTTGGGATTCTTCCTCTCTCCTCTTTCTCTGTCCCACCCCCTCCAACTTCCCAGCTTGCACATGGGCGCTCTCTCTCAAAAAAAATAAATGAAACTGCTTGATGCAGTTAACAGAAATAGATTGCAGCAAAAAGCAGGTGAGTTGCGCATTCAAAATTAGTGTTTACTTTTCTAATAGTATTTTATACTTGCAGAAAAGAGCCACAGAAGCCAGGAACATAAGGGACCCCTGGTGCTAAGCTAATCATGAAGGAGGCATTTGGCCCATTGCAACTAAACTATTCTTTCCTAAAAGTCCTGGCTCTACCCAGAGGAGGGAAGAGCACCCCCATCCCCCTAGTCGTCTTTTGCATCCAGGGCTAGAGTTCCCCATTTTCTAACAAAGCTATTCTTGCTTTTTCAAACACATAAACCCACAACAAATTTACGGAAGTCCCTCGGGCATGCACAAGGGGGATGCTCTCTGCTGTGGACGGCTTCTTTGCTTCCCAAGTGAAGTCTCAATGTTCAGAAAGGAAAATGAGAGAGACAGACAAAACCAACGGAAGGTGACGGTGGAAGAAGCCAGTGAGTGAGTGGAGCAGGTGCTGATGGCAAACAGGTCACTTTAAGCTGCCGGTTCCTCTGGGTGGCTATTGTGCTGCACGGGACGGAGCGTGTGCTACCGGACTTTTAGGCCCGATGGCTGCGGCAAGGACGCTGTTTGGGGGTTGGCTGGTCTTCCCAGCCAGGCTCCCAAAGACTGTACTGGCTGAGTGGGGGGAAGTCAGGGGGCAGCCTAAGTCCACAGCTCTCCCTGCTTTCCCCGACACCCCTGCACCACCATGATGGCAGGCCTGGCAGGTGCAAGGAGGGGAGAGACAGTGACCTCTAGGCCATACCTAGACCAGCAAGTCAGCTACTTAATTTCAAATGGCCAGGCAGTGCACTCCACAGCACAAGAGGATGCAAGCTGTTTTTCTATTATTAGTATTTTTTATCTTTATTTATTTATTTTATTTTTGGCCAATTGCTCCTAGAATTTCCTATAACATGTCAGTTACGCCAGCCCTCTCAAGCGGACCCATCGCCCTTAACCTCCCTGGGGTCCCGCGGCCCAGTTGGAACAAGGGCAGTGCCAACCTCGCTGCTCCAAGGGTGGGGGTGGGGGGTAGCAGGCAGAGGGAGAGGAGGGGGAGGGGGAGGGGAGGGAAAGCAGGGAGTGGAGGACCGCGTGACTGACCTCAGACTCCCGTTCCGGATGAACCCTGAGGGGCACTCCTGCATGCACTCGCCGTCGTGGATCACGAACCCCTCGGAGTCGCTGCTCTCGGCGCTGGGGATGTTGGCGCAGAAGTCACGGTCCACGCAGCGCCAGCCCTCGAAGCGGTAGGTGTTGGGCGGGCAGGTGGGCACGCAGACGCCGGCGTAGTAGTAATGCCTGCAGGCCACGCAGGCCGTGTCGTTGTCCGGCGCGCTGCAGCTGCCCAGGCACTCCGGGTGACAGCACTCGTTGCTGTCGGTGCACGCCCGCTTCCCGCACGCGCTAGGGCACACTGTGGGGGCAGAGGGGACAGAGCGTGAGGCTGGCAGGGGCTGGACGGCCTCCTCCAGGCCTGACCTGCATTCTCCTCGGTCACCGGCTATCCCACCCCCCCAACACCCCCCACTGCATCTCTTCAGTGACCCACAAGCGATCACCCGACCACCCGGGCTCTGCGGGCCCCTGGTTGACTGCAATGACAGTATTACAGACCCTAATCCCACTTTCATCAAGGCGGGGAGAATATACTCTGTATTTGAGTCAGGAGACCAGCGTTTAAAGTCCAGCCTCTCCTATTTACTCCCGGTTTGCTCCTGATGAGTCATTAGCTTCCTTGACCTTGACCCTCTCTTTTCTCATCTATAAAAGGAGGGTAGTAATATCCACATTAGAAGTTTGCCCCAGGCCAATGTGATAATGTGGCAACCCTATGGGAACAATACGGTGTATTATTCCTTTAAAAAGCATTAGGGGCTGTTCATTCTGCATTTTGAATGTGTTCCTTGAACATCTTAAAAAGCCTCAGTGTGCAGAAATAATTATTTAAGAGACTATTTTGTTATGTTATTAAAAGTATTTTAAAGTCATTTAAAAATCATTTACTTGAAAAATGATTAACCTAGAATATACTAACGATGATACTATTCAGATATATAAAATGGCTTTAGAGAAGTTTGTGTCTGCTCGGGTCTGACGCCAAAAAATGGTGTTAACTTATTCACATAGTCTAACCTATTATGTAACTGAGAAATCCCTGTGTCTGACTGGTATTCTCAAATACCAAAAAAAAAAAAAAAAAAAAAAAGCATGGGTGGGCACTATCTCTGCCTCTAGCAGACTCATAGTTATTAGAAGCCATCTCCTCTGAGCCCCTCTGCTCAACTTAAGTGAAAGCAGTGTCTAAAGAGCAGAGATCCACAATTCACGTCCCAAGTAGATGGGCTGGCATTTGTCTCCGTAATAATGCTGCGATGATCACACTCCGTGGGGCTGTTAGCCTCACTAGCAAACAAAGTATACATCGACAAAAATATGAAATCTGGTTTGCATCATATGTCTCCTACTTTTTCTTGAGCTGGGAAACAACACAAAATTATTTAAATATGTATATGATTGACTCTGACATACATTATTTAGTGAAGATTCTATTGTTTTTCCTTATAATCAAAATACGGACTCAAAACAGTATCAGAGATGACAGTTAAGAAATGAAAATATATAGGACATCTAGTCCATTTGCCCCCCAAACCCCTTTTTATTAATACCTTCATGTGGACCCCCACCCCTACTCCGGTTCCTTCCTATGCATGTGCTTGTAACATATAAATATCTACAAAAAAAGAACAAACCATTTTGAAACCATTTTTTTGGCATAATATACCGTGAATTCCATCATCACTTAACAACTGCATCATATGTCACAGTATAGTGTAAGTTGTAAGCGGTCTCCTACTATGAGACATTTTGTTTACTCCCACCACTTTATTATTACAAGGAACGCTGCAGTCTTCATGAGAATCCTTAATTATTTCCTTAGGATCAATTTCCAGAATTGACCTTGCCAAGTCAAACTATGCTCTGAAAAGTTTGCGCCAATTTACACCCTACCAGCTGCATCCAAGAGTTCCTATCTTATGGCAAATAGGTGAATTTAAAAATGGACATCAGAATTTGGACATTCAAATAAAAACTGTCACCTCTGAAGAAAATAGACGAATTCTCAGGAAACCGTCGAGCTTCTTAAAATGATTTTGCAAGCATCTCCTCTGAAATCATCTTTTGGCAGAGACCATAAGTTGCCTTCCATTATTTATTCTTTTTAATCTATTTTGGTAATAGAACCTTGATTTTTAATTGAGCATTTTGCCACCCCAAAAATATCTAGATATTACATCTCCTAGCCTCTCTTGTAGCTAGAAGTGACATATGTCCTAGCCAGTGAGATAGAAGAGAACTTTTTGGCTAGAACTTACTGGAAGATTCCTTAAACCAGAGTGAGCATGCCCTCCCTCCTTGCTGGCTGGAATACGGGAGCAATGCATCAAGCTCAAGCAGCCATCTTGGACCACAAGGTAACCCATTAAGAAGGTAGAGCAAGATAAAATGATCTTGGTCCCTCATGATCGTGGACTGCTTACCTCTAGACTTCTCTAGATGAGAGAGTAATAAACTTTTAACTTATTTATGTGCCTGCCATTCATTAGATCCAACTGAAAAAATTCGCAACTGAGACACATGCCTTTAGAGCCACGTGCAAGCAAAGAAGAAAAACCATTCCTGTTGGTTTATGTCATTTTTGTTTATCAGGATTGCCTCAATGACTTCTGGCTATTTCCAAAAACTAAGCTACCCAACAAATAACAAGGAGTAACTATCTCTAAGCACACCAACAAAGTATGTATTATAGACAGGAGTTCTGAAAATGTTGAGATACATATATTGTCTACCAAGGTGATCATCTTGAAGAGGGTAACACAAATTTGAGTTTATGAGCCTAGCATATTTGTAGTAAATGCACACAGACATGCGCGTGCATGAGCACATGTGCGTGCACACACACACGCATTCTATAATCAGTTTTCACACCTGAACATGTCTAATAATAAAATAGATTAAAAGATTATTTAATTTCAAATATATCCATTATGGAGGTAACTTCAAGGCTCTAGATCTAAAGAACAAATAAATTATGTATCTTTAGTTCAGGTTTTTAAACTAATAACAGGAATGGAAGTCCATTTATCCTTTAGTTCTCTATCCATTTAACAACTGTTCACTTAGCAACGTGCTGCACCTATGTGCCAGACGTTGCCCTTAAGGAATGGATGATATGGCAGCTTGAGTACAGGGGCAAATGGAAGTGCATGGCATGCCCTGGGAACCAGGGAAGGTTTTGAAGAGGAACCGAGGCTAGAGCTGCAAGATGAAAGATGAGGAGGATAAAAATAAAGAATAAACCAGATGAAGGGCGCCCAGCTGGCTCAGTCGGTTGAGCATCCGACTTCAGTGCAGGTCATGATCTCCCAGATCGTGAGTTCGAGCCTCACATTGGGCTCGCTGGTGTCAGCGTGGAGCCCACTTCGGATCCTCTGTCCATCCCCCCATCTCTGCACCTCCCCTGCTCGTTTGCTCTTGCGCGTGCTCGCTGTCTCTCAAAAATAAACATAAAAAAAAGTCGGGAGTCCCAGAGACTAACTTGGACCAATATCTGCTCGCAAAACCCCCTTTCCTTCGCTTATAATTTAAATAAAATGCTATGTAAAATCACAAGTAGCAGACGTTCACAGTAAATAGTATTAAAAACTCAAGAGCATTTAAAACAATAGAAAAAATATCCCCGTGCACTGGCTGGGAATCAGTTATTCCCAAATGCAAATGTTGGGCATTTCCAGTATGAGAAAGAAAGAAAGAAAAAGTATCCACAGCTTTATTTTGCATTCCATTCCCCATTCCAGTGGAAATAGCATCTCTGGGCAGTGGTCCACTGAGACCCTTCAAAGGAATACGTTACATGGAACTGCACGGTCAGTCAGTTCTTGCCAGAAGCAGCACACAGGCTGGGGAATTAGGGTTTTTGTCTCAGCGACGGGAGCTATTTCACAAGGAATTTCAGTACAGCTTAAATTAGGTAAAATCATGTTATTTATAGGCAGAACAATTCCTCTTAAAGGGATCCCAAATGAAGGGGTTCCTTCGTGTTACAGGATCCAAACTGCATGCCACATATTGACTGAATATTCTAGGGGAATAAAAATGGGGTGTGATGGGGACGGAGGAGAAAGGAGAGGTCACTTGTTTGCTGGAGGACAAACTCCAAATTAAAGAGGTTGTTCAGAGACGAGGCTGGTGTTCCCCCAGCTACAGCATAATCAGAGGATTCTGGGAGGCAGGAGAACACTCAGGAAGTTCAGGATTAGAGAGTCCTGGAGTCAGCCCCAGAAGCCTGCTGTAAATTTTGTCTCTTCTCAATGTATATAAATATTATTAGTGTTTAGGACTATTAAGGGATTTCTTGAAAAGCCCTGGGCAGTGCGTCTCGCCAGCAGATGGATGGCTCTTCCACGCAAATGCCAAAACTTAAAATTTAGTATAGTTACCAAATTTCCAATTACGGAGCTGTGGGAGCCTCTTCCCTGGCTTTCATGAACAAGGAGCACACCTAGCATGATTAAAAGGCATTTCTGCTTTTCAAAATAAGAGGAAAATGGAAGCTGCTATAAGCTAACAAATATACGGGGGAAAAGCAAATTTATTTTGCCCACGAGATCCTTCTATGCATTGGGATTCTCAGAATAACCAATAAAAACAAAAGCCTATCTAAACTGCTGGAAATGCTAACGACATGTCCCACACCTACCACTAAAACGATTGATTTGGGGTCACAGCCACATAAAAATGAGGTGCTGCATTTAAAAACTTATTCCCTTCATTCTGGGGACCAGCAAATAAGTCACACATCACCCTTTAGCTTCTTCCTTCCCCGGTGTCCTTGTACTTATTAAGTTCTTTCTAGTTTTTGGTGTGTGTGTGTGTGTGTTTAACATTTGTTTTTGTTCTTGCCAGTAAGTTCCTTAACAATCTTTACTCAAGAGAAGCCATTTTAAAAACAATTATAAAGTATTCGGTTGGAACTGAAGGTGGAGAACTCAACCTCTTCTCAAGGAACAAAAAAAAAAAAAAATGGAAAGGGGACCACTTTAGAAATTATTTGGGATAAAATTGTGACAAAGAATAGAAATAGTTCATGGAAGTTCGAGTGAGGTCAAGCTTCTGAGTCAAAACACAGGCTAGTTTAGAGACATCTTAATTATTTCTGGGTTACTCTATGTGACACATGCCTTTCCTAATTGACATGCATCCTTATGCATAAAGGTGAACCGCAGCTAACGCCAGGATAATGCACTTCAATTTCCAAGGTGCATCAGGGACACACACGGGCAAGAGAAATTTTATGGTTTTCTTGTCCTGCCAGGGGAGGAGCTGACTCCAGCCTAAGGAGCAGGAGGAGGGGAGGGATGCCAGCTGGGTCAGCTGAAGGCCCAAATCCACTCAAGGCTGTCGGCATTGTCCTCCAGGGAGCACTCAGCCACAGGTGAGGGGATGAGAAAGGCTCCTTGGACTGTTAAATTCCAGTCTTAGGAGCCAGGCCCTAGGCTAGGTCCTGCAGACACTCAAGCACAAGACAGCCAGCCCTCCTGGGGCTCACCACCCTGAGGACAGGCAAGGGGAGTACCAAGAGAGGCAAGCAAGGGACCAGTGAGGAGGGCTTTCCAGGAGAAGGGACTGCCAGGGCCTTGAAAAGCCAGCAGGAGCTAGCAGGTGCACGGGGGTGCTGGCAAGGCTGATGGGGAACGCGGGCCAAGAGAACCAGACTCAGGAAGAACGTGTGACGGACCAAGGCTTTGGGGACGGCAGGGGTACAGGAGACAGGAAAGACGGTGAGACTTGAGTTAGAGAGCGGTGAGAAGGGCCTTTTAACCCACAAGTAGGAGTTTGGACTACTCTTAAAAGAGGAAAGGGATGCTATTTAAGGATTCTAAGCTGGGCGTCACATGAGCAGATGTACATTTTAGAAGGATCACTCTGGCTGCCGAGTGGAAAACAGAAAGGACGGGTGACCCAGGGAGTCACGGCTGCCATCACCATGAGCCGTGACAGTGCTCCAGATCAAAGAGGCAGTGATGCGGATGGGGAAAGCAGGCAGCTTGAAGATACATCTGGAGAATGTGGGAAGTGTGGCGAGCTTTTGTTTTTGGAGGGACAGAGAAAGATCAGTTCAGTTTGGGATGTGTTGCTTGGTGTATGCCGGATGCTCTCACACTGTAAAATAATCTTCAATCTGTCCTCCCTTTTGTCCTCATGCATACTCCTCCCCACCCATCATCCCAAGCAAAGACTTCCATCAATGGGAGCAGAGTGTGAGGAACATCAAGGCTTTCCTGGCTCACGGAGAGCTACTAAATTTTATCCACTTAGTCTGGAGCTCTCTGAACAAGTCAGCTAGCGTCAAAAGCAGGCTTATGGGAAAATGCTTAGCAGCCATGAAATAAAATGAAAATAAACCTGGTACAACCATGTATGAGTCCCACACATACCTGTGTATGTGTGTTTGTATATACATATATACACTGCGAATATATAAAGTTTCCTCAAAAGAAGACAAGAAGAATCAGCTATCAAGTTTCTTGACATCCTGAGAACTGCCTAATAATGGAAAACTCCGGAGAACCACTGCCTAGAAATCCCAAGCAGAGCTTAGAACAACTCGCAGACAAGCTTCTGCCTGGAAGATTGTAGCCAATAAGCCAAATCAGTCACCCATGGCAAAACAAAGTTCAAAGGGCAACCGGTGACTTAAAATGTTCCCCAAAGAAAGTCACATTTGCAACAATGTTTCTCTTAAGGCCAAGAGAAACCTCCTTCTGTGCTAGAGAAAACATTCCACCATGGAAGCAGCTGGACAGAGATATTTAAAAAAAAATTTTTTTAATGTTTATTTTTGAGAGGCAGAGACTGTGTGTGAGCGGGGAAGGGGCAGAGAGAGAGGAAGACACAGAATCTGAATTAGGCTCCAGGCTCTGAGCTGTCAGAACAGAGCTCGACGCAGGGCTCGAACTCACAAACCGAGCTGAAGTCAGACACTTAACCAACTGAGCCACCCAGGAGCCCCTGGACAAAGAGACATTTTAATGGTTAGAATCCTGAAGATACTTGGTCTTCTTTGTTGGATCCAAGAGCATCCTGTGTGCCCTCTGAAGGTTCTTTGTGAGCCTGTTAACACAGTGAGCCTCATTTTCTCCCAGATGTGTAGGAAGGGGTCCCTCTTTGCAATCTGAAGTGGTTTTCAAGACCCAGTTTGGAGCCCACTTCTCTCCTAACAGGAAGGACCCTGGACAAAGCATCCTTGTGTTAACATATGAATGTTCTGAGATACAGAGGTCTGTAGAGGGGGGAAGAAATTATATACGTCTGCTCCTTACTACTCCCTCCCTGTTAACTGTCTTCTCGGACCTTGTACTCCATCTGAAGGGACCGCTTTGGAGTATGTGATAGTTGGCAGCCTCGTGCAAGAAGCGTCTAGGGCCATTAGCTCTGTCTCTAGCTCAGAAGCAACAAGTATTTCATGCGGTCACATTCGCCCCTTTCATCCAAGCACAGAGCCTTAGAGTTGGAAGGAAGTTTAGAGGTCATTCATCCGATGCCTGTCTCAGACACTTCTCTACAAAACCTAGGTGAGCCTTCAAACAACGTCTGGGGGTTCATCAGCTTAGCGAAAGTGCTAGTTCAACTGCCAGACACCACCAGCCTTGACCAAGTTCTTCCTTACACCCAACGAGCATGCATTTTCCTCCTCCTTGGCACTGTCCCCAGACCCCATTCAGGTGTCTGATAGGGTAAGCAGAGGCTTTCTTCTTTACAGATCAGACTTTCAAATACTCAGGCTCCGAATTCCAAGACGGTGATCCTGGCCTCCTTCCGAATGCTTTACTCAGTCACAGCTCATGTAACATACATGAATACCATTGCTTCTCAACACCTGCCCTTAAACCTACTCTTAACACAGCAGAAGTAGCTGAGACGGTGTGGAAGACCAGGGGACCAGGAGACCAACGGTGGTCTTCCATGGCCAAGGCAGTATGCCTGGGGTGATCACTGCATCTTCAAAATAACTATTACCGCACTGGGATAGCTCATTCTGAGCTTCTATTTGCCTGAAACTCCTGTCTCCTTTTTCACAATACCTGTTTGAGTCTCTCTTATATGGATGCAATTGTGGTCTAAATACAGGACTCTCTGTTAACATAAAGTTGACATTCACTGAGCATTTTTATGTGCCTGACAATACATACCCAGTACCTTATGTACATTAATCTAATCTTCCTAATAACCACATGGGGTCAGTATCATTATCCTTATGTGTAGATGATCAAATGGAGGCACGGAGATTTAATCACTGTCCAGGGCTATTCATTTACAATTTAATAACTGTTGAGCTGTAAAGCCGGGCTTCACACCTAGATCTGTCAGACTGTTGGTGGCAGCCCCTTCACCCACTCTGTTCCACGCCGGGACTGTGTTTCAGCCAGCCTGCATCATCTAAAAGGAAAGGGCTAGGATGTGGTTTCTCATGCCAGGTTTCTTTTTAAGCATGCATCCATCAAGAGAAAAACAAATCCCAAGTCAAAGCACCATTTTCTCCTCCCTGAGGTGTACCACTTCATCAGAAGGAAGGACAAAACCCATGGAATATGACACTGGAAAAGAGACAAGCATCCAAGGTGATATTAAGGAGATAACATGTGCCCACTAAGCCTTCTTTGTTTATTGAGTTACAGCAAATAGAACCCTCAAGGACACGCTTTTCCAGCACAAATTTGCAAGGCTGAGCCCTTTCAGATGTACCATTAAATGTCACTGCTAAGTTGCAATACTGAAGAAACGGCTCCCATCATGGAGGGCAAGGAGTTCGCAGACATTCTGTGGGGCAAATGTAACTATATACATAAATGGCTGTGCGATCATGAAGCCAGGCCAGTAAGACCCAGGGAGGCTCAGTGACCTGCAAAACCGGTGTCGCCCAAACAAGTGTAACTCATGAAATTAGATAACCAGAGTTCATTTTCTTCACCAGTTAATATGTCCCAGGAAGACTGAAAACTTGGTCATGGAGGAGGAGGGGAAAAAAAAAAAAAAGTTCTGTGCCTTCCCTTCCCTTCGGTCCGCTCATAAACACATGTAATCAAGGCTTAAAGAAGTAAGCAATAGAAGAGAGTCAAGCTCCAAGACTAGACCTCGCTGTCCAGTACACAAGGTAAGCCAGGAGGTATGGAAAAACATTTCATTCTGGTTACTGAATGCATCTGTGAACATTTCATTAATGAGCAAAAGAAACAATCATCTCCAGACGGTGCTCACTGGATTGCTTAAGTCTCCAAGGTCTGGTGAGTTGTACTGGGCAGAGCACGGAGAAAACAGAGAAAACAGAAGCAGAAGAAAGGGAAAAAGGCAGCCAAGAAACCAGGAGGAGGAAAGTTCTAGGTAGCACCATTATTAGGTCAGGATTTCCAGAGCTGACTAGTAAGAAGAGTAAAGCAAGTGCAGCCATGGGTACAAAGATACAATGTAGGATTACAATGGGCACCAAAGGTAAGCGAGGGGCACGAGGCGGATCAGGAAGCCACCTCTGGCTGAGCTGGCTTGGGTTACTGTGGGTTATGGGTCATGTGATTTTTTTTCCTTCCTTCACACCTTTTTTTTTTTAAATAACAGTTTTATTGAGATATAATTCACACACAGTTCAGCCCTTTAAAGTGTACAAATTGATGACTTTTAGCATCTCCACTGAGTTGTGCAAACATCACCGCCAAAGTGAATCTGTGTACCCATCAGCCACCTCTCCTACATCCCCCTAGCCCCTCTCTAGCCCTGGGCAATTGGTAATCTACTTTCTGTCTCCCCAGATTTGCCTGTTCTGGACATTTCATACAAATGGAACCAGACACTGGGTGATCCTTTGTGGAGTGCTTCTTTCACTTAGCCTTACATTCTCAACATTCCTCCACATTGTGGCGCGTGACAGTGCTCCATTCACTTTTATTTTGTATGAAATTTTGCTTGCGTGATCCACACATGGCAAAATTAGCTCCGTAAGTCAGCCTTTACTCTGCACGTGTAGTGATGAAATCACAGGTCCATCGAGAGGCCAATCTGAACCCCAGAATCTAGTCACAGTTTAGATTTGTTCTAAAGGAAGAAAGATGATACCTGTCAACTTGACTAAATTGTGTCATTCTCTGATATTAAGAAAAAAGAGGAATCACCACCTAATCTGTGGGGGAGAGGTCACCGGATCTGTGATGCTCTTACCTGCTCTGCCTGACGGGAGGATAAAATTTACTAAGGGGCTTAATCTCTATAGAAATGCCCAGCAAATGAAGATGCTGCATCACAGAAAATTCTCCTTAGGTGGGGGTGAGGGAAAAGGAAACAAATAAAGTCAGATATTAAGAGGGGGAGGGGAGCGTTGCCTTCCCACTCTCTTTACTTTTATAAAACAATATTCTTTCAAAAAGAAATCAAATCATCCTAACGTACTTTAAAATCGTCCCCAATTTCTTTCTTCTAAACTCTATATTCAAAGCCTACATACAAATTTGGGAAACACAGACAAGAATCAATGGGGAAAAAAGATCAAAGAAATGGGGGAACGAGTTGGGGGTCCAGGCAGGACCGTGGCGAGGACAGGCTGTGTCTGCTTCTTCATGTGGCAACACACAGTGTCTCCCTCAGACACAACGCACACACCCCCCATCTTTTTTTTTGAGTCTGTCACTGCCAAATGGGTGACTCTTGAAAACCTTCCCCAGTGCTGCGACCGCCAGGCATGAGCACATAGAGACACCAATCACTTACTATTGCCTGTCACAGATGCTTAAATGGACAGGGTGGAAAAAATATTCTTTTCACACACTTAAAAATTACTCCAAGTTATTTTAAATTTGGAACTGTTTGTATATTCCTTATAAGTTTATAAAACTCACACTGTCCTTCCATGACTAACTAGAGTGGAATTGAGAGAGTATTCTATATTTATAACTTCTCTGGTTGTTCGTGCTTACAGCCCTATTTCCACCCTCTCTTACTGTACACGGAGTTATGTGAGGTATTGTGGGCTCCTAAACTTTGCTGATTTCCTAACAAGGCAGGCCTGTGTCCCGCAGGGACAAATTGGGGGCTGTTTTGTCCAAGTGGAGGCCAAGCTCGGAGGGAGAGGCCTCCAGCTTTGTGGTTTTGGCTACAGCTCTTAAAACCGGTGTTAGGGCCCATTTCTGGGCAATTGACTGCTTTACTGGTGTTGACCGAAGTATCAATGCTACTGATAGACTGTTTATTACACATACCTGTTTGGAGCTCCATGCTATACAGCTGTGGCTACACATATCACTTACTCCTGTTTATTTTGGTAGAAATTGTTAGTCCAAAAGGTGTATTTGGAACCAACCATGCCAAATCCCCTTTCCGCATACATAAACACTTACGTACACCTAATTTAAATGAATTAGCTGAATACAGCCACTTGCAGGGAAACGATTATTTAGAGACCAGCAGGCACTGTTTTGGCGAAAACTCTGTCAACAAGAGAACCGTTCAGCAGGAGACAGCGTGAAATGCAGGAAGTACCTACGGAAGTAGATGTGTACAGTTCATGCGGAATTTACATTCGTACGTGCACACCTGTTACACACATGCGCATTGGGGTACAGCCTCTCCGCAGGAGGCTACCCACCTGATCAATGCCCTCACAATTTTGCAAAGCCCTTTCAGGCTCTTCTTTTGTTTGCTTGTTTTTTGTTGTTGTTGTTTTAAATTTTTTTAATGTGTTTATTTATTTTTGAGGGAGAGAGAGAGAGAGACAGCATGAGCAGGGGAGGGTCAGAGAGAGAGGGAGACACAGAATCTGAAGACAGGCTCCAGGCTCTGAGCTAGCTGTCAGCACAGAGCCCGATGCGGGGCTCGAACCCACGAACCGTGAGATCATGGCCTGAGCTGAAGTCGGACGCCCAACCGACTGAGCCACCCAGGCGCCCCCAGGCTCTTCTTTTGAAAAATGCTTCTAGAGAGCAGAGCGCATTCTTTGATACGGCCTCGAGAGTGGCATGTCTTTGTAAAAGGAAGGGGAAAATGGTCCTGAAACCCATTTTTCTTTCTTTCCTAAGGTCAGAAGGGGAAATACGTATCTCAGCTCAATGCTATGGCTACCAGTGAGGTTGGGGTTATTTCCTCCTTTCCCCGATTTCTTGGCCACTTACAGTACCTCTTGAGTTAATTGTCTTTCAATGTCTTTGGACCATTTTCTTCTTGGGAGATTAACTTTTTACTAATTATTTAAATGTGAGCCCTTACAGATGTATATGCTTTTTAAACACAGCACTGTGTCTTGAAAAAAAATTTTTAGGTGGCTTGAGAGAAAAACGCTTCCCCTTCTGTAATTAAATCTACCTGATGAGCGTGGGTCATAACAGTTCACTTTAAATCATTTATTACCTCTCCAGAGTCTCGGCTCCTTTCTCCTTTGATTGTGTTCCTTCCTGATGCCACACTTCAGACTTGCAAACATATATTTTGGAGTATATGTTATGCTTCAACACCACATTATTCTTTTCCATTATCTAATCTGATTGCTGGCCCGATTTCCTGAAGGTGAAGTATTTTTACTACTGTGGAAAAACCACAAAAGATTCACTAGACTTCCCAAGTACAGTAAACTGTGTTATCGGTAAAGGTGGGGAACAGGGTGTCACACATGATCCTACATTCTGGTTCACAGAGTTACCACATAAACAGTTGGAGAACCATTTTGGAGAACCGGACCATGGAACACCTATGCCCACAAAAACTCATGGCACTTCTATTTCATCTAGTTGATGATTCAAAAGTGCCTTAGAAAAACATACAAATGTAGAAATGCTGGAACGTCAATGTCCTTGCAACGATTATTACCCCCTTCCCCCCAAAAAAAGAAGCCCAAAATAAAAACAAAAACACCTAAACCAAAAATACCTTGTCATTCCCACAAAATTCTGTTGGCTTATATTTTATTTTGCTTTTTTTTTTTTTTTTTTTTTTTGTGGCTGGTGGAAGTGGCGGGGGGCAGTAGTTTTGCTAAAAATATTATTGCCCTTGCCGGAAAGCATAAAAGTGCTAAAATCCTATCTTGGCGAATATAAATCCAGTCTTATTGGACAGTATCATTTTGTCAGTTTCGTGTGGGGAAAAAGCTTGACTCTATACTTTGGAAATGTTGACTGATGGATTCCAAAGTTTAAGTCTATCCTTTGCCCAACTTTAAAAATAATATTTTAGGGGCACCTGGGTGGCTCAGTCAGTTAACCATCTGACTTTGGCTCAGGTCATGGTCTCGTGGTTCATGAGTTCGAGCCCCATGTCGAGCTGTCAGCACAGAGCCTGGAGCCTGCTCTGGATTCTGTGTCGCCCTCTCTCTCTGCCCCTCCCCTGCTCACACTCTGGTCTCTGTCTCTCAAAAAATAAATGTGAAAAAAAATAAATAATAAATAAAAATAATATCTTAACCCTAAGAGTTGAATTTCTTGGTTTTTGGTTTTTGTAAGCAGTCGGTAATATTGGGTTAAACTGAAGTGCCAACACAGGCAGCTCATGTGAAATGTTGGTTGAGTGTGTCTCAGTTGGAAATGCCCAATGGAGATGGACTCACAGGGGCCCTCTGCTTTTTTTCCAATTAATTAGGAAACCTCCAAGAGTATACTGTTATTTGATCTCTGAACCATTAAATATCTAGTACATTTTGGGGGAACTTGGGTGGCTCAGTTGGTTAAGCGTCCGACTTCGGCTCAGGTCATGATCTCGCTATTCCCAAGTTCGAGCCCCACGTCCAGCTCTGTGCTGACAGCTCAGAGCCTGGAGCCTGCTTCATATTCTGTGTCTCCCTCTCTCTCTCCCCCTTCCCCTCTCACGCTCTCTCTCTCTCAAAAATAAGCATTAAAAAAAAATTTTTTTTTAAATATCTAGTACAGTTCTGATTTTGGATATTTGGCTTTTCCCCAGAGTATTATCCAAAGTATAAAGTGAATTGTATTGCTGCAGGCCCAATATCACTTAGGGCTCTAAGGAAGCTGGAAGGGTAAGTAAAATATGGCAACGCCTACCGTCAGCTCTGAAAAGCAAGGTGGAAGGTTCCAGGGCTTTCCTTTTCAGATACTGCCACTCACTGGGCAAGGGACGACCACCTGGGGCCAGGATGAAAGCAGGTGATGTGCCCTGGGAGACAGGTGGGTCCCTCTCCCCTTCCTATCTGAGCAACTTTTCTCTTTTCACTGCCTCCCAAACACTCTCTGTTATGTACTATGGTCTGATTTTCAGGCTTCAAAGGAATTTTCTTTGAAAGATGGAAGAACGTAACACTTAGGGCTAATTTTATTTTTAAAAGAAACAAGCAGGGTAGCTCTACCGTGCAAAACACAAATGAGACTCCAAAACTTGGAAACCGGTCCAAGGATCATTCTTTCATTCCATCCTTGGCCTGAAGACTGAAGCAATTTGCACTAAAAGTTCATAAACACAAAGGGGTCCAATCTCACTCAAGCTCCAATGAGGACGAGTGTAACCCTGAAGTCACACGTTTGGCATCACCCGGAGAGTGTGTACGGTTTACCTGCGGAAATAGACAGCAACTTTTAGAACACCTGACTGTGCTTCACAAGTCAACTTTTTCACCCTTTTCCCTAAACACTGTAAAGCCCCAAACTGGCTAAATGGCTTTTAAAAAGGGGGGAGGGGGGAGGAAAGAAAAGGAGTGATCTCAAGCGTAAAGCTCTTCTTCAAAAAGAAAAAAAAAATCTATCTAAAATCCTGGACTCGAATACACCAAAGATAAGGATCTGAAAATGGTTAAGAGAATTATCTTTTCATTTTCCTTCAAAGGAATAAGCTCTGTAGCAACTTCCTAGGATTTGATGTCAACACAACAGTTGTCTCTGGAGTCCCCCCCAGCGTCCTCGGGGCCCCGGGTAGAGGCCAGGGTACGCTCCTTGCGCACTGCAGACTGGCACACGGCATCCCTCAGGACCTGTTTGTGTTTTACGCTCAGAGAGAACAAGTACTGGCAAGGGACAAAAAAAAAAAAGAACATGTTTTGCAAACAATCAGAGTGACCTGAAACCCAGGGTGAAGACTGAAGTCAGCCCGAGCCAGGCTCTGTGCAACACTGGCTAAGTGGAAGGCTCTGGATAAGGAAAAGGCATCTCAATTTCCCATTCACCCAGAAGGACCTCTCACCTAAGGCCACGCCCAGACCTCCGATCCAGGCTGCCTTCCTTTGTTTTGCCTCCTCCGGGAAGCTGGGAGCATCTCTAAATGAGATGAATGCCCAAAGGAAAGAGCCCTCAGTATTTTTCCGGAGCTGAAAGCAACACAGGCACAGTGCATCCAGTCGAATGCTTTCATCGTCATTTGGCACACGAAGAAAATGAGACCCAGGCAGCTGAGACTATGACAAGCACGTGACACGGGACAACGGGGCCGGTACCCAGGGCCCCCCTCATGCGGTGATGTGATCTTCCCAGCCCCCTACTTTCCTGCAAAAAGAGGGATCTCTCAGACCTTTGAAACCACACGACCCCTTTCGGGATAATCCATGCACAAATCTCCTTTGATTTGGTTGGAAATTTTGTTTTTTAGATTTTTTAATGATTTTTTTTAAGTAATCCCTACACTCAATGTGGGGCTCAAACTCACAACTCCGAGCAAGAGCCCTGTGCTTCACCAACGGAGCTAGCCAGGCGCCCCGCTGTTGGAAATTTTGAAGTGGATTCTTTTCCCCCATTTTCCAATTCTGAATCTACCTATTTGAGATATTTTCCTCCCAAATGCACCTGCCCTCACTCTACAATCTTAGGTTTCCTGGTCTAAGTAAAGCCTATTAAATGCATTTCCACCTCAATTGCACCCCACCTCCATCTAAATAACTAAAGCCTGAACTACCTCCCCACCCCCACCCCAGTCTACTTTCTCCTGTCTGGCAGATGGGCAGACTTATCTTCCTAAATTGACATTCCCAGCCCACCCAGCACAGCCAGGAGCACAGCAGATACATTTGGAACCTGTTGCTTCCATGCTCCTCTGCCCTCTCGAAAATGCCTGCCATAATTCCTCCTCCCCAACCCCCATCCTTTGAAATTTCTAAACCCCGGTAGAGGAAGTGCCTGAGGCTCTTAATAAGCTCGGTCATGCTCAAAATATCCGCTTCAGCCACGAGGTATAGTAGTAGGCAATTCTGACCCGAGCGTCCATTTAGGGAAAAGATGGTCTTCCTTCAAGACTCAATATTCAGAATTCCTTAAAAGACTACTGTTGCGTATTTTTGTTCGTGTACCTGTGAACTTGGAACTATCCAGGACACCGGCTGCAATACCCATCATTCACCTACACAGGTGGTAACAATAGGAGATTAAGAAATCACCCTTCATGTGGCTGTGACCACAGAGAGTACATATTGCAACTTTTCTCCCCTGGAACTTGCAAAACTTAACAGGAAATCTTCCACCACCTACATAGTAAATCCACTGCCAGAAAAATGAAGTGTAAACACTTTATATTAAATTAGCCAGGTGTTCAAAAAAAATAACATTATCCCAATCTAACATTTTCGAATTCTGGCTCACTTTCAAGTCTCACGGTGCATACAGGGGCAGAGGTATGCCAGGCACGCGTCTTTGTCCCCACTTTGTAAGGGGCGTGTTTTGCTTTTTTGATTAATACAAACAATCTGCAAATTAGTACACATGTAAAATAACCCGGGGAAAGCAGACAGCGATCCTATTTCCTTTATCTGGCCGGGATTTCCCTCCAAATCTTTACACTGGACGACAATGGACATCAAGGATAAAAATCTATTTATCTAAAGAGAAACCTTTAATTAGGTCCTGGATTTACTAGACATATTTTTGAAAGAGGCATCAACAAAAATGAAGAAACAGCGAACAGGAAAAACCGGGAAACCCAAATGTGTCTCAGTTTACAGATGAATGCATCAATACATGTTTGTGAGATAGTCTATGCAAAAATAATCAATGAGCTCTCAAACACTGTCATTTACCTCAATCCCTCCCACTGCCCCACTGGCCCCTGATGTGGGCCAGATGCCCCTGGCTTGCCTTCAGGGAGAAGGGACACAATGGCAAGGGGTAACATTCCTCTGCACATACACGGTGTCAAAAATACATGAAAAAAAAAACAAAACAAACAAAACTACCAGCCTAGAAGCTATGTTGGCAAAATTTAAAGCAACAATTTAGAAACAGCCTACGCCCCATTTATGTGCCAGCTTGGCCACATTTTTAAGGGCCCAAGTCATGTCTGTCTGTCTGTCTACTTCAAAAAAATTTGTTTTAGGGAAAGTCAAGTGTTTAAAATTTTGAGATGCTTAAGTTCATCCTCTGTTTTGGAGACACGGCACGAGAGAGGAGGCAATGTTTGCCTGGGAGGAAAATGTGGACTCGGGGGTTAGAAAGAAGTGAGTTTATATCCCATTTGCCATTTATTGGCTGTTGTGTGAGAAGGGACTCAGTTTCCTCATTATGTGTGTAAGACAGACACTACCACCTTGTGCTAATCAGGGCAGGATTAAATGTGATAAAGCCTGTAACTGCACAGGGTATCTTTCCTGGCATGTCAGAGGTCCTCTGTAAATACGGTTTACATAGGTCCTAGGGTTCTCTAGTCCTGGCTCTGCCAACTACCTGCCTGCCTTAGCTGCCATGTGCATGGGGGAGTCTCACTCTGTGACCCACTGGCCTCTATCTAATCCCCCGGAGGTGCCGTATGGGCTGCAGCCTGCTGGGAAGGGGAAAGGAAGACACCAGGAACCATGTTCCTGAGTGGTTTCATGTATCTGCATACACACAAGACTTCGTTTCCGGGGGAGAGTTATGTGGCCAAGAAAGAAAAAGAAAAGAGGGATGCCAGGGTAGCTCAGTCGGTTGAGCGTCCGACTACTGATTTCGGTTCAGGTCATGATCCCAGGGTCGAGGGATCAAGCCCTGCATCAGGATCAGCGCTGAGCCTAGAGCCTGCTTAAGGTCCTCTCTCTCTTTCTCTCTCCGCCCCCTTCTCTCCTGCCCCTCCCCACTTGCTCTTTCTCTTAAAAACAAAAACTAAGACAGGATTCTAAAATATTTCAGATTTCACCTCTGCTTGAACAAATAAAAATATTACAAATTTCAGATTGGCTTGGCATTCTAATTCCGGTTTTTTACTGCTGCTCTTAAATCCCTTTGCTCTGAAATACTCCTCATTTAGTGCAAAGTGGACAGTAGCTTACCTAAGACATCGTCATCTGAAGGTTCATTGTAGTTGAGGTTACCATTTTGAAGGGTCCTCAAGCTGCAGGCTGGGGGGTGGGGAGGTTTGGGGAGAGCCAGGGGCAGATTACTTTTTAGAGCCCGCCAAGAAAGCTTCCGCAGCACGGAAGTTAAACCTTCAACTTCCATCAGGCAGTAAGCTCTTTTTAGATGAGAAAGAGAATTTTCTATGTTTCGAAAGATTTCACATAAGTCTTAAAAAAAAAAAAAACCTCCTAATACAGTTTTCTCCTAAATCACTTTATTCACGTTTTACATGGGTTAGATGAAGATTCTCTATAGCAAAGGTATATACAAGCTCCTTGTATATTATATACAAGCAATGAGACCATTCCCTGCAAACAGGAAAGAGGTAAAGAGGCATCTCCTTTGTTAATTACGGGGCTAAGCTGGGGGTAGGTGAGAAGACAGGGAGAATAACACAGTGCTGACGAACTCTGGGATAGGTACCAGCGACTGTCATCAGCGCTCAAATAAATGGACAGAGAGCTAAGACTCTTCCAAAGGGCTCAACAACGAGTTCTGGCTGTCAGGTTCACAAGCTATGCGAATTTAGGGGCTCTACAGGAACTTGAGAGCTAAGTGAAAATAATCGCCATTATGATTTTCCAGGTCAAAGGAATCTCTTCCAGGATCCACCGGCTAGACCTCTGCATTGCAACCAAGAACATGTACAAGCTGCTTGAAAAAAAACATTGGCTTTGTACACAGGCACCCCGGGCTGGCTTCTCCGCGTGGAGAGGGGGAAGGACAGCCAGCTGGCTAGAGCAGCCGTCAGACTGTCCAGTTCTCACGCCACCTGCACCTCCCTATCTAGAACCTACTGCTCTTGCTTCACAAAAAATGATCCCGGGTGCCAGCGCCACAGGGACATTCCTTCGGCCCGATCCCACCGCTCCAGGCCACTGGGATGGAAAGGAGGCTGCCAGGAGTATGCCGACCCCCTGCTCCTCAGACCTCCCCGCTCTGGGCTCGTATCAAGGAAGATATGCACTTGCTCATCCAGCCAGGAAGGGTTTTAGTGAATTCCTGGTGCAGGCATTGTCTGGAATTCTGAGAGGCGGCTGTGAGTTTGTGCTCCAGGTTACGGAAAAGCTGTGGACGGACCGTGCTGTCCTTTAGGGCACGGGGAGGATTTTACCGAATCGTGACAAGGATACACAAATACCCATACACATAGTGAAACTAAGAGCTCTTACCCTCCTGGCTCCTGTTCCAACCACACTGGCTCCTTTTTCTTTCTTGAAGAAGGCAGACCCTGTCACGACTCTGAGCCACCACACAGGCTGTTCCTTCTGCCTGGCTCGTGCTTCTTCCCACTCTCGACCTGCCTCTGCGGCTTTTAGTGCTGGGTGATCGTCTTCACCCCCAAAAACTTCTCCCCATCACCACCTCTGGTAAGAGCCCTTCCTGCTGCCCTATCATTGTAAGTCACAGCATCTGCTTCATGTGTCTCAAAGCACTGACCACATTCACAATCAAAGACTTAATTTTTTTTTTTCTTTTTGCTGGAGGGAAGGAGGAGAAGAGTTATTGTTTAATGGGTACAAAGTTTCAGTTGTGCAAGAAAATAAGAGTTCTGGAGATGCCTGGTGGTGATGGTTGCACAACTTCGGGAATGTACTCAGTGCCACAGAGCCATAGACTTAAACATGGTTACAATGATAAATTTTATTTTAAAAAAAAAGGACTTAACTATGTTTAATGCTCCTTTCTCTTTCTCCCACTGGTGCACAGTGCACTGGGGCAGGATTCCTATGTTTTTTTCATCACTGTGTTCTCAAGGCCATGCCCAGAACCCGGTCCATAGTGGCTGCTCAACGTATATGGGTTCCATGAGACATGGTATAGACGTGTTTCCTGCTCAGCTGTAAGGTCTTTGAGGGCAGGGACACCACTCCTTATTTTTCTTTGCCTCATAGTTCCTTCCAGTGTGTCTTACACACTGGGGGAGTCAGGTGATGCTTTAACCTCGGACTACTACTTAGGCAAACTTTCTGAAAGCAAAGCCCTTGAAATTCACAGAAGATGTTCATGGGGACTTTGTACATACACCTACATATGCAGATTTTACTGTATTTCCTCTTTGCCTTGAGGAAATTCTTCCTGCCTAGAATCCCAGAGGAACCAGATTCCAAGAAGGCCAATTGTCCTTCTACTATAGTGTAGCTTACCTTGCTGACGTAGCTTTTCAGGTCCTGTGTCACCCAGGGTTTTTTTTTGTTTTGTTTTTTGTTTTTTGGTTTTTAATTGGCATCTGCCTCAAATTCTCTTTGGCATTGGACAAAGCATAAATTGAAAGCAAATATGTGAGCAACAGAAGGGAGTTTCCTGTAGGATAAGTAAGCATGTTTTATGTTCTGATCGTGAATTGTTATTAAATAAATAACAATGATGACAAGAGTAATATGAAAAACTATACTCCTTGACTCTCCTATAAAGGAGGAAGAATGAGAAAAATCAGAGAAGCCACTTCTGGGAGATGAGGAATAAAACGAATGATAGTGCTCTGGCCTCATGGCTTGGCTGGTTTTCCCTGAGAATAACCAAAGAATCATCTGACCTAACACTAAACCCCAGCCTTCTTTTAGGTCATATTTGCTTTTAGGCAGACTAAAACTTAAAAAAAATTTTTTTAATGTTTATTTTTGAGAGAGAGAGACAGAGAGGCGAGAGGTGAGAGGGAGACTCCAAATCTGAAGCAGCCTTCAGGCTCTGAGCTGTCAGCACAGAGCCCGACACGGGGCTCGAACCCACGAACCACAAGATCATGCCCTGAGTCGAAGTTGGACACTTAATCAACCAAGACACCCAGGTGCCCCGGCAGACTACAACTTTTTTAATGATAACAACTCATTCTTTCTCTTTCTCTCTCTCTCTCTCTCTCTCTCTCTCTCTCTCTCTCTCGGCCCTAATATAAGTAAAAGCTGAGAGTCCTAGATGGAAAGAATAAAACATGAATGTTTGTTATCAGTACTGGTACGCCACCTATCATACGTGGGGGTGCTCGCTGCCACGTGTGCTTGGCATGCGCTGCCTGACTTCACGTCCCCGACTCTGAGAGGGAGAGCCTATTTTCCCGTCCTCTGAACCAGAGCCTTAGGTACAGGGAGAAGAACTTGCCTGGAGTCATACAGCTTAAGGAGGCAGAGGGAGAAATTCCAACTGAAGCGACAGGACTCCAGGGTCCATGCTTCCGACCACCAGTATGGTACCGAGCACGTGCGCATGACACAGAGTTTTCTACTGTAGTTCTGATAACCTACTTTCATAGGTCATAGAAGGCTATCTGCCCTATTGCACTGATGAGGAGACCGAGGACCAAAAGAGGCTGTGACTTCACAGGGAGACAGATGATTATACACAGAAGTACTGAATGCCAGTAGCTCAGCTCTAAGACTGCATGAGGCTCATTTCTGTGCCTTAGAGTTTTGTCAGGGTCATTCAGCACCATCCCAAAGGACCAAAAGGCAATGAATTTGACTACACAAAGAAGTGGAAACTTCACTCCTGTGTTTTACCTAGCATTGAAATATTTCTCAATTATTTCTACTTTAAATGGCATAATTCATACAAACTGGGAGAGCACAGAATCCATACCACCCCAAACACAGTGTTTGACAACAATGGCTTTTTAAAAAAAATACAAAGAACTCTCATAAATGCTCCTGGATTAAATATTTGTTCATTTAAAACCTGAGTGCGCCTGTCTGGAAGACACCCCAGGCGTTGTACATGCAGGCTAGAATTCCTGTCCTAAAAGATACACATCAGGACGAGAATACTTGCAGCTGAGAGGACCAGGGGATGGAAGGGTGTGTACAAGGCAGGAGTCCCGGAGAAGGGCCTCTCAGAACAGGCAAGGGAGCCCCGGCATTTCAGCGAAGGGGGAGATGAGGAGTGGGCTTCCCACATACTTCAACAGAAAATTATAAATTGCCATCTTTATTAATATATAACGAAAAATTTTGAAAACACGGCCTCAGTGCATTTTCGCCTTTAAGAAAGATTTTAATTGAACAAAACCAAATTTGTTTAAAACATCACAGGATGAGGTCCAGAAAGAGGCTTCTGTCGCTGTAGAAAGTTAATGCCTATGGATCGGCTATTGCTAAAGTTGCTTAAAATGGGCTAATTATTCTCCTACCCACCCCCCGCCTTTCTCTGTCCTGGCACAAGGAAATTTTAAGCCATCCACAATCCCTCCGTTAAATTTAAAAAATAAACAAACAAACCTCCATTGTAAGAGGCGCCATTGGTGTCTGCCTCCTTGTCTTCCCATCACAAAAGGAGAGGAGTGCTGAAGAACAGACTCACTGGTCAGTATTTCATGAATTTAAAAAAGTGTAGCATTGCTGCTTGGCCAGACACAGCGCAAAACAAAAAACCTCAGTCATTTGTTTAAACAAACTCACAAAAACAAAACCACTTCCTCAACATACTCCGTGAATTCTAAAAAGGATCGCACGTTTAATATAATTTTTAAAACTTTAACTTTCGCAAATTAAAAGCAGGAAGACAGGACCAGACAAATGGACATCGCCCCTCTACCCTGCTTATCTATTTCTGGTTTCATTCAGCTGCCAGAGCCACCACCGACAGCACTTCCTCTCCTCCCAACAGGAAAATTTCATGGCTCCTGAAGGTCTGAGTCAGAGCAGAAAGCTCATGAATATTCTGATTTTCTGGAGCTGATGCAAGGAAATCACTATAATTGATGACCAGACACAGAGTTACCTACCAAATGTCTGGTCCCTAGAACTACTCCTCTGAAATAATTTATCAAAAGTTGGATTTCCATTTTCAAAGTTATTAATAATAACAAGAGCCGGTTTCTGATTTTTAAGATGAGGTTATATCTTTCGAGCCCTTCTTCTTTTCAATAAAACCTCTCTATACACCGGAATTTCCTTTAATAAAGTCCTTTCGGTTTGCCGTATTTTAATGAAGGTGAACAGAAAGTAAACCGAAGAGAACCTTAACTTCCCAAGCGAAATGGCAAGAAATGAGTGTGCCGAAGACGATTTAAATGAAGATCCGCACGGATCGGGTGCCAGGAAAATAAGAGGGCACGTGCGTCCCGGTGGCGGCGGCGGGGGACGGCGGCACCGCCACCTTCCCGCGGCCCACACGAGCTCCCCAGGCGGTTCCGCTGCGGTCCGGGATCGGGCTGGAGCACGTAACCGGACGTTAGCTCGGGACAATGAGACCCAGGTCCAGTGCGAGAACGCACGCCCTTCTTCCGTATTAACTTTTCTCTTCCGCAAACCTCTTTACATTTTCTATTTTCCTTTTACGTTGCGCACTGCTCACAAGTACGCGAGCAATGAACGTGCAGGGACCCACGCAAGTCATTTCCTCCGTGGGCCTCCTCCCGCGGCAAAGCGGCAACAATGCCGCGGAAGTCGGAGGGTGGGCCACCCACTTCCCGCAACTTTAGGACAGCCGGTTTTCCGTCAAAATTCAACTATCGCTGAGAAGAAGCCAGGGTTTGTAGCGAAATGGTTAAGAACGGTTTACTCCTTTGCCATAAAATGGATCATCGACATTCGGGAAACCCAAGCCGCCCCCGTCCCGAGGGAGGCAGCGTGGCTCTGGCGCCGTGGGATCGACCTCTCGAGACGGAAACCACGTTCCCATAAAGAAACTTGAGCCACCAAATGGATTAGATGACATGATCGGAAATACATGAGAAATACTTTCTGCATTTTCCGCCATCGGGATTAAGGAATTGGGGGGGGGGAGGGGGCGGGAAATCAGGACGCCTCTGCCTTCCGAAACCCAAACGCCA
This sequence comes from Cryptoprocta ferox, assembly GCA_028646485.1. Taxonomy (NCBI): domain Eukaryota; kingdom Metazoa; phylum Chordata; class Mammalia; order Carnivora; family Eupleridae; genus Cryptoprocta; species Cryptoprocta ferox. The sequence continues at coordinate 121,121,507 of CM053560.1, read as the reverse complement.
CACCCGGCCGCTCCCTGTTCCAGCCACTCTCGCGCACATGGTGTCCCGGAGACCACGTGAGACGGCGGCGGGCGTGGCCGGAGCGTGGTCACGTGGCTGGCCAGCCCTCCCGCGCGGGCACGCGCCTGCCGAGCCCCGCCTCCCGCCAGCCGGGGGCCGACGCGGGCGGCGGCGCTGTGGCGGCGGCGCTGCGGTGGCGGCGGCGGCGCCGGCGCTCGGGAATCCGGGCCGCCCGAGCACGTGCGCTAAGTTTAACGGATGCGCTGGAACTTTTTCCAGCGCTGGGCGGGGGAGCGAGAAATACCACTCAAATAAATGTTCCCTATCCCCCTCCGCTCTAGGGCCAACTTTAAGACATTCACCAAGGCGCTGCAAACGCGTTAAGAACCTCAGTACTCGGCAGCCTGAATTCTGTGCAGCCACACCTTTAAAAGCCGTACGTATTTCTCATCCAGCCTGATTCAGAACCGTCGATTCTACCATCGAAATTCCTACTTGGTCCGGCAAATGTTGAGTCCCCGGGCCGTACCTAATGAGCAGCTACCCAGAGTTTGGGGTGTGTGAGGTTCTTTTCTCTTTCCCTAATGGAACAGTTCTATTTCCAGCTCCTAAAATTTAATCCGCGAGGAGTTACAAACATCAGCGAGGGGAAAATGAGAACCGCAGGAATTTAATGTACCGAGTGTGATCTTGCCAGAGTGGGATGATAAAATTACAAACTGGGATGGACGGCAGGATATTTAAAAATGTAGCCATACAAAGTCCTTTCAAATACATGCATGAGCTTCGATAAAATAATGTAGTTGCGTATACTTTTTCATCCTTTTAAGGTATGAGTAAAAATACTTTTTAAAATCACATTGGTAGGAACACAAAGAATAAAATAGCTCAATTAAAAGAAAAAACCTCTAAGTAATTTTAATCTTTTTGTGATAAAGAATTCAAAATAATGATTTCTTCATACGCATTGGAGTTTGGGCTGCTGAAATTTAATTAAATGGGGGGGGGGCTCCTCAAAATTGTTTGCCATGTCAGTAATAGTGTATATTCTAAAAGAAGGAAACTGTATCTTGAGCACTCCTTTCAATTATAGCCTAAAAAGCTCAGAGATAAAATTTCATACTATTAATTAAAGTTCTATGGTGGCATAAGCCTTCCTAACTCATCCAAAACATTCAGGGCTGTGCTCCAGACACAGTCTTCCAACTGTGTCCTCTCTTTGAGCCCTCAAAAGCAAGAGGCGCTTGCAGCCAGAACCAAAACTAATGGGACTTTTTTGGGGGGCAGTTGAGATCTCCTGCCTTCTACTTCACCTCCTCTGAAGGGAAATATAGCAACGACATCTCAAATAACATTCATATTTGAGATTTCTCAGGCTTCTGCATATTTTTCTGCTTCATGTCATTCATAATTGTCCTCCCAGAAAAAGTGGAGCTGCCACTGCTATTTAAAAAGTTTTATGTCCCTCGTTTTAAAAATACATAGAGTCCTCAGAGTAGAATTCCAATTACTAAGTGTAGAAAACAGAAATAGAAAAATCCACCATTTGGCAAACACCACAGTAATGGGTGTTAAAATTAGGGAGTGAAAGAATAATGAGGAATGGTATGAACAGGCTAGTCTCAAGTATCTACCTCTGAAAGATGCTTCCTAATTACAAAGGTCAAGGGTAGTAACAGCGGAGGCAGTGGCAGAGACCACCTTAACGAAGTGATCAAAATCAACATCATTAGAAACGAAACATATGGGCATCATGTGTCTCTAGACAGGATGCACTTGGAAGGACACAGTGGCACTTCTGTGATCATCTTGCTAACACGAGGTCTTGCTGTAACCAGAATTTAATCACAAGCAAACACCAAGAGAAGGACATTCTACAAAATAACTGGTCCATGCTCTTCGAAAGTGCTGACATGGTAAGCTACCAAGGAAGACTGGAGAAAACATCCTGGATTTGAGGAAACGGAACAGACGTGACAGCAAACGTGAGGTGGGATCCTCTACTGGCTTTAGGACCAGAAAGGGGATAAGTGGTGGAATCTGAATCCAGTCTGGAATTTCATAGTGCTGCATCATGTAATATTATTGTTTTTGATAAGCCTCGATTGGTTATAGAAGTAAGATGCTGATATTAGGGGAAGTTGGGTGAAGGGTGTTCAGAAACCTGTGGTACTTTCTGTAACTGGTTTTTTTTTTTTGTTTTTTTGTTTTTTTGGTAAGTCTGAAATTATTTCAAATTTAAAAGTTAAAAAAATAAAAGTTCCTAAGAAGTTCCTAAAGGAAAAGAAAACAACTACAGCATCGTCATCAACCGTCCGGAAAGAGAAACTCTTGAGCTATCAGAATACATGCCAATCAACCCTTGTGAACTCCGAAATCTCACTTTGAATGAGAGACTTAACTTCTTGTGCTTCCCACTAGGACAGAGCTACTAACAACCCTGCCATCCCAGACAAAGGCTTTGAAAGTGTTTTGTAAATAAGGTAAACCCCTAAATTGGAGATGAGGCAAATCTCTATTATGTGTGGACGATTCCGAGAGCAGTATTGTTGCTAGCGGCTAATAAAGCCGGTAGAGAACGGGGCGTGCCCGCTGAGGGCCCTAGCCATTCTGACATATTGCCTAACAGAGCATTTATTTCTGGAGTATCCTCCGGTGGGGTGGAAGTAGGAAGTAAGATGGTTGAGGAATGCAAAAAGCAGCAACAAAATGGACACCGGTAAACGGCACATGCCTCTTCTGGATCCTTCTAACGACTGGGTCTTTTTTGCTTTAAAGGTACTGAGAAATGTATTTTCTTTTCTGAACTGGACATACGCTCTGTCATCTGCTACAGATAATATGGGCTTCTGCTTTCTCTGTGTTATGCAGAAAAGAGATCAAATTCCTTCAGCAGCAGAATCTTCACTCTACTGGCAGCAGTTTCCCAGCCCTGCAAAGCCCTACAGTTTCCTGATCCGCCACTGTGTGGTAGCGAATGCAATAAAAAGAGTTTGTCAGGGCTGCTCTAAAATCTCATCTGAAAAGCTTGATCTACTTTTCCCCCCGCCCCCCCTCAGATACTGGTCTCAAATGAAATGATCCTCATTGGGGAATAATAGAAAATTGAGGCCAGAAATGAATGCGCGTAGCAACCATTTTTACCCTAGTGTTCCCAGCATTACAGGGCGTACGAGAGAAGATGAGAAATTTGCTGTCACCCCTTGTAGCTACCTGTGCCACACAGAAACCATAATCCGGAAAGGCAAGGGAGCGAGGTGCCACTGGATTAAGCCCCTGCTTTCGTACCACAAACGTGCTGACTGGATCCGTGCAGACTCCTTTCTATGGACAGGAGGTTTAGGCTCCAAGACCAGTGTGACTTGTCTAGTAGAGGGGGCACTGGGGTGGCAGGCAGTTGGCTTCATTCTAAGATCTCAGCTCTGTTATACCTCATTGCCTCCCAAATGAAAATCAGCTCCGCTTGCAAAGCCTTCAGCAATGAGAGGTGTCCAGTGGGATGGAGGGTGGGAAGGTGGCAGCCCCTAGGAGGAGGGCCTGCTGGGAGATGCTTACTGGGACAAGGGAGAGGTGCAGGAGCACTGGAAGCAGAAGAGTGTATGAAGGAGTGTGCCTGGCAGGGTGGGTGTGGGCCAAAGAGGAAGACCACAAGTGGGAGGTGACAGCAGGGGGGGGCACCCATACCAGGTAGGAGTGGAAAAGCCCCTTCAGGTGCAGTTATCTGAACGTGAAGTACAAGGGGACCCTTCTAAAATACTATGTCATGAAACTAGGAGCTGAGGGCTGGTCCAGGATACAGAAGGGGGGATTGCATGCCTTTGGAAGATGTTTTTTGACCACTACGATAGCTCCCATGTGGATAAATGTGCTGCATTAATTTTAATTATTCCAGCAACTGTTGTTGCTGGAGAGAGAGAAACAGAGACGTGGATGCAGGGAGAGAAGTAAAAGGATCATAACAAAACAAACACCATCATGTGAAGGAAAAACACTTCTCACAGATGGATACCACACCCTTCCGGTACTCCACTATCCAGCAAAAACATGTTTGTGGGGGTCCACAGCCGAGGACCAGAAAAAAGCTAGATCTTACAGCCTACTGACTCTTACATACAACTCTCTCTCTCTTTTAGTATTTGTTTTATTTTGAGTGAGAGAGAGAGAGAGCAGGGGAGAGGGGCAGAGGGGGAGAGGGGCAGAGGGGGAGAGGGGGAGAGAGGAAGAGAGGGAGGGAGGGAGAGAGAGAGACAGAGAGAGACAGAGAGAGAGAGAGAGAGAGAGAATCTTAAGCAGGCTCCATGCTCAGTGCAGAACCCGAAGTGGGGCTCGATCCCAGGACCCTGGGATCACAACCTGAGCCCAAATCAAGAGTCGGGTGGTCAACCGATTGAGCCACCAGGCGCCCAGTCTTACATACAATTCTAATAAGCTTGGAAATCTGTTTTCAAAGTACCCATAGCAAAGAGGAAGCAGCAAATAATCACCTCCAGAGGGACTGATGGGGTTTTCTTGTGTACTGCAGTAAGTCTATTAAACAGAAATGGGGACATAAAAATGATAAAGCCAAACCATAAGAACACAATAAACACAAGAAATCTTCAGTAGAGGGCACACTGCCTCCCACTACGCCTTAAGGCTATCACCATATTATGCATAATACAACAATATATGTTCACTGATGTCCCTAAGTTGGCCAGAAATGATTAAATTATATTCACTAGAGTAAGAAGCAAAGAAGTACATAATTTATGTTGGAAAGATTTCCCGCATGACAGCATACAAGAGCTGGTGTGGTAGTCTCAGAGGTCCCTGTGGCTTTGATGGTAGCTCTTTGTCTATTCGTTCTTTCATTGGACGGACTATTGATTGAGCACATTGGAGAGAGCACTCTGAGCGCCATGGTTCCTGCTGTCACACGGAGTTCACAACCTCGTTTGTATCTAAGATGCTCACGTCCCACAGGTCCACCCGGAGAGCCTGCCCCAGCGTTTGGACTTTTCGTGGTCAGTCCTAGGTTACTGGGTCTGAAAGAAGTTTTAACCTGGTTTTGGATCTGAGCAGCCGAAACTGGCCCAAGGCTTTGATCAAACAGTTAGGAATCGAGGAGTAGTCAATACCTGAAGAACCAGTCCCCATGACCAAGGCACGCGGCTTTGCCTGCACAAAACTATAACAATACGCAAGGCCCACGGAACTACCCTTCCTGAATCTGCGGGCTCTTTCTCCGTATTGAGGAAAATTAATTCTGACAGTCGTACATTCTTATGTTTAGGCTATAACATCCTACACCTGAATCACTTTACGGTCAATCAATGCATGTAAGAATGGGACATGTAGATTTTAAGTAGTGATTCATTTAGGGAAAAATCCTAGAGATCTTGATATTGTTTGAAAAACTTACCAGATTACAAAAACCACAACTTCATCAGAAAACCCAGACACGATAAAAATTACTTTTCATTTTCTTACTGTTTTAGGAACCCACCAGTTTCTTTCCCCTCTTGAGGGCAAACCTTAAAAACTGGAAATTTTTGTTTTCAAGAGTTCTTTCTTGGGAGAAAACATGTAACCAAAAATTTGCTCTCCTGGGTGCAAAGACTGTAGATGGAGTACAGTAAAGGGAAGCATACATTTTAAAATTGGGTAGAGGGGCACCTGGGTGGCTCAGTTGGTTGAGCATCTGGCTTCGGCTCAGGTCATGATCTCGCGGTTCGTGGGTTCGAGCCCCGCATCAGGCTCTGTGCTGACATGACAGCTAGTTCAGAGCCTGGAGCCTGTCTTCAGATTCTGTGTCTCCCTCTCTCTCTGACCCTCCCCTGCTCATGCTGTCTGTCTCTCTCAAAAAAAATAAATATAACATTAAAAAAAAAAAACAATTTTAAATTGGGTAGATCTTGGTCCAGATCCAGTCTCTCCTACCTACCAGGTGTGGGTGGCAATGGACAACTGATTTTTTCCAGGCTTCCACTTGCTCAACAGTGAAACAACGTTGGTAGAATCCACCCCACCGGCTATTGTAAAAACTAAATGAAATGTGCCTGACCAGCGTGTAGTAAGCTCTCAGTACGTCGCTCGTTATAATGTAGGTGAATGTGCTAAATTGCCACACAGCCTCCATGTTCCTGCACTTGGTAACTGGAATGACAGCACAGGAGAGCTCACATTGGATGTGCTTCTAGGTTGGACACAAGCGTCTGCTTTTTTCCTTGGAAGAGAGGCTCACCTTTCCCTGAGGCTGGGCTTCCTCGTAAGCTGAAGTGACTAAGGAACAACAGCAAAATAAAAAGGCAGGAGTCTGCCGTTGCGAGGGGCTTGCTTGCCATTTTTTCCTTAAGAAAGGGGCCAGCCACTCCATGGCGTGTTCAAACACCTTCTAGCATAGCTGGTCCCAGATGTCAGATGGGGTTTGGAAAGAGGAAGTTTCAACATCGACCGCTTTGGCAGACACTCACGGGTTGTTCAAAAATAAAGCTCTACGAGGCTGATGGGTTAAGATGGAGAGATTTCTCCGCGGCAGGCCCAGACCTAAATGCTACAACTGCTTTGCTGCGCTGCTGTGCGGGAAGCCGCTGTGCGGGAAGCCGAGGGCCCCGTGAGGGCCTCGCCCATGTTTATCAGCATCCTTGAGAGGCAGTCTCTGCCTCTGAATCCCACCATGCTCTGAGCCTTTATATCTCCATTAAATGGCTGAGACTGTCCTTGTGTACTTGGGTGGATTGATGTTATTTCTAAAGCATGCAATTCATTTCAAGAGGGGAGAGGAAGGATTAAGTTGGAAATATTTTTCTATTGAGAAGAGAAATTAAATGTAAGTGGAAATGTTTTCATGAAAATGTTTTTACATTTCAACATTTCCCTGAAGCACTCTGATCTCAATGTAACACAGGACTGTGCTAGATTAGAAGGAATGAAGACAAAATGAATTTAAATAAAATTGAAACCGACCAGCCAAGCTTTATTCTCCCAATCTGATGAAAACAACAAAGCAGGGGGGGGGGGAACCCACAGATGAACCAAAAGAAGAAATAAAAATAAACCCCAATAAAATTTTAAACCCGAATGAGAGTTTCAATTTGGTTTCAGAATTTCTAAAGTCTAGCTTATTTTCACAAAAGCTTCTGAATGTCCACGCATCAACCACCACTTGATAGAACCCCAAAGACCTTGATTGCTTTCTCTCAGCCAAGAAACCCACTGATGTTCAGTTCTAGAAGGTGACTTGCTTGTTTTATAGTTCCTAGGTTATTAGGAGTTATTTAGGTCATTAAGGCTCATGGCCCAGAAGATGTGTGCAATTAGGCAACTGGTCTAACTGACTGTGTTGCATTTTTTAAAACGTGCATGCCCCCTTTATTAGCCGTAAATATGACAGGAAAAATGCAGTGTACAAGTCTTAGTTACCCTTAAAATAAACACATCCTTCAGGAGGAAAAGAGTTTTGTCAGTTAATCTTCTGTCTAGGTCTGTAGTGTCTAGTGGCCACAAGCGGCTATTCAAATTTAAACTCATTTAAAATTAAATAAAATCTGAAATTCATCTCTCAGTCCCACTAGCTGCATTTCAGGTGCTCTATTGCCACATGTGGCTAAGCAGCTACCTTATTGGACAGGAAAGCTCTAGAACATTTGTATCATCACATCAAACTCTATAGGACAGCTCTGGTCTAGATGAAAGAACAGAGATGTGAGCTTTGGGTACTTACATTTATTTTCAAAGGCGTACACAACATGATTCACCTGAATTTGGGAGTTACTTTGGGGTGGTTTCTTCAAAACACTTGTCCACTAGCACACAACCACTTTCCTTAAGCCACCTCAACCCACACGCCAAGGAAAACCCAATATATAGTCTTTTTTCTCTGCATCATCTCCAGCTTCCTTTCAACTGTAAAACTCTTCAACTCTTCCCAAACAACAGAATCTCTCACTCAAAACATGAACAGGATTCCTACTGCCTATAGAGAAAGGAGGTATTTGCAGGCAAACGGACAAATCATTATTTTCAGATGGAAAGACCTTCCCAAGATACATTTAATTATCAACGCACATAGCAGGTGTTAAATATTAAAACACACAGCAGGCTTCCCCCTACATGGCCATCATCACACTTCTATTTGTTTAACGTCTACATTCCCTGTCCAAGTGTCAGCCCGATCTGAGCAGAAAGCAAGTGTTCTGTTTGCTGTTGTATACCCATTACAAGCACAGTGCATGGGACAAAACAGATGCTCAGATTTTTGTGGAATGATTGAATGAAACTTAAGAAGAATGGTATTTTGCTAAAGAACAGCAAACATCCTTTTAGAGCCTGGATCCAATTCTTTTATATTTGGACAGCAATCCACCCTTTATTTTCAGATGCAAACTTAAAATAACTCAGCAGACCGATTCATGCAAGCATGCGTGCTACGGTTCAATATTTTCCATACTCAGCAATGGCTCCTTCTAAAAGGCACAGCAAAAGGCATAGCACGAAGCAGCTCACATATGCGATCTCATCTGCCCCTCGCTCTGGTATCTTCTGTGCTGCGAGGAGGAGGAAATCAAGGCTGAGGGAAAGTAAGTGACCTGTCCAAGGTCACAAAGCTACAGACATCCAGTTGGAAGGCCTCCCCTGGTGACCGTTATGGATCATGCCCGTCATAATGCCTGGCTGAACAATTCCCGCCTGGGTTGGGAATTCTTGGGCACTCTTTCAAGGAAGGGAGTGGCTCTGTATCTTTGCACCAGCCCCCCCCCCCCCCAGCCCGGGAGTTTAGCAGAGCACCTGCCCTGTAGGCATCCATGAATGTTTGCTGAAAAAAAGCTTAATAGTCCTAATGTCTCAAGGGTACCCAGCACTGGGGAAGGTGAGTGCTAGTGTTACGGGAAGGGGGCAGAGCTGGGCACACCCCATCTCCCTCCCACGGTGACAGTGGGGAATCACAGTGACCCTGCCCCCTATATGGCAGCTTCACGCTTTGGCCTCTGTGGCCATCCTGCACCAGGGGCCAGCTTGCTTCTACAGGCCCACTAGCTGCTGGCCGCACGTCAGACATTATCATTTTTCTCACTGCTCAGAACTTCTACCCAATAACTCTGTTATTTTAAAAACACAGTTGATAATGACTCAGTCAGGATCCTTTGGGCCCCAGGTGTTGGTCACACAACACAGGGGCTCAGATTTTCTTGTTTGGCCCCAATTCCCTCAAAGTGGAAGTTCTAGGAGTCTGACCTAGAAGCACTCATTTTCATAGAAACAAAATCTGAAATTTACACATACCAAGAGCAATTTTTTAAAAATAGGTATTTACTGAGGGTTTGCCGGACAAGACACAAAAGAGCATAAGTATATCAAAAGTGCCTGTCCTGATGGAAGTAAGATAAATGAACATTAACGGGATTCTCTAGTAAGTGATTGTGCATAATTCTCAGTTACCTGCTCATTGGTCCTGCAAAGTTGGTAAAATGTCTCTCTATGGCTGATTAAAAAACAAACAAAAACAAAAACAAAAAAAAAACCCCAAAGAAACAACAACACTTGCAATAACTCACACTTACTGAGTGCCTACTAGGGGTGAACTCAGTGCCAAGCACAGTTAATCCTCATGGCTCCCCCACGGGGAAGGTATTATCACCCCCTTCTACAGATGTGGAAAGACAGGCTCGAGAGGGTCAGTCATGTGTCGGGGGTGCCAGTGTGTCTGGCTCAACAGTTCATGCGCCATTATATAATAGTGCCTCTCCACGGGCCTGGGAGACACCTAGAAAGTAACAGGTGAACATGAGATCGTGGAGGACACACGACAAGAACGCATCCATGTCCCGCAAAGTGGGGGAGAACATGACTCCCAAGAAAAGAAGGTGAGGAGCTAGTGCAGTGGGGGTGGCCCCATGAGGGGACTGTCTGAAGTTGGTTCTAGAAGATGGAGCCATTTGGAACTGGAGAGGCCAGGTAAGTCACCCCATGTGTGCTGTGGTCACAGGCACACTGGGCACTCTGGCAGCTGGCAGACAGGCACATGCCAGGGCTGGGGGACCGGAGGCAAGGGCAGGCAAAAGTCAGATAGCAGAGGGCTCAAAGCCCAGTCATGTGGGAAAGAAAGGGGGAACCCGACACTGGGGTGGGGATTAAAGGCGTGATTTCAGGAGATTCCCCGGGTGACTCAAAACGTGTCTCAAGTCACTGAGGAGCTGAACAACCCGGGCCCTGCTGCTTCCCCTGCTTATTTGAACTGGAGAAAGCCACTTGGCTCCCAGACCGGCCTGCCCTGGCATTCTCCAGCAGGGAAACATGCTTTGATTATTCAGACGTGACTTACTGGCACGTAGAGGCTTGTTGGCATGGAAAAATGAAGAGGCTGACCTGGCCAGAAAAGAGCAGGTGACGCAGAAAGCCAGCAAAAGATGAGCTTGAGGTGCCACGCAGAAAAGCAGGAAGCTCACGTGAGATGGCCACGGAGCAAAGAACCAGGAGATGATATAGAGGACAGAGCGGGGGGGGGGGGCAGGGGATAAGCCAGGACCTCGGGAACCTCCATGGGCTCAGCAGAGGGGCAGGCGTACTTCTTAAAGTATTTCCTTTGGTCCTTATGAGATGGCGTAGACACACGATTCCCAGCTCATGCAGGGGGCCACTGAGGCTCACAGATGTGAAACTGCCTGGCTGAGCTAATGGGGGCCAGAAGCCAGAGCAGACATCCGTACAGCATACGTCCTGAGAGCGTCTTTCTGCCGTCAGCTGATTGCTAGGTTGGTAGCGTCACAAGGCTGTGATGATGCCGCCAGGAACGTCACTCTGAGCTGAACTCTGCCCGGCCCTGACCGTCTCCCTGTCTCCCTCACCCGCCCACACCTCTCGACTCACGGGAGCTGTTTCTGTCAAATCATGAAATGACAGTTGAACCCATTCTGAACAAAAACACCATGATGCACATGAATTTGATCATCGTGGAAAAATATTCCTAGCAGGAGAGAGAGTACAAATGGACGACTGGAGGAGGGAAAGGAGAGAGGGGTAGAAGGGAAGAGGGAGAGAGGGGGGAAGGAAGAGAGGGAGGGAGAAATCCAAATCAGATGTGGTGGCTAACTTGAAATAGGACATGTTTCCTGGGGCTTAAGTAGGTCTGGAAGCTGCTCTTGCAAATCCCGGCCACCACGTGCCATTCCTCACATTTATACTTCCAAGATATCTTTTCAACCCTTTTCCTTCCCTGGAAACACCTCCAATGCCCCAGCACCGAAAAAGCACTTGGGCTGCAAGGCTGAGATGGGCCCCAAACTCCATCCCTCCCCCATGGCTGCAGCTTGAGGGGATGTTCCTGCAATTCCTATAAACCAGGACGTGATGCTTTCTCTCTCCGTGGCTGTGATTCAGAACGAGCAGGAGGCCTAACCTCCCCTCGGCAAGCCAGAACCTCAAAATCATCGTGTTTTTTGTTGTTGAACAAGGCTTCTCACAGAATATCCCAAATAAGCCACCTTCACAGATAACTTTTCCTTTCCTTTAAAAAGAAGAGCTAAATAAGGCTGGATGTCATATGGAATAGCAGCTCCTAGAAAGGGCATCTTTGAACCGAATGCCACATGCTGCATTTTGCCATTTTGCCTGCGCTTCCTGCTTGGAGCCCGTGTAACAGAACAGAGGAGCTTCAGACACTGGAGCTGCTCCAGGCCACGCAAACTCCGCTCCGCATCTTCCAGGCAGCCCTGTCGCAAATAATTCATGTCCACTACGCCCCTATCACACTGAATACAACCACATTGTGCAGCTGGAAATGGGAAACCTGATTCAGATCACAGAAGAAGGTACAAAAACATTTAGCTCAACACAGCGCTGCCCCCTTTTTTGGGGGGAGGGTGCACCTATCTCAAATCTACCCGTGGGTAAAGGATTCAAGACCCATCTGGGAAGAAAACGCAGCATTAAAAGAGCATTCCATGTGTCCAAAAACAGCAACAACAAAAAACCACCCAGTCCTTCCAGAGCTACGGCTGCCTGGGCTGCAGCGTTCCCTAACCAAAATCCGTCTAGCCCAGGCACGCAATTTCAAAAGGAAGCACGATCTCCGCAGAAAATGGTGCATGTTGACAAAGCATGACTTGTCCCACATGGGCAAGAATAAAAGGAAAACAAGACTGATCACAACCCAGCCTCCTTTACGCTGCGGACCAGAGAGCAGCAAAGAAAAAGGCCAGAACAAGGGCAGGGAGGCGAGGGCAATGGAGGACGGGGGCCGGGAAGATGCTCTGCCCTACGGGATTTTGGTAAACAGCAGCCTGTAATGGCCACTGTTAGGGAGAAGGGAAAACAGACATGGAGGGAAACGTGTTTACAACTGCAGCAGCGGCGGGCGGGAGGCGGAGGGAGGGAGGAGGGAGGGATTCCCCGACTCTGCGCTCAGCCCGCTCCGCTCCAGTGGGGCCCCAGGGCTGGGTAGCGCTTCGAAGCCCCCACCCCCCGCTTTATTGGGGGGGGCCCACAGCTTGTTTATGGGGAAGGTTACTCCTCCTCCGCTCTGGTGATCGCGTCCCTAATACTCCTGCTGCATCCTTGCGGGATGCCCGCTTGACTGACAGCTGCCCCAGCCAGTCGCTGCCCGGGCCCCGCAGAAAGGTGGACTTTCCCAACGAGCTGATTGGACGGCGGGGAGGGCGGGCCCTCGTGATTGGCGTGCTACTCGGAGTAGAAAGTAGTAAACAACCTTGGTCCACCGCGGCGGGGAGGGCGCAAGGATGCCAGCTCGCTCGCCCTCGCCCCGGAGCTGGGGGCAGCACCCAAGACAAAAGGAACCCGCAGCGGGGAGGCGATGAGGAGCTGCCCAGTAAAGCAAACGCGAGTGGGCGTCCTTTAAGAGTCCCTGGGCGAGAACTGCTGACTTGCAGCTTCACATCATTTTTGTTCTGTGCAAAACCGTAAAGGGTTTTGTTGCCACAGATTCTTACTCCTCTTCTTCTTTGGGTTTAAAAACTCTCCACAAGGAGCGAGAGCCAATTTAGTTGACCCTCCTTCCTGCCAGCTGCACCCCTCCTCCACCTTCAATTTCTAGTTCTGGCTTTTTCGAAGTTGATTTCAATACCTGTACTAAAAACTGTTTCTTACACAATATGCCCGTTAATGGCACAGGGGTGAATCAGATGCCCTGTTAGACTGATTCATTGCAAGTTTCTCAAGCTGTGATCTCACTCGGAGGTGCCTGTGTTCCGCAGCATATATAAAAAGAAAACTCCAGACTATGGTATTAAGCTCACTTGACAAGAATAAGCGGTTAACTTGCATTTTCCATAGAGGGTGTAGTTCACCCAGGATACTGCAGGCGAAGGTAATTCCCCATCTGGTTTGACTTGAATCACAATCCATTCCTCATCCCGGCCTGGCGGTTTTCAGGACCCTTGCGTGAAAATCTGCAGCTCCCAGCATGGAGGCTCTGCTCCTCTGTGGAGGCGGCTCCTGGGGCTGCCTCCCACCTCAAAGGTCTACACAAGCAACCTCCAAAGGAGAGACTTCAGGGAGTCCCCTCCCTGTGCCGATGGAGGGCAAGGAAGGCCAGAGAAGGGGGCCAGCAAGCTGGACCCAGGAGGGATCTCCACTTCACTTGTTTCCCTGCTGACTTGACATGGCTGATAAGCCATGCTCTCTCACTGGTGGCCAGATGGCCAGATGGGCCAAGTTTAAAACATTTTTTTAAAAAGGTACAAAAGACTCCCTGCAGGATAGAGCTTAGGGCAAACTGGCCACCTGGGGAGGGGGTCCTCTTCATCACCCCCAAAGCACATGCTCTCCACCAGGCTGTGGTGTCTGCCCACCCCAAGCAGTCCCAGGGACACCTCTCGGCCCCTCGAGTCACTACGCCCACCCATAAAGAGTTGGCCCCCTTTGGTCCTTCTAGCCTGGCCCCAGCAGCCGAGGCGGGCAGCCTCCTTCCTTTCATGCACCCCTCCCTCCAGCCACTCTGTTCCTGTCACAGGTCCCTGAGCCAGCTGCACACACCCTTCCCTCAGACTGTGCCTTCTGCTTTCTAGGCCTTACCCCTGCCTGCCCGGGAGAGGCCACTGTTCTCCATGGCTTCCCTGGCCCCTGCGGAACTGCTCTGAAATTGGTCGCCTTTCTGTCAATGCCATAGTCAGAAGCCTCCAGTCCACCTCGGCATACCCCGCACGTCCTGAAGGCAAGGGCTGGCCGAGTCATATTTGGATTTGTGCACCTCCCGGAGATACATGCCGACCATAAGCACACTCCGGTCTTGCCCAACATTTGTGAGCCGTCCTCATCCTCTCCTTGCCCCCCAGTCAATTCCTCATGCTCTCCCACCACTGGCTCCTTGCTAACGGGTTCCCCCAAGTCCCCAGATCGGGGGCCCTGCCCATCACTCAGAGGCTCTTTCTGCAGACACACAGCTGTTCTAGTTCATGCTGTTTCCTTTGCCAGTTTTGGTCATTTTCTGCCTTCTTTACTCGCCAATCCCTACTCTGCCGAAACATCACTTCCTACCTTGGGCAGACCTTCCACAAGAACCCAGGCCCCGCAGAGCATTTCGCAGACCCTCCGGTGCATCCTCTCCTCTCTCTAGGACCTCTCTCCAACAAGATTTGCTGAAAAACCAGGAGCAGAAAGACAGATTCACAAAGTGGGGCTCCCACGTGTCTACCGAACCAATACATTCTGGTCTCCGGACGGGCATGGGCAGTGTTTCGGGCTCTTCTCCGCCGCTGGGTCCCTCTCCCTGCTCTTTCTTCTGGAAGGCTCCTCTATGTCTGCGAGTGGCTGGCTGCTTCTCAACATTTCAGGTCACAGCTCAGATGTCGCCCCACTGTGCCCACCTGTTGACCACTATCACACAGATCTGTTTAATTTTCTTCATGAGATTTAACTATCATCCTTCTTATCTGATTATCCAATTGTTGGCTTTGTAGTCCGTCTGTCTTCTCCCGTCGTCCGTGGCACGCAAGCGCCAATAAGGACAGGAACTTCTCATCTGCTGTACTTACTGTATCTCCGGCACACCTAGAGGAATGCCTGGCCCGTCCCAGAAGATCCAAATTAACTTTGGGCACAATAAGGGACAGCAGAGACCACATCACTCAGCAAGGTATCCAGGCAAAGGGAAGCCAAGCTTTTTGGGAGGGTGTGCTTCAGTAAATACCCTAAAGCGGACACTCGAGTAAACCTATGAGAGATGGACAGGACTAAGCTCCTCACTTGACCCAAGGAGTTCCAGGTGCTCTGAGAATCCCAGGGTTCCACAGCTAAAACTCACGGTCCCTGTTTGCACCCAGTATAACAGTAATGTGTGTCATCCTGTATATACTCCCAATGGATACAGATTAATGGTAGGAAAGGATGCATCACTACTGACAAACTTAGTACTTTCAATTGTAAAAACGAACCCTGCTTTAAGCCTCTTATCATAGGTACTTATTTCTCAATTCCAATGTTTTGGGATAGGTAATAACTACATGGCTCAGAAATGAAAACAAAAAGGCATCTATGAGACCCAACACAGAATCTTCCTTCTCGGAGCTCTTTGCTTTGAGCATTTGCCAAATAGCAGTATTAGTATTTCTCTCTTTTTACACAGATAATGAACTTCCATACACACTGTTCTGCTTGTTATTTTATTCACTTACTGTATCATGGAGATCTCTATTTTAACAGCTCAATAATATATGCCATTGGATGGATAAACCTTAATTTAATGGTTCCCAAACTTAGCTGTACATTATAATTAATTACTTGGGGAATTTCAAAAAGACAAAGGAAGGGGCATCTGGATGACTCAGTCGGTTGGGCGTCCGACTTCAGCTCAGGTCATGATCTTGCAGTCCGTAAGTTCAAGCCCTGCATTAGGCTCTGCGCTGACAGCTCAGAGCCTGGAGCCTGCTTCAGATTCTGTGTCTCCCTCTCTCTACCCCTCCGCTATTCATGCTTTGTCTCTCTCAAAAATGACATAAAAATATTAAATTTTTTTTAAAAAAACAAAGAAAAAGAAATCTGTATCCCACCTTACAGAGCCTGATTACATTGGTCTGGGGTGTGACCTGAACTTTGGAAAAAAAAAAAAAATCCTAAAGTGATTCTAGTGAGCACATAAGTTTGGGAGCCATTGTCCTAATTCAGTCATCCATTTCCTTATTGATGAATATTTGGGTTATTTCTCATCTTTTACCATATCAAACAATGCTATAATGAATAATTTTGCAGAATTATCAGTTTGCATCTGACAAGTGTATCTGTTGAGTAAATGCCTTCTCCAAAGTTGCTGAGTCAAAGAGTCTGTGTGTGTGTGTGTGTGTGTGTGTGTTAAGTATGAAGATTAGCTTTTTGTCAGTGATAGAAGTTGCATATATCTTTCCCAGCTTGGCATTTGTCTTTGCTTATGGTTTTTGGCTATGCAGAAGTTTTTTGTTTTTGCTTTTTAAAAAAATTCATGCTTATGAATATTCTCTTTTCAGGCTCCTGGATTATGTATTGCAACTAAAAAGGCCTTACCCACCCCAGGGTTACAAAGGAATTCCCCTGTGTTCTTTTAGGACTTTTATAGTTTTGTTGTTTACATTTTTACCTTGGATCCATTTGGAATTTAATGTCGTGTATGGCATGATGGATAGACCCAACTTGATTTCTTTTCCAAATGGTTACCCATGCCCCAATGCCAGTAAGTGAAGCATTCATCTTTATCCAACTGATTTCAGAAGCTACCCTTATCAAATACTAAATTTCCATATGTACTTCTGTCTATATTTGGACTGTCTATTCTGTTCTATTGGCCTGTTTCTTCATGCACCAGTACCTCCTTGTCTTCATTAAGACTTTATGGACTATTTTAATATCTGATAAGGCTAGGGTTCCCCATTGTTCTTCTACAATTTTCTTGGCTATCTTTTTTTTTTTTTCATGACAGCTTTAGAATTAGTCTAATTAGAAAAAAAAGAAAACCCTTTTGGTATTTGGATCACAGTAAATTTATAAATTAACTTATGAAGAACTGACATCTTGATAATGCTGATTATTCCTGTCTAATAATATGGTATGTCTTTCCATTTACTCAAGTTGTCTTTTGTTTAATAGCAGTAAGTTTTCTTGTGTTTTTTTTTTAATGTTTATTTGTTTTTGAGAGAGAGAGACAGAGTGTGAGTTGGGGAGGGGCAGAGAGAGAGGGAGACACAGAATCCAAGTAGGCTCCAGGCTCTGAGCTGTCAGCAGAGAGCCTGATATGGAACTTGAACTCATGAACTGTGAGATCATGATCTGGCCCAAAGTCGGATACCTAACCAACTGAGCCAGCCCGGTACCCATGGAAGTTTTCTTGTTAATCCTTAGGTATTCTCTCTTTCTGTTTTAATTGGAAATAGAGTCTTTTCTTCTATAACATCTTCTAACAAGTTACTTGCATATTGTAGGATTGTGTTATGGCTAATCTGTATGTTGTTTCTAGCAGAGGAAGTTCTATTCTGTGCCTTTAGAAAAATACAATGGGATGGGAAAAAAAATCAAAGGTTGAATATTCTTAACAATAAAGAGAGAACAGGTTCCTAATCAACCATCGAAGTAACCCATTCTGAGTTGGCATTCACAAAAAAAAGAATTCAAATGGTGTGGGGCGTATTGCTGAAGTGGCCCAGGCAGGACTCTGGCAAAAAGAAGATGGTATTCCTTAAGCTTTAGACCCAATAGATTTAGAGGGGCGAGGGAAAATAAGCAGAAAAAAAAATTAACCACTGATCTAACAACCACGAATAGCTGATTTCATGACTTCCTGAAGATCTGCCGCGGATGGTAATATCTTGGCTATATTGTAATATATTGGCAGTGCATATATGGAAACCAGGTAAAATCCAAGGAGACTGGCACTCAAGTAGGAACAGGTAAACTGTGGGTAATGGGCTCAACCTCCCATGAGGCGATTATTCAATGTGGTATTCTACAAGTCAAGAAATAGCTTCCTTTCCCATTGCCATATGTTTTAAAGAGATATCCCTTTAAGAATAACCAAAACATGTATTTTTCAATTTAGAGGTCCCAACTTTAAATACCAGGGCTTTATGGGCAGAGACAAATGCATGGCTTGGATCCCCTCTCAGACAGGACTCACTGTCTAGCTACACAGTGTCACTAGCTGACAGCCTCCAGCTGCTGGCTCTCCTACAGTCCACTTCAGCTTTTGGCCAAGGTCACAGTCTTCTTAGGGCAGCCCCTGCGCCCCTGCGGCAATGGTCCTAGGGACCTAGTTATATCCATCCAACAAGGGACTCCTCAAATGGGCCCTCTTTGCTCGGAGCTCCTTGAGGGCTAGTAAAACTTTTGTCAGATCAGGATCCTGGTCAGAGGCCCCCTCGCCTCCAGCCCACATTCATCATCTCCTCCCCCGTCCCTTTTGCAAGTGTTACTCTTGAGTAAATCTTTTGCATTTGTAACTTCACCTCCAAGTCTGCAGGAAAATCCAGCCTGCAATGACAGTGCTTAGGAAATGTGGTGGGAGGGGCTATAGGGTAGCTCAGTGGGCTAAGCATCTGCCTTTTGATCTCAGCTCAGGTATCGATCTCAGGGTCCTGAGTTCAAGCCCTGCATTGGGTTCCGCGCTAGGCATGGAGCCTCCTTAAAAAAAGAGAGAGAGCTAAAGAAAATGTTGGGGGGAAAGAAGGGAATAAAAATCCCCACATGATTCAGGACCAGGAAATTCTGGGACCAGAAACAGAAAGGCCTCAAATCACAAATCTATGGCTATATGTGAACATTTACTGAAGGCTGGGCAGTTACACAGTTTGTCTGGCTTAATTTACCCTCCCATCCATCTTGGGCAGCAGGTATGATGATTTCCATTTTACAGACAAGGAGCGTCCGATGCAAAATAAGTGGGAGAGCTCAGATTCGAATGCAGGCAGAGCTTTTCCCTTCCTGATAGTGCACTGTCTGACACTCCTGG
This sequence comes from Cryptoprocta ferox, assembly GCA_028646485.1. NCBI lineage: Eukaryota > Metazoa > Chordata > Mammalia > Carnivora > Eupleridae > Cryptoprocta > Cryptoprocta ferox. Next base: position 121,102,606 of record CM053560.1, on the reverse strand, counting down.
TTTATCAGCACAGAGTCCTGGAGCTGATGCAGCTTGGAGCCCGCGTGGCATCTGAGTGCTTCTGTACCTATCCTTAGATACCTCCCTGTAAACAATGGATTGTTGTGTCTTTGTCTTTGGAGCAGATATGATAACTGGGAGCCTAGTACCATGTTCCTGGGTCAAGGCTGTTCTGCATTTATGCCAAGCCAATAACAGAGCATTCACCTATGTGTTTAAACATCTCCGGAGAAACTGTTTGTGCAATTTCCCTTCATCACACTGACTGATTAAACTGTTAAAATTAATCTTGGGTGGGGGGCAAACGGGGAGGGTTCTCCAGTGGCTTTCCAACATTGTTTTAAGGCAGCATAAGAGAAGCAGCGAGCGCTACCCTTGCTGGAGTGTGTCCCCGAGTCCGGCAGTACCACCTTCTTCCCCACACAGGGACCTCTGAGCAGCCCTGGCTGTGTGAGCCAGAGACTGGACAGCATGTCCGGTGTCACTTTGTGGTGACACGGAAGAAACCAACCAACAGGCCAGCCCCAAGTCAGCCACTGGTTGGTGGTGCTACTGGGCAGAGAGCTTCACGTTTCCTGTCCCTAAATTCCTCCCACAGTAGTTCGTTATAGGCACTAAAGGAAAGATTATGTTTAACTACATTACCCTTAAATTCTCTCCTTCCTCCTTTATTATTTAGTAAAGCTGCACTGTGGTGCCTTTACACTGGCCACTGCCCAGGGAAGCATGACCACGTCGGAGATGCCTGATCACTTTATCAGCTAGCAGAAGCACAAAGGAATCAGCAGAGGATGTTAAAGGTGCTAAACAACACAAATTACAAATGGATCACCAGCACATGGACACGGTCTGCTTTGTATGCGTGGCTGATGGGACTGGTGTAATTTCAAACTTTTATAAGCCATTTGAAAGATACTAATGTCAATAAGAGTGTAGGGAGAAAAGTATATACAATCAAAGAAAGTTTCTTTCCTTTGGTTGATATCAGAGAAGCTATAGAAAAATTAGCAATACAACTTTTAGAAAAAGCAAAGATTAAGTGAAACACAGCTACTGGTAATAGTCACATGACAATAGAAGGAAAATACCAAAAAAAGAACAAAAAACAGGGGCTCTTGGGTGGCTCAGTCGGTTAAGCGTCCGACTTCGGCTCAGGGCGTGATCTCATGGTCCGTGGGTTCGAGCCCCACGTGGGGCTGTGTGCTGACAGCTCAGAGCCTGGAGCCTGCTTCGGATTCTGTGTCTCCCTCTCTCTCTGCCCCTCCCCTGCTCGCTCTCTGTCTCTGTCTCTCCAAAATAAAATAAAAGACATAAAAAATTATTTAAAAACAATAAAAATAAAATAAAAAAAGAACAAAAAACAAACAAACAAAAAAAAAACAAACAAACCAGCCAAGGCAACTCAAGGACGTTGTGAAAGTGTGAGCCTTAACCAAGCTCATACCTCTAAATTTTTATTTTGCAAAGCTGCCAATTCAATTTTAAGGTACAAAAAACTCATCAGTTAGGGGGCATTTAATATTCACTGTATCTACTAGGAGAGAAAAAAATATCTTCGAAGAGCTTTTAAAAAATACTACTTTGGAACACTTATGGGCAAACAAGAGTTGGAGCATTAATCACTGTAATTTCCCCACCAAGATCACTAGGTGAGGTGTTCAAAAACTGATGGAGGTAAGTGATGATTCAGCTGCAGAAGAACAGTAAGTTGCCAATCAATTGCAAATAGAGCGCTTCACAGGCCCATCTTAACTGGCAGGAAAGGTTGCAAATCAGAAGGACAGAGAAAGTGGGGGAGGGAGAAAGAATACATACAAGGGTGGCGGGGTGGGCAGACAGACGGACTCAATTTGCAAATTGCACACACAGAAGGCTCCTTAACAGTTATCATGCCAGCCCTGATCCTGAATTAGGGCAAATGAAAAATAAATTCCTAGGCACAATTCACTGGGAAAGTCGGAATGTGTGCTCTGTTCATAACCACACATGGAGACAGTACTAGAATTGCATGTACTATTGCTATGCCTCTCCCTACTCCCAGCGTTAGCGAGCCCCTTCCGTATATAAGATAACAAGAGTTTACAAAGTTTTGGTCACTGCCCAGATCTTCCTCCGGGCAGATCCTTAACTAAGCCCAAATATTCATTGTAACTTCATCTCAAATGAGGTGATAGGTATGTTAATGAGCTTAATTGTGGATCATTTCCCAATGTATACACATATCAAAACATCAAGTTGATCCCCCATGGTAAGGTGGTCAATTGTTTTCATTTGTCAATTATAACTCAATAAAGCTGGGGGGGGGGTGGGGAACAACCCTCCCATGAAATCCTTTGATGAATCAGCATGTGGTGTGTGGAGAAGGTCTGGAGGGGGCCTGATGATGCCCTCAAGCTTTCCCTTTGACATTTCTCGGCTTATCTCAGAGGGCTGGCTTTAGAATTACTAATATTTTAAACAATGCAAATGTAATTATAGTTGGAGTACATTCTCTACAGAAGGAAGAAAAGATTGGCATTTAGAAGCTTCATTAAACTTTTGGCCTTTTTCAAGGCTAAATGAATCTTAGAGAAGAAATAAAAAGTTCCCATTGATTGACTGAAAAACAGATTTCTTGCAATTAACAGATCTAGATCTACGAAACGGGGAGCATTAATACTCATTTCAATAATCTCTCACTTTCTCTAAGTATTTCATAAAGGGCGTGTATCTCTTTATAGAGTATATATATTATGTATATATTACTCATCAAAACTTAATTTTTCATTTTCTAATATCAAGGAAATGTTAGTTACATTTGCACAGGGGAGTCTGCTAGAAGATTGGTAAAAAAATGTATTCCTCTATACTGACAATGCCCCTCACCCCAAACCTCAGTTACTATTTTATTGTTCTTGCTGTCAGCAGAAGACTTCTAAGAGCACCTTTGGAGAATATTGAAGTGTTCAGCACTTAGAACATTCCTTTTCTCCTGCTTCTTATCCCAACATATAAATTGGGATGATGTGTTAAAAAGATGCAACTGAATTATCATATTCTCTTCATCTTCCAAATTTATTTAGACTTGCTATCCTGCTCTTTCTCTGGAATTTCCTCTGCTTTTCCTTTTGTCAGTAAACTAAATTACTTCTCCTCCCACATGCATAAAAGCATTAATTTATAAAACACATAGCCATATGTCACATCTCATGTAATTCTATTTTACATTTCACTGCCGCCCGGACTTATCTAACATGAACAAATAGATATTATTTACTGTAGTCAGAATGAGAATTATCTAATGTCACTTACATAGCCATAAATTGATTTTTGATTAATGTTTAAGCAAAAAGCAAACAAGCCCATCTGCTCTGAAAACAAACAAACAAAAGGAAGTGGTGGAGAACACAGTTCACAGGAATTTCTTCGGTATTAGTATGTTTCAGCTGCTGGTGAGAATTTTTTTCTACATTGCTATTATGAAAACATAGTGCTGACAAGAATATAATTCTGTATCTAGATGTAGTTTCTCCTCTAGCAACTGTTCACTTAATAGACTCTTACTTATGGTAAAATAAAAACCAATCCCACTCTGAAGAAAGCTCAGAGAAACCAGCAGTGAATTTCTTCTGGTCCACGCAGTGCTAGCAAAGGAAATCGCACATGGATACCTTTTTTTTCCCCCTTCTGTAGGGGCTGCTCTCTGCGGTCAAGTTAAGAATGAAGGAAAGCCAGGTATCCTGTGTACACAGGGAAAGCGAGTGCTGGAGGAAGACAAAAATATTTGGAACTGTCAACTGGATATGTGAAATTTCCTTTTCAATGCAATCCAGAACTGGCAAGCCTCTAAACCAATGAGAAATAGAGGAAAAAAAAAAAAAAAAAAAAAAAAAAAAAACAACCAAGAAAATAAAGAGCTCTGTCCTATTTATTTCTGTAATCTCCGAGGGCACACTCCGTGTTGGGCACACAGCACAGCACAGCACACCCTAGTACAGGCTGATGGACAGATCGGCTCCACTTAGAGAGAATTCACCCTACTCCTTCTACTACGGCGATAAGAGAATATCCTGCCACGTCGGGTGGGAATCTCACTAATACCAATGAAATGCCAATATTCTTATTTTCAGGCAGGAAAAAAAAAAAAGATATGCAAGAAAGACTAACCCTGGGGATTACAGTTTGAAACAAACAGCAGGTTAAGGGAAGAAAGATTGGCCAAGAGCTTTTTCAGCAACCAGAATGACACAAGAACACACACGCCGGTGAGCAAACAGGAGACACGCCTTACTGCCAGGCAGAAGAAATGTAACGTGCAGCTTTCCCAATTAAATTTGCAATCTGATGACAAAAAGAACACTTTGAATCCCATTCGCCAGGTTACATACTACATCGCCCTTTGTTAAAACCACGGAGACAAAAGAGCACGGTGGCGTTTCCACAGGTTTTCTACAAATGTTTACTCCCGGACGAAGAGAGATGCCGTTAAAGTGAAGGAGTCATGTTATGACTGTGTTTCAACTTTGGAAATCTGAGGCTCACAGGAGAACGCCTGCATGAATCCTATCGCACCTCCGTAAAAAGGACTCTGCAGCAGGGTTTTGTTCTGAGTTCATTTCAAAATTGTTCCTTAAAGCATTGCACGCACGCACGCACGCACACACACACACACTAGTCTACAGAACAAGGATCTTTGTCTTTCTTTGTCAAAAGACAGTGTTTCTTGAGGCCTGTTTCTGCCTTCGACGGACAGTTCTGATTTCGGCTTCAGAAAAATAAGTACATGGCTGCCCTACACTGGAGAGAGGAAAACCTCAAGCAGGGGCTGTTAACATATCAATTACATCAACCTTTTTTAAATTACAACTCTGCAGTTCATTATTCTTCAGGCGAAATGAGTACTTTAGGTTTAGAGCGCCAGGTAAACAAAACCTTTCACTGTCCCCCTGGTTCCGAAGTTTGTTTTTATAAACATTCCCCCTGTCCCCCCAACCAAACTACAGCAGAACAATAGGCCTGTTGTTGAGCACCGCCTTGACCTCTACGGGACAATAGATTGTTTTTCTCTTAGCCCACTCTGAGCAAAATTGGTTTTAATAAGGAAGTCTCTCCCTTATTAAAGGATGTAAAGGAGTAAAAACAAATTTAAAAAATGAATGTATATAGCATAGATTTCTACGTTTAGACTGTTCAAAAATCGTGGGTGCTTGGCTTGCCAGGAATGCACGTCACTTGCTTCTGCGTCTGTCTAGGGATAGAGATTAAGGGGTCTGTTCTGGAATTTTCCAAGGAGGCCATTTTCAGGATCATAACAGGGAGATTTCTAGTCAGGATGGTGTTACTCCTATCTACAGGGGAAAAACAAAACAAAAGCAAAACAAAACACACGGAAAATTGCTTCTAAAGGAGTCACAGGAAGGAGTTTATCTGGAAGGAAGATGCCTGGAGTCATCCCTTTTTAGGAAGACAGAAAGGACAACAGTTCTCAGGAAGCCAACGGTACAGAAGCTGGTGAGCTGAGAAGTCAGGGAGAAGCCCCTTTCCCAGAACCTCCGAGGAACAGATGAACTTTTTTTTTTTTTAAAGTTTAGTTATTTATCTTTGACAGAGAGACAGAGAGAGAGAGAGAGAGGGAGAAAGCACACAGGGCAGAGAGAGAGGGAGAGAAAGAATCCCAAGCAGGCTCTGCGCTGTCAGTGGGTTTGAACCCACGAACTGTGAGATCACGACCAGAACTGAAATCAAGAGTCAGACACTTCACGGACTGAGCCACCCAGGAGCCCCTGGATGAACTTCTTTTCTAAATGTACAAAGGCAGCGTGGCCCCAATGTGTCAAGGAAGGGAGGCGCCCGCTCTCCGGGCCCTGCAGCAGATGACCAGGAGGCACCAGGCAGCTTGCCCCTCACATGCCACTTCGCAAAGGCTTCACACGTCTGTGTATCTGCTTCACAAGGCTCTCAATCTGCAGCGGACTGGCTAAACACAGCAGGGTGCCCCGTCAACAGGCAGGGTGACCCGTCAAGACCTACCACCCCGAACTCCTTCCAGATGGTGACAAGGGTGAACACGAGACAAGACTAGAGAAACAGCTTTCTTGGCAGCCTGCAGAAATGCACTCTGGCGGGGGCGGGGCAGGGGGCACCTGGAAGGTTCAGTGGGTTAGGTGTCTGACTTCAGCTCAGGTCATGATCTTGCAGTTCGTGAGTTCCAGCCCTGGGCTCTGCAGTGGTGGTGTGAAGCCTGCTTAGGAATCTTTCTCTCTCTCTCTCTGTCTCTCTGTCTCTGTCTCTGTCTCTGTCTCTCTCTCTCTGCCCTTTCCTCACTTGTGCCTCTCTCTCTCAAAATAAATAAATAAACTTGAAAAACAAAAAAGAAAGGCACTTGATAACTCCATTGTGATGGTAAGACTGATTTTCAACACCCACCCACACACTTTTAAAAAACCTTACTGGTAAAGCCAGGTTCCTTCAGTACATTTTCTTTTTGTTCCCCCTAAAGGTTACATGTTACTCACTTTTTTCACTGGTTTAGATAATACCAAAGCAATGACACTATGCAAAGCTTATTTTGCCACCATAGAACGCCGCATTTTAAGGCAGTGGGGCTTCATAACAGCACAACACTGTTTTTGCAAGTGTCTTGCACCAACCATGGCTCTCACATCATGTGCTCTGGGCTCACTCAATGCTCCCTTCTGGAATGCCCCCGCTCGGGGGGCTCTGGGGGATTCCTGACAGCCTGCCCTACCCCAACCGTGCCAGCAATAGTGTCCAAGGAGTACAGAAAAGAATGGAATGTGCAATTAAGACGACAAGGGAGTGATTTCCGTAGGCAAAGTTAATCGCGAGGGCCATGTCAAAGTTTGGTGGAACAACGGAGTTTTTAGAAGGGACCTGAAAAAAAAAAAAAGAGTTAACTGCAAGATAAAGAATATGGCAAAAAGTCTGGATTATAACTTTTAAAAAATATTACAGATTAAAATGACAGCAGGCAAAAGATTTTCCTTCCAAAGTGAAAGGACCCAGGGACCATTTTATTTATTAAGTAGACTCCACACCCAGTGTGGAACCCAACGCGGGGCTTGAACTCATGACCCTGAGATCAAGACCTGAGCTGAGACCAAGAGTGGGACGCTCAAAGCACTGAGCCACCCAGGCTCCCTGACCCAGGGGCCCTTTGAGCAAAGACATCCATTCACTTGATGACGTGACCAATACCCCAGTCAAGGGGAAGTCTGGGAAAACGGCAAGAGAGCTGATCACCACTTCACAGGGCAGAGCGGGGGTGTGTGGAGGTATTCATCCAGACGCCTCTCCTGGCACCCAGTACCACAGCACTGGCTGAGCGATGGCTGTTTAGCGAGTGGATGAGGGGCCTCCGTCCTGTCATTAATGCGGGCGAAGTAGTCTCAGGGGCTCTTGTATCTTTTCCACCACTAACATCCCTGCTAGCCAGGATACCACTCCTGTTACTAAATCTAGAAAGAAGGGGAACACAATCTCCTGACAAAGAAGGGCTATTTGTCTCCCCAAACATTTTGTCCCCTTCCTCTACACGAAGCTAGTGGAATCTCTGAAGTTCCGCAGCGTCCGACCCCAACACGTTCATGTCTGAGGCATACGGAGCTGATATGCCGCTTCCACCAGATTCGGTGTTTGTGTGTGAGTGGTGGGAGGGGGCTTCTAATAAGAAGCGGTGGAGGAGAGGGTCTAAGACTATGTATTCTGGAGCCACACTGCCTGGGTTCAAATCCCAGGTCTGCTACTTACTGGCTGTGCTTCCTTGGTCAAGTGACTTACCTCTCTGTGCCTCCGTTTTCTCACCTCTAAAGCGGGGCTGACAACTGTATCTATGTGAAGACTGAGTGGGCATGTGCCAAGTGCTTAGCATAGTAGCCGGTACACAGTACGTGCTGAGTAAGTCCCGGCTTTCGTTGCCGTCGAGGTGCAAGCTCGCCAGCAGCAGGAGTGAGAATCTGGGATGGCTCACCAGCTCTAGCTTGGCTGGCAGTGCTATCTGTGAAACCCAGTGACCTTTTCACCCCTTAATCATCCTCTGGTCACCCTGTCCTCGGTGGCCTTGGCAGGACTTCGGGGGTGAGTGGGGACTGAGGCACCTGAGACTCACCCCGCAAAATCAGGAGCCCCATCTCCCCAACAGGCACTGTGGACTAAATTCTTGCATTTTTCCAAGATCACATGAGCCGTCACAAGAGGAAAGCTGAGGGACAGGAGAAGGGAGCCTCAGGCAATGACAAGGGAGCCTGAGTGTCTCCCCCAGGACCGCAGCCAGCTGCCATCTGGCTAGAGGCTTATTTGCGTTGTCCTGAGGCTCATTCTAAAGGGATTCTCTGAGCACTGGGGTCTACAAGTAGATAGAGCTGAGTGAGGCAAGGGTAACACTTTGATAGGATCAGCACGGTCCACTGCCCTTGGCCCCAGGGTGCTAGAAAGGACTTGATGGGTCGCAGCACAAGAAGACCACTAAAGCACGGGCTTCTAACACCCACCGGGGAACCTTGCTGCACTGCGCACAGGCGGCCACGGACCTCCTAAACAGCAAGTTTGGAATTCAAGAAAGCAAACTTAGGCATCTTTACCATTCCCCTCCCTTAAATATGCATATGCCATAAGTCCTAGAATAGATTTAGTTCTTAACACTCCTTTTTCAGCTGCAAAACCTGGAGTGAGAAGCAGAGAATTTTTCGGGGTCATGTGTAAGTTTGCACCACTTTACAAGCAAGACACAGAGAAAATTCTAACGTCCATCTTTCTCAATATGGTTTGGCTACCATCCCCGTTGAGGCCTCTATCTTGATCCCACAATTTTGGTAGCTGTGCATCAATAATACATCGTGATCATCACTTGGTCGAACTGATGTCAACTATCTCTCTTATCTCCTTGCAGGACGGCCAGCTTTTAATAATCTGCGGTAAGCATGGCCAGAGAGCACGGTTAATTGAAATCTACAGATAATCTTAGAAATCCTTTCAGCCACTAATATCAACTTCTTCCCTTTTTCTAATCTTTACCTTCAGACTTCTGGTACAACTCCAAAGAGATACATTTCATTCCATTCACTGATCTCCCAATCTTTGGTGAAGATGCTTATAGGAACTGAGATGGTCAAATGCAGACAGATGAGAATGAAAGGGATCCACATGATATCCTAAATCAGTAGTGATAGAAAATGAAAAGGCTGAAATCAGAAAGACTTAAATTCTTTCTGATAGAGGTGGACCCAAGACATGTTCTATAATATCTTACTAAATAAAGGCGTTTGTAAAGAAACAGTTTTTAAAAAATCAGTATCAGAAAGACTCTCAAGCCATAAAAGCTATTTTATAAATGGTCTAACAGGTTTGGCAATGCAATGGATCCAAATCAGAACTGTTGTTAAGACAGTTTATAGAGTCTCAATGTCATGTGAAAAAAGCATTTTTTGGATCCATTTGGTTGCTATCCTTTCAACATTTAAAAGACTGCTCCACTCTTTGTAAATCACCTTCAGCCACCTGGAAAGTTACGTGGAGAAAAATATGGTTAAAGAGTCTGTTCAGGGGAGAAGGGCAGCTCTTTCTTACAGAAAAATCCCAATGAATAAATATAGAAGGACAAAGAAAATTGCCATTCGAATATCATAGCAATAATTGTCACAGATAAGCAACATCAACAGATGTCAAAATTAATGAGTGATGAGAAGTAGGACATTTGCATTGTCCTATACCCAAGATATTAGTTGCAAAGGGGAAAGTAGTAACTACAGTGGAGAAACTTGGCAGACACCATAAGTGATCAAGGTTACCATCACTAGTAAACACACTGACATCACCCTGATATGATGCACCAAGGAGGACACAATATTAGTCTGGTGGTATTCTTCCCCCAAACACAGACATTGGGTCTGATTAGGAGAAAACATCAGAGAAGCGCAAGTTGAAGAGCATTCTACAAAACGACTGATCAATAATCTTCAAAAGTGTTAAGGTCATGAAAAACAAGGAAAGATGGAGAAACTCTACCACAACTGGAAGAGACTAAGCAGATAGAGTATATAAATGCAATGAACGATCCTGGGGCTGGAAAAGGACATTGGTGCCCAAACTGGTGAAATCTGAATACACTCTGTAGTTATAGTATTGTGCCAATGTTAATTTCTTGGTTTTGATCATTAAATTAGGGTTATGTCTGATGTTAACATTAGGGATAACTGGGTGACATTTTGGATACTCTCTGTGTAGTTTTTCCACTCCTGTGGAAGTCTAAAATCATTACAAAATAAAAAGTTGAGGGGGAAAAAAAAGGAAAGAGGGACTGGTCAGTTCACCCCTGGAGAGGCAGGGTCATCCTCACTACAAAGGTGCTGGTTGTGGTTCCAGAACTCTAGCTCTTCCCCACTCGATGGATTTTATAATCTTCAGTAGCACTAATATTACACAGTTGAAACTCAAATTGGATAGAACAGAGGAAGAACATGAGTAAAGAGGTCACACTGACGCTACGGAAAGAGGGATAACTGAGAAATTTAAAAATTCTAAGTACTATGCACCACCCTCACTCTTCACAATAACCCCCATCCCCGGGCCCCATCCTCTCTGGGGGCAAATCTCCCTCAACAAGGCTGCAGTAATTTGGCAAGAGTCCAAAACAAACACTCCATATTCAGAAACTGGCTTTGTAGAAAATGCAGTTCTGACAAACTTTTAGTAAATTACGAAGGATGCAGAGGCCCCATTACACAGAGAGAACTGGGGACCAGTGTTCTTCCTGGATCTCACCTGTATGGGGAGGCTGCGAGGATGGCTCCCATTCTCCACTCCTTCCTGACTTCCTTAACAGTCTAAGTCAATACCACTTGTTACCAGGAACTGCAACTGTTCCCCACTCTTTTGACCTATTGTGCCTAAAATTTAACTAAACTTAAACGTAACTAAACTGAACCCTTTGCATGAACAAAAACAATTTTAAACAACAATAGAAAAACTACAATTACTCCTGGAGGAAATCTCCACTGTAAAGCCATGGTTAAAATCACCCCATACTGCAACTATCTCCTGAAGGGGGAAAAATGAGAGAAGGATGACTGAAGATAGGTGCCTTGACTGTGCCGGTAAGAGTTAATGGCAGGTGGTCTTACCTATATAGTTGTATCCTCTCCGCAGAGTCTTTAAATTGTGTGTGTGTGTGTGTGTGTGTGTGTGTTCTTTTTCCTCTTGCCCTGTCCATGTCAAAAACCTGAGTTACTTCTGACAAAGGATCACATAACTTTTGTTTCAACATAAGCCCATAAGACAGAGCTCAGCACTTTTCTTCTTAAGAACACAGGCAGGGGTGCCTGGGTGGCTTAGTCGGTTAAACATCCGACTTCGGCTCAGGTCATGATCTCATGGCTCGTGAGTTTGAGCCCCACGTGGGGCTCAGTGCTGACAGCTCGGAGCCTGGAGCCTGTTTCGGATTCTGTCTCCCTCTCTCTCTGCCCCTCCCCTGCTTGCACTCTGTCCCTCTCTCAAAAGAAATCAACATTAAAAAAAAAGAAGAAGAAGAAGAAAAAACATGGCAAACATTGATGTGAGCCCCACTGGCTCCCCCAAATCCCAAGTCAAATCTGTTGATAACAGTGACAACAGTCTAACTGCAAGTAATAGTCTGCACCCTAGAGACAGAAGTTTGATTTATATCACTAGGTTTGTGTCTGCTAGTTTACGAGGATGCCCTGAATGTCTTTCCTAATTAAAACCCTTCCCAGTCCAGGGGTAGAGAGTGCCCTTGATCCAATGCTTGAGCCAACAGAATCACCCAGAATGGCTCTCCCTGGCTCATAGAGTGAAACTCTCTTTCAGAGCTGATACAAAGATCTACAAAGATAAGGACGCTTAAAGGTACAACTATCAGTACCTGCTGTTTTCAAGTATGCTCAGTTTGTCCCAACTGAACTGGAGCCTTATAAGACAGAATGAAGCAGAAATAAGTGTGAAGCCATGAGTTTTCACAAGAATCTGATCGTTTAGTGACATAACTCACACAATAAAAGCAGAAATTATACCATTGGAGCTGAAGTGTTTAATGGCTTCCACTTTCTTAAGAGTACCTTCTCCCTAAACTTTGGATGACAACCACCATAGCTAGAGGAAGTAGTTCCTTCGAATGCTTCTACCATAAACTTACTATGTTTCTATCATAAATGTAAACTCTACTGTGTACCAGGCACCACAGTGATGGTGGGGATACCAAGATAAGTCAAAATTAAACTTCAGAGTCTTAAAAATCCTTTAAAAAGTCACAGTCTAGCCAAAGATCAAGCTGTAAACAGAACTACAACATCAACTGTTACATGCTACAGAGATAAAATGGATTATCTCCCAGGGGTGGTGGAGAAGGATCGTAAGGCTAAAGAAGGGTTTTAATTAGGAGGTGGCATTTAGCAAGACTTCATAAACCCAGCAGAGTAGACATCTGGCTATAATAAATCAAACCCCTGTACTCAGGGTCCACACGATTACTCAACAAGGATAATTCATGCAATTACTAGAGTTATCGTGATCCAACACATAAGTTCACTTGAGGACCCCAACTATGTAAGCAGGAATATTTTTTTGGCTGCCTCTAGCTCGCACGTTTATGAAAAACAGGTTAAGTTACTGGCTCCAAATTACTTTTTAATGAAAAAAGCAAACAAAAAAAGCTGAAGCTTTTAAGATTTTCTTTTTTAAAAACTGGAAAATAATCTCCCTGTCAAGAGCATGCATGATTAATGATTTATGTGATATAAGCTTACGTATCTGTGTTCCTATTACACGCATTTCCTAACAGTGTATAATTGCCCTAAAGATCTTTCTGGTACTGATAAGCCCCCTCCCCACTCCCACCTCCTTTTTAAAAAAAAAAAATCCTCATGTAATTTCTGGAAATTTTTCAACCACAACTGTCAATGGGCCATTCAAAAATGGAAACTACTGTCAAGTCATTCACATGAAACTCTGAAGGTAAGACCACCAAGAGAATAACTCATTTCCACAAAATGGCTAATTCAAATACTGTACCTGAGCTGCCTACTTAGAACAAGCATTAGGAAGCCGTCTACCTGTGAACCCATTCTGAGGCTAGACCAAATCAGGATGACTTGGTCAAAAACTAGGACTGAATCAACCAATCACGTCCACCTACCCCTCAGAACTGTTGTTTTCACCATTTTATGGGACTCTTAGAGATACTTAGACCTACAGGCAAAGGTCTAGAATGGAGACCATGGTACAATCAGATACTCCACAAATAGTGGTCCTTAAATTTTCCAGATGGGGAGCATAGGGTTAACTCTTCAAGACTCTGTTTGACAGATAAGAAAGGCGCTGTTGAAGGAGACTGCATGGATTAATGTAAGAATCTAGATTTCTTTGTTTTTCTGGGATGGCCCACCATATCCTGTTATTCTGCTGAGTTTGGGGAGAGGGCACCAGTGGACATCTCAACCCAAAGTGACTTGTCTTTGACAGTTTTGACTCGGGAAGAGGGTCAATAAGTGGTTCCTGCCATCTCCTCCCAATCATGGCTAGCATCTGACCCAACCCAAACCTACAACACTGGTTCAACATTCAGGTCCCTGGTCAAGGCCATGAATGAATGCAGTCATTACTACAGATGCAGGCGGTGCTGGATCTGAAGCAATTAAGCTGATAACAGTACTGTTTGCAATAAGAAATTGGTTTCACAAATCTGTGAATAGCAGGGACCGGGTGAATGTGCCCAAAATTCTATAAACCATGGCTTACATTTTTTTTTTTTTTTTTTTGCTAGACATAGCAAGCAAACAGAGTTTAGGAAGCCAATTTCTCTTTAGCAGAAGGTAATTAGCTGTGTCTTAAAAAAGAGAAAGGTGCCTCAAGCTTTACGAGGCATCCCGCCTAATTTAAGTTTGCTTTTCTAAAGAAAACTGTGCACCCAAGAAAGACGACCAAGATTTACATAGGTAATTCACATTCACAGAGACATGTCAGCATATATCTGTAGAAAGATTATGCTTAATCTTTCAGGTTCCTTGAGTAGGAATAAAGTGCCCACACTGTGGTTTAAGGGAATCTAACTTGTGAGGAGGTTAAACATCTCAGAGATAACCCAATAATGTAAAGTTTTACCAACTTTCCTTCCTGCGTTCTTTCCCTCATTCAGGCATTCACTGAAATGTGTGATAAGTTTCTAGAAGGAGCCTGTGCCTGCGCCATGTGCTGGGGACCTGAGAGGGCATAAGACAAGAATGCCTGTTTCAACGAAGCAAGGGCTGCGGGAGTGTCTTAGGACATCTGACTACACTCCAGTGTTTTAAGACATAATCCTTGCCCTCTAGGAGTTTACAATTTCCCTGGACACACAGAAACTGTGCATAATGATAAAATGAAATAGAAGTAGAGTGCTGGAAGACAAAAGGAATGTGAGTTCCAGGAATTGAGAGGAGGAATTCCCTGGGGGGAAATAAAAAATAAAGGACCCAGAAACATGGAGAAGAAGGTGAAGACTACTTCTGGCAAATAAAAGACAGCAAGATGTCAACATAGGAATGTGGATGGCATATACCAGCACAAGCCCATGAAAATTTCATGCAAGATACAAAGCAGGGTGTGGGGTTCTAGAACCAGTAACAGTGAGCTACACTCATGCCGGAGCAGGGTCTGTGCAAAGGAGTATGAAGCTAGTAGGTGGTGAGGCAAGATGGACTTCGGTGGGGGAGAAGGTAGGTACAAGATATTCACATAGGATACTAGAAATCTTGGGAGAGGATGAGGGGTAGAACAAATGGAAAAGAGAGCTTAGAAGATATTGGTAGAATCTGACCACTGATGGCAGAGTTCAAGGTTTTCAGCTCAGGCCGATGCATCCACAATAGAGTCCAGGATGTAGGTTGGCAAAATCCAATGCATTTGGTGTTTCATGCGATGAGTTTGAAATAATGGGAGGCTTTCCCAATGCATGATTTGTCTGATGGACAATGGAGACATGGGGAGAGAAAAAAAAAGAGAGAGAGAGAGGGGAAGCAGGTCCAAGAACCTATCTCTGTGGCTGCCGTAAAGCCATGAAGATGACGAGCTCCTGCCACATGCAACAGGGAGGAAGGCAGGCAGGCATACTGCTCCAGAAAGTTGGAGGAGGGCCCAGGTGGGCAGGAAAGAATTTCTATGGAACTAAGGCTGGAGCTGAGCTCAAAGAGTTGTTCAGCTTTGCGGAAGGGAGGGGAGAGGGCATTCCAGGCCAGGACACAGTGGGGACAAATGAATAAGACTTCAAATGACGAGCTACCCTACTCTTGCTGTCTCCATATTAGAAAACCACATTTAACATATTTATGATGGATATTTGATAAGCGGTCAATTTGTTACGACCATATAGAACTGCCTCTTACATTCAATTATACTTTGCTTTTTCACTCTTGGTTATTTTCATAAATAAGTTATTTTCCAATAAAAAACGAGGTACACAGAGAGAAGTGAAGGCATCAGATTTCACCAAAACACTGTTCTCCAAACACAGCAGTGGTCAATTCTGGTCCATCTGAGACAATCTGGTCTCTGGCATTTGTGCATTTAAAAAATGTTTCAAGTTGACAAATGCTAATATTAGAGTTGTCCATTATTCAAGGTCATAATTGCTGCATATAAAAAGATGTAGAGTCACAGACTGTCCCCAAACAGCAGGAACCCTTGTGGCCTGCCTCTCCCGGGGTCCAAGAGCTACAGTGTTCTCCTGCTTCTATTTAGAGCATCGTGAATGCTAAATAGAAATGTTAGAAATTATTTCACAAAACAAAGAGAGTAGACGTCATTCCCCTATAGACCCGCACTCTGAAGCGGTTCACCACTCAATTTCAGCTTGTAAATTTATTCTTAAAAGTGGACTCCTTGGTTTGCCAACTGTAACCCCTAAACTGCCTAATTACATATTTGTATAATATCCACATAAAGGGGGGAAAATCTCAAGTTATTTTTTAATGTTATAGCCACTACTGCTGTGGGAAAATCACAGAGCAATTCCATCAGATCAGTACTTTGGTCACTTAGCATCGCGTTCTTTCAGACATGGGTAATGCTAAAGTCAGGGAAAAGAATATCAGAACTGATCACAGTAACAACAGGGAAATCTAGCAAAAATGTTCTTCTCTTCCTAAGCACATCAAATGTGGTAAAAAAAAAGAAAGAAAGAAAGAAAGAAAGAAAGAAAGAAAGAAAGAAAGAAAGAAAGAAAAAAAGAAAGAAAGAAAGAAAGGAAAAGAAAAAGAAAAAGAAAGAAAAAGGAAGAAAAAAGAAAAAGAAAAAACTCTCTGAGCTGGACTTATTTGTAAAATGACTTGTTTGAATGAAGTCTGAATTAGAGATTATTTTTAAATTAATGAAGTTTTTCTACTGGTAAGGACTTACAATAACAGGAAGGACTTATGCAGTATCCTAAGAAGCCCTTGGGGACTTGTTTTAATGAATAAGAATAATGTGCAATTAGGCCAACAATTGCAACTAAGTGTTTCTGAGGGCTGGAAAGTAGTTGTTCTCAAGTAGTTCAAATATCATCAAGTTCATATAAAAGATTCTATGGCATTTAACTGAATTGGTCAACTCTGTCATGCAGCAGGCTATTAAGATGAAGAAAATGCACTAAACGGTACATATGAGGTATTCCCAGGGTTCAAAAAAAAAAAAAAGCAAATTTCAAAAATAGAAAAAAAATCCACATGCTAAGTAAATACATTAGGATAAATATGAATTAGAAAAATATTCACTTCAGGATTCCTTTCAATAGTAGGTCCTGTCCAGGCCTGTAAGTGCTTCTTGACAGATCATTAATTACTTCGCTAAGGTGCTGGGGTCCAGAGACCACATGGCCAGAGCACAGGAAGAAAAGCTCAATGGGGTTTTGAAAAGTGTACGTCATCCTTTCAAAATCTACCAACTAACCCTCTCCTCGCACTTTCCAGAGGCCACTCCATCACCCCATTTGAATCCATGTAGTCAGACGGATCAGACAGCAGATGCACAGATGAGCCATTTCACTGTGTCCCCCCTGTGTGGCCAACGGTCAACCTGCCCTGTGGTCAGTGGCAGTGACCCTACCAAGCTGCTGTGTCTTATACAGCTGTACGAGAGGGTCCTCTGGGCTCTGTTTGGCATTCTGAGGGTGGGGGCAGAACTCCCCAGGAGTCAAAGAAGAGTTCCCAACAGCCTCTCCTGAGGCTGAAGGTCTGACGGTGAGAAGTTTAGCTCAAGCATGTGAGTGCTGAGAACATAAGAACAAACTTCTCTCCAAGTAAATGGAATCAACTGGGCAAATGTGACCACTTGCAAAGGGCACATCACCCAGTCAGTGCCAAATGCTCCAGGTGACATTTCTCCAGATGCCTTTTTTTTTTTTCTCTCAGATGTCTCCGTCCCTCATTCCCCCTCCCCTGGGATTCTGGAGGCTGGTTTATTACCAGTAGGGAAAAATCAGTACCTGACTGATCAACCAGCTTTCAGGAGGTAAGAGGAAAAACTTCTGTGCAGCCCCCTCCTCCATTGCAGAATCCCGCAGCGAGAATGTATTCCCTTCTGATGGTTACGAGCAGCTTAAATGACCACATTTAATCAGCTGAGTGTGGGTTGGTTTAAAAGGCCATTTACCAAAGAAAGGATAAATGGCCTCTGAAACTAATTCCCACTCTTTCCAAGTGCCTCTCAGTTCACCAAGTCAGAGGGTCTCCTCAGACTCTCCTTAAAATCATTAGAATGAACTCCAGTCCAGGCTCTTCTCCCATAACTGCTTCCTCTTCAGTTCATTAAGAATGTTAACATCACTTAAATGCTACAAAGCGATCTGAGCTGAGGGGGTCTTAATGGAATTGTGACTTCAGGTAAATATCCAAATGCTACTATGTGCACAGCGGGCACACAGCACAACGCAGAGCTCCACAGAGTCTAAAGGTGGCTACAAATGCCCACGGAGGGGTACTCTGCATTCTGTCCAAGAGCCCTTTACTAGGAAACTCCCGAACACAGGGACGAAAGTGCCAACTGTAAGACCTCTAAGTCATGTTCATTTGTTATTTCCTCTGATTTGAGGGTGGGGAAGCTCAGACTGAAAATGTCCAACCAATGGTTTATCCTCAGTACTAAATTCAAATCTTAGGAACATGGTGGCTCCATTGTAAAATCAACTCCCTCTTTGTTCTTTTTTCTAAAAGAAGGGTGTGCAGTGCGATATGAAGACCGTGTAAGCTGAGGCAGGCAGATGGTCAGACCGAGCATAAACCCCACAGACACGTCACTCAGAGAGAGCAGTTCTCAATAGTTAACTGCCTATTCAGGTGCTCTAGCACTTTCAAGATATCCTTGTCAGCAACAAAATACAGCACTTCCTTCTGTCTTTATCACACTCGTCAGAGAACTGCACAGAGCTAATGTGGGCAATGTTACAGTAAACACTTCCCTAAAACATTCATATATGTCACTGATAAACAATCGAAAATTTAAAAGAGATACAAATGTACTCCCAGAACCTTAAATCTTCCTACCTCTGAGGCCTAAAAATTTAAAATCTTCTTACACCTGGCAGAGAAGAAGGAAAAACAAATTCCAAAGCCATCTATGGATTTATAGCCTAAATATGTCTTCCTCTAGAATATTTAATACACTGAGGCTTTAGTCATTCTACATACTTTGAAAATGCTGTTCAACGATAACTTACAGAAGTTGTATCTTTCATTGCAGCTCACATAAATATCATTTTGCTTTCAGGAAACCAATTATAGAAGAGTAAATCATTTTTACGTTGCTTTCCAAAAAATCTTTAATTTAAGTTGCAACATGGACAGTGTGTAGAAATACGAGGAAAATAGAGCATACATATTCTATCATTCAGTTTTCTACATTTAGCAAGTTAAATCTCTGGAGGAAGTGTTACAGTCGGGTTGGCTTTAAAATATTCAGGTGTGTGAAACGTGTATGTATTCAAGTACCAGACACAAGGACCTACTCAACTTCTATTAACATGCATGTGTCCAGACTTGGGGAAGGGATTTAGGGACCTCCATGGTTTCAAGGAGTCAAGTACTACCACCACGATTTCATGGGCACATAGGACACGCCCAGCACACATGGGCCAAGCCATTTCACCCCACAACATTTCTGGGAGGAATTCATCCCATTTGAAAGATATGGAAAGCCATGCTGAGGGCCATGAAGGTCAGATGGCTGGGAACACTGAAGGAGACGTCCAACTCCCAAACCCACAGTTGCCCATCTATGGCACTGCTACAATGCCTTCCAGGCTATGCCAAACTTGTGAAATTAAAGAACAGAACAATCCAGTGCATGATCAAGTCTTAGTGGAGTAACTGGATACTACAATGATAATGAAATATGTAGAAACAAGCAAAACAAAACAAAACAGACTTGATCGAGGGAGCGATGGTCAAGAAAAGAGTGAGGGAAAAAATTCCAATCCAGTGGGACGGAGCATGAGTGAAGAGATGAGGGTGAGAGGCAAGGACCCAGCATCTTAGCATGTGCTTCAAGAAGCCCGTTCAGAGGCTCACGCCCCTGGGGAGCAGTAAAAGACAAACCTAGGTGGGGGTGGGGGAGCAATGTCTAATGGGACTTCACATTGTAGGCAGTAGGGGGCCCTCTTGGGAAATTCTGAGCATGTGAGTGTCAACAAAAGCAGCAGTTTGGATCGAACAGTCTGGCAGTATGTTACAGGATGCAATGGAGAGGAGGAAGGGTAAGTGAGGACGCCTAACTGGGGGACTATGTTTGGGCAGCAGCGGCAGGACTGAAAGAGGAAGGGAAACGTGAGGCACTTGCATAAAAGAGTGAAGGACGTGGTCTGGGAGGAAGGGTCCTTCCAAGCTCTGCCTAATGATGATGAACCACATGACACACACGGGGAAGTGAGACTAGGAGGAGGCGGGCGTGCACACAGGCCTGTGCATTTGCTCTCTTCTACAGGGGAGACACCCTGCTACCCGGGACAGCGCTAACTACCCATACTTTCCTGTCCGGAATGGGCTGCGCCTAAGAGCCGGCCCTGAGAATCCCAAACCATGCTCTCAGGCCACCTTTGCTGGTTCTGAATGCAGCACTCACATTTTTAATGAGAACAACTCTTCCCATTTCAGTTTTGTTCGAACCACATCCTTGACAAATGACTGGGTGATAACAGGTCAACACAATCATGTTGCTTGCTTGCTTGGTTTTAGGATGCCTAGTCCCTTCTCTCCCAGAATATGTCCAAGAGTAGTAGTTGACCAAGTTGTTTGTGTGTGTTTGTTTGTTTGTTTGTTTGCAGTGGTGGTTTTTTTGTTGTTTTTTTAAACCAGGGTGGTCCAGAGTGAGAAGCATTTGCTGGGAGAGTTTCAACTATTAGGTCACAGACAGAAAACGTGCAGAGGCTGTGCGAAAACGTCCATGGTAATGAAACCAAGACGTTCTTGCTATTAAGCTCAGTAAACATAACATTAGCTTAAAACCACGGATCTGTCACCTGGAAAAGTGCCACAGAGCTCACAGACTAGCCCTGCTCGACTCGCAACCTCATCTGGAATTGAAACTGACTGTACCCCAATTTCTCAGGAAGAAATGTTCCTAGACATCCTGGTAGGCCAAAAACAGAAAAATAAGATGTGAGTTAACTAGCCTTAATGCTTTGCAAAAACCTACTAAGTAGTTAAGATGCATCACTCTCTGTGAACAACTCAGACTGGTGTACTAATTGCTCTGTCTCTGTTCTTTAGAAGTCTGCTGCTGACTGGGGCGGGGGTGGGGGTGGTCAGGGGGGTGGTGGGGGGGTGGAGGGGACTTAAGCCATTGCTCTTGTTTGTGTGCATTTGAAGTAGTTGCCAGGCACGTGATGCCTACTGTTCCAATTGGTTCCGAGTGACATCACTTTGTTATTCAACTTTGCTTACATTTCAGCTTCCCCCCACCCCTCCACCCTGCCCTTGTCAGGGACTTGGGGACCTCACCAAGCCAAGTCATTTAGAAGAGAAAGAGAGAGGAAGAAGCATGTCTTCTGCAGTGGAAAGGTGCCAAACGTCCGTTGTTTCCCATCAGCCAGTTTATAACAGAACTGGTGAAGTAAAGGTTTCAATCCGCACCACAGTGGTGTAAGACCTTCTTCAAAGCGCAAGGGAGGGAGACAGGCAGAGGAGTACAGGCGGATGCTAATCTCTGAGTAAGTTAAATCTGATCGACTTAAATAAAAATCCTGACACTTTGTTTTCAAGCTGGAGAGTTATAAAATGGAAACCACATGCAATCCTATGCCAGAACCTCAATTAAATCATTCACACTTCAGAAACTCTCGGAGAACATTTCTAATGTAGTCAAATACTACCTCTCTTTCTCTACAGGTCCTCTTAATTTATTTCACCTAACCCTATTATTTTTACATTAACAATGTGACCACCAGAAGTTGGAATGGCTCCTTTCTGATTTGCAAATCAAGGCAGTTTACTCTGATATTTCCCCATTTTCCCCCATACAGTATCACCACAGAAGTCACAAAGCACAAGAGAAAGTTCAAGCACCTTGGTGTAACATTATTAACTTCTTCTGTTCAAGTCAAAGGAAAGAGCTTCCTTGAAGGATAATGTGTTAAAAAAAAATTAACAGGCTTTACAAATCCATACCAATGAGAAGCCCAGTGATTCATCGGCATGAAGTTACACCAGCTTCTAATATCAGTGGGTCAAATGCATTTTAATTCTTTTTTTTAATGTTTACTTATTTTTGAGAGACAGAGAGACAGCATGAGCAGGGGAGGGGCAGAGAGAGAAGGAGACACAGAATCCGAAGCAGGCTCCAGGCTCTGAGCTGTCAGCACAGAGCCCGACGCAGGGAGTGAACCCACGAACCGCGAGATCATGACCTGAGCTGAAGTCGGCCGCTCAACAGACTGAGCCACCCAGGCACCCCCATTTTAAATTCTAAGTTATGGGGCGCCTGGGTGGCTCAGTCAGCTAAGCATCTGACTTTGGCTCAGGTCATGATCTCACAGTTTGTGAGTTTGAGCCCCTCATCAGGCTCTGTGCTGACAGCTCAGAGCCTGGATCCTGCTTCAGATTCTGTGTCTCCCTCTCTCTCTGACCCCTCTTGCTCATGCTCTGCCTCTCTTCTCTCTCTTCTCTTTCTCTCTCCCTCTCTGAAAAGTAAATAAACATTTAAACAATTTTTTAAAAATTAAATTCTAAGTTAGGCTCAATTATTTTTATTGGGATTTGTAAGACAATAACTACTATCGCTCTAGAACTTTACTATCCAATAGGAAATGAAGTAACATTACCCAAACATACGAAGCCATCTTGAAGCTAAAACATGCTGCTGACCCCAATCCTATACTTACTTCCTCCCTACCAGACGTGTGAGCACACTCAGGAGAACTCCACCTTGGCCTGGGGGCCAAGGGCAGGACCCAGCAACACACACCGTCACTGCCCTTGGTGCACATCTCAGGAAGGAGTGCCCTCTCAGGGCTGCCTTCTCTGTTGGAACACTCACTAGATAACTGTTCGAGGGTAGCTCAAAGATGCTTTATAACAGTCCTTGCAGAGATGAAGGGGATTTTCCACTTTCTGAAGGCCTAACATCTTTTTTCTTGTATTTTCACTGATTTGCCCTGCCCGGACTTGCCAGTCAACGATTATTTATCATTTACAGAGTAACTCATAGTTGCAACATACTCTGTAAATATTTTTCACACTTCATAACCCTTTGTAAGTACATAACTACCTGTTGAGGGGAAGGGAACTGAACCGGCTTGAAGTTGGAATTCAAAAGCTGCCGTGAATATAAATATGTGTGCGCGCATGCATATACATGTGTCTCTCCATGTGCTGGGCCAGTAACTAATTCCCTCCTACCTTATGACACTTTAAATCTTGGCCAATTGGGAATGTTAATTGGTGTAGCTACTGTGGAAAACGATGGAGGTTCCTCAAAAAATTAAAAATAGAAATACCAGTAATTCCACTGCTAGGTATTTATCCACAGAAAAAACACTAATTCAAAAAGATATAGTTTAATGCAGCATTATTTACAATAGCCAAGATATGAAAGGAACCCAAGTGTCCATCGATAGATGAATAAAGAAGATGTGGTGTACATACAATGGAACATTACTCAGCCATAAAAACAGAGGAAATCTTGCCACTTGTGACAACATGCATGGACCCAGAGGGCATTAAGCTAAGTGAAGTAAGTCAGGCAGAGAAAGACAAATACTGTATCAGCTTACTCCATATGAAATCTAAAAACAACAAACAAATAAAACAAACAAACAAAACAAACAGACTCTTAAATACAGAGAATAAACTGGTGGTTGCCAAAGAAGAGGTGGGGATTAAGAGGTAAGAGCTTCCAGTTATAAAATAAGTCATGAAGATGCAACATACTGTATAGGGAACATAGTCAATAATATTATAATGTTAACTATGCTAGAATTAAAATAAAAACAATACTATTGGAATAACATTGTATGGTGACTATACTTATTGTGATGAGCCTGCATGATGTATAGAAATGATGAATCACTATATTGTACATCTGAAACTAATATAACATTGTATGTTAATTATACTTAAAAAAAAAAAAATCTTGGCCCTTTGGCCCCAGGCATCCTATTCCTTAAGTTTCTTGCAGATATCAAATCAAGCAAATTTAGTTATCCCAAGAATAGCCTAGTAGTTTGGGTTCTAGTTTCATGACTAAATCAGTTGCATTTCCACCACTAACCACGGCCTGCCTTGGTTTTATTACTTGTGAAAAAGACATCATAGTAAAATAATTTGAAGCATTTTAGAGTACTAGGCACATTCAACATCTCTCTTACCCATAACTTAACTAGTTAGCAAGCCACCACCCCTTCCTCTTCCGCTCCCTTCCAACATGGTTACAAACCCAGCATCCAGCAAGTAATGGGCCATGGTGACTACATATTCACGATTCTGTTTTAGTCATCTAAATTCACCCATATTCTACTAAATATTAATTTGCATATACTTGTAGCAAGAGTAAATATTTAAGTTCTAAGCCCAAAGTAGATCAGAAACAGCTAATTCTAGGGAGTATGGCTAGAAATAGTGATGATAAAAGCAGTAAAAACAAAACAAAACAAAACATGAGGAATGCAAAAAAAGGCAACTATAAAAAGCCAACACAGGATCTCAAAAATTAGGCATTCATAGGCCATTTAGCACACTGCACTGCTGGTCATACCGAAAGCTGTTCTGCACACTCTTGAGGGCTTGAGAGTTCCCCTTAATAATTTTTACTTTGTTTGTTTTCATTTTAAGTATGACCTACTTTTCTATCTTCTAGTTCATCTATTTAACCTTCTTAGAATTCAGTGCTGCCACGTGAGTTTAGCACCAGCAATTATATCATAAACACACTGGAAGCAAACTGTATTACTCTACCTGTTGTACACTAAAAAGAAGACTTTACACACTTAAAGGGAAAAGCCAGCTGAAGTGTCAAACATAAGTATTCCATAACTCAAAGGTACTCATGCCTTTGAGTGGTGATTTAGTGTCAGCAAAATATCCCCCAGGTCATCAAATTAATGTTTTGGTCTGTGTTTTTTTTTTTTTTAATCTGTACTTAATAGGTACATTTATTTAATTCAGAGTTATAAAAATATCCAGAATCATAAGAAGTTTATGCCTAGTGTTATGACTGTAGGTACTTAACCATTTTTATACCAAAGTAATTTATAATGACACTGAGGGGTAGCAATATCTTTTACCTTTTACCTAAAAAGATTACCACAGATGAGAAACACTGCTCTGGGATAATCACTATATTATCTCATCATAGAATAAAGCTACTTTCACGGTGATGACCTGGCGTATTGAGAACAAAATTATGTTCACTATGTTCTCTTTAATGCAATAAATGTGAAAGGTCCTTTAGGAGTATTTCCTTTAAGAAATGATTTTAATGGTGCTGTTTAAAAAAAGTTGACTCTTAGAGCAACAGATAACTTGGTTGTCATTTACAAAATTAAAGTTTTTCCTCATAATCTTAGAATGTTCTGCTGTTTGGGACATATTTCTGTGATATGAAAGCACCTATGTATGTCTTCTAATGACCAGAGAGGAAAGTTAAAACTATACATAAATTCAAGTGACTTCAGCAGTTCTTTCATTAAAGAGGGCCAAACTCTGAAATATCAACTTGGGGTATGGAACTCATTATCTGTGAAGAGCCTCAGGCACATTCCAAACAGCATAAAAATCAGCGAACTGAATCTCCAGATCAATGATTCTCAAAGTGTGGGCTATGGACCCCTGGGGGTTCTATGAGATTGGGTGGGTCTATGAGATCAAACTATTTTCATAACATATGAAAGATACTATTGCCTTTTCACTCTCATTGTCTCACGAGTATATGGTGGAGTTTTCCAGATGCTGTGTGCTATCAGCACAGACTGAATGCAGAAGCCGATATGAGAATCCAGTTGAATTCTATCCCCCAGACATTAAAGAGATTATGAAACAACATAAACCATCACCATTCTATTACCACATTGTGGTGGTGGTGGGGGGGGAGGGAGTGTTAACATGTAATGGGTTTATTACTGTTAAATGAATTAATGAATAATTGTTTAAAAGTCATTCAATGTTAATGTTTCATGTGGCAAACATCAATAGGTATAACCCCCACAAACAAAAGCTCTTTGGCGTTAATAGTTTTGACCACATGTAGGGATCCCAAAACCACTGAATTTGAAAATCCCTAGATGGCCTCATCCTTCCTACCAGGGCGATGACGGGCAGGGGAGTCGCAAACCCCTCTCTCCATCCCTGACCTGTCCTCTGTGTCCCATACTCCTATACCCAACTCCCTCTTAGGTCCTCCCCTGGATGTCTAGGAGGCATTCCAGACTCAAGAGAGGCAAGACACAGGTCCTCCCACAACAACCTGCTCCCAGCTCAGGAACTGGGCTAACCTCTAACCTCTGCTCTTTCCGAGCCCCAGGTCCCATTTTCCCAACTCCATTCCTCATTCTGCGTATTTCACAAGTCCCTACAAACCCCTAGATCTATCCACTAGCAAATGCTATCGCTCAGATCCTGTGGTTCTCCACAGGGCACCCTCTGCTTCCCTCCCAGGGCACATCTGGCAACGTGTAGATAAATTTTTGATTATCATGACTGGTGGGGGGGGGTGTGGGCTGCTGGTGTCTAGGAAGTAGAGACTAGGGATGCTACTGAACATTCTATAGTGCACAGGACAACCCTTCACACACACACACACACACACCTAGGGCTTAGCTGAGCCCAAATATCAATAGTCCTAACATTGAGGAGCCAGCTCTGGTCCAAGCCACTGATCTCTCTCTCTCTTCACTGGGTTATCCAAACAGCATCCTAACCAGTCTCCTTGCTTCTGCTCTTCCCCTTCCTGTTCCTGCTCTATTCTCCACACAGCAGCCAGAGGAATTGCTGTAAAAATCTATACGTCAGAGCACACCACTCTTCTGTTTTACACTGAGTAAATTCCCACTCTTGCCATGGACTAGAGGCCCTTCCTGCTCTGGTTCCTGACCTGTCTTATAACTCAGTGCTGCTGACTGAATTGGGCACCGTCGCCCCAAATTCTTAGGTTGAAGACCTTACCCTGTGTGACCATATTGGAGACAGAGCCTTTAAGAAGGTAATTAGCATTGAATGGGGTCATAAGAATCTGATGCAGTAGGATTAGAAATAACAGAGCCCACTTGCTCACTGTACCACATGTGAACACGGTAGAAGGCAGGAAGAGAGTCTTCATTAGAGTCCAAACCTTGCTGGCACCTGATCTTACCCTCCCAGCCTCCAGAACCCTGAGGAACTAAATGTCTGTAGTCTGAGCCACCCAGGCTATGATATTTTGTTAGGACAGCCCAAGCTGACCTATACACCCAGTTTCCCTAGTCTGCCAAGTCCCAGCCTTCTGGCCATCAGCCTGTGGCGTTTTGTCCTTCCTTTCCTCCCGGAACTTCCCCTGGCTGACCCTTCGCCAACCATCCTGAGTCCAAATGTCACCTTGTCAGAGAGGCCTAGTCAGCCAGCCTAATGGAGCATCCCCAACCCCCCACATCCCCATCTGGCCCTCCTGCATTTCAATTGCAATACCCCATTGCTGTTGTTTTTATTTTCTTCTTGGGTAATCATCACTAGCCTATTCTCTTTATTTCCTGCCGCCCATCCCCACCCCAGGGAGGCAGTGCAGAAACCTTTTCTGTCCTGTTCACTGCTGTATGGAGACAGGACACACAGTAGGTGCTTAATATTTGTCAAATCAGTAAGCGAGTGGAGGGATCTGCCTTTGCGGCTCTTACATGTGAAGAATGGGGCTTTTCCAGCCATTCTCTGAGCCAGTCAGCTTTCGGGAGCCAGGAGGCCAAGTGAATGTGCCTTGCCCCCTGACTCATCTCCCTCCCCCCACATCCCCAAAGAAAGTCATTGCACTTATGTGCCAATCTCAGATTCCTCTGGGGACCAAATGGGACAGGAGAGAATAATTAACTGCAATATCCACAGTGAGCAGTAATTCATATTCTTTCACTCCAGGGAACATCGAGTCTCAATATTATGTTGAAACATGGACCTGGGGAAAAAAATCACCCAGGCACAAAGAAGCAGGAGGGTAGACCCAGTGTTTGTTATCTGCAGCTACAGAATGGGTGTCACTTCGATAAGACAACTCCTCAAGGGCCCAACGTGGGATTGCCTGAAGAAACCCAAGGCAGGTCATGGTAGCAGAGGAGGAAAGAAAGGGTGGGTCCATGGCAAGAGACCCAGAGCTGGGATGGACTGCTTTTTTCTACCATACTCTATGCAGGCAGGTGCTTCTGAATTAGTAAGTCACTGAAAAGGAAGGTCTGGACACAAACAGCAGGGCGAATAATGATGATTCGGGGAAGGAAAACATATAATGGAGTGGAAAACTCACAAATTCCTGACAGCCTACTACATGCTAGGCTTGAGCGGCTCTTGGACTTTACTGATGGGAATTTCATGGAGAGTCTTCAGA
>CM053560.1:120964604-121074498 GCA_028646485.1 Cryptoprocta ferox | reverse complement strand
GTAGCATTTCCCAAACAAACAATAGGCTGATTGTGCCCTGTCTGCCAGGGGCCCAGCCCAGCACACACAAAGGCTCGCTTTCAGAGGCCCGGGCCAGTTCTCCGCTGCAGAAGGATGGATAGGACTCCCCCCTGCCCCCATTTCTTCAACAACTTCACTGCGGCCATTCCATTAGGGAAGGAGCACAGAAGACGCTGTTACCACAAAGGAAAAGGAACAACACCCATTAAAGAGAACGGCCATTGTTCCCCGGATTTTCTGTGGCCTTTGACCTCACCCAGAAAAGTTCTCTTTTCACCAGAAGAGGGCAATTGTTCTAAAGTCTAAAGTCACAGTTTTAGGCTGGTGATTTCTTGGAAACTTTTTTACGAAATGTCAACCATGATTTTAAATTGTAGTAAGTTGCAACTTGAAAAATGTTCCTTTTTTAAAAATTTTTATATATTACCAGTTTTGGAATTAAGCAGAGTTCAAGGGAGTGCCTATATTTTTTGCACTACTAAGTGCTTTTCCTGGTTAAAAAAACAGTGTGAAATAAAGGATAAAACTCCCTTCCTAGCCGCTGCTTGAAAAACGCATCCTTTGTATTTAAAACTACAAAGCACATGTGCCCTTCCAGAATTTAAGTTTGATTTTGTCCCACAGGTAACAAGGGACAGCCTCAGCCATCAATACCTTTATTTGCCAGTTACAATATTTCCACTAAGGAAATCCTAAAATCTTTGTATTCCCAATAATTCAGAATGACCATTCTCCCAGTCTGAGCCATGGCAATTAGACACAAAGAGGTTACTTCTCCCACTACTTTATTTATTTTTTAATGTGTATTTATTTTTGAGAGAGAGCACATGTGCACGCACACTAGTGGGGGAAGGGCAGAGAGAGAGAGGGAGGCACTGATCTGAAGCAGGCTCCAGACTCTGAGCTGTCAGCACAGAGCCAGACGCGGGGCTCGAACCCAGGAACCACGAGATCATGACCTGAGCTGAAGTCAGATGCTTAACGGACTGAGCCACCCAGGCGCCACTCTCTCCCCCTATTTTATGATCTTTCTCCTGTACACTTTTATTCTTCCAATTTAAGGGAAATGGAGTTCAGAATGGCCAAGACACTAATAAACTCTCCAAAAGCATCTTGAGCGCATACATATTTTTGTTTTTCAAACCATGTAAACAAACTGTGTAAGGCTGCAGAGATCAGTGCTACATCAGAGCATAAAGGGGACTAAGATGTGTTTTAAAGTTTAGTCTTGGTTTCTCAACAGGATCTAGTAAGGCAAGCAATCCACCATCACGTGCTTTGTTTGTTACGAAGCTCAAGTAAGAGTCACTGGCTTATTCACAGTATCACACACTCCAATAATCTCACAATTTACCAAACACCCAAGAGATGCTTTCACATCTGCTCGGGCTTCAGCACTGAAGGTAAAAAAAATACCAATTATGGTAGACCAGAATCTATTCTGGATCTTTTTTTCCAATGGATTGAGTTATGTTGTCAAAAGTCATTGCAATTTTCAACATAGGGAGCCATAATGATGGAGGGGTGCCATGTATGTTCAACCCAGTTCGTCAAAGAAGGCAATTCTTGGTACTCAGGCTCCTCTATACCTTTTCTAAAGTCTCAGCGCTCAGACAAAAGGAATAGATGGGGCTGCTCTGCATCCAGTAAATTGACCTCATCCCCCTTGCATTTCTCAACATGTGACAATCTCCAAGTGTTTTCTAATGTGAGGTTTATTGTTATTCAGGTATGGGGAGACCAGCAGACCCAGGGATGACAGCCACTGGAAAAACAGGGTTATAGTTCCCAAATGGAGTGTTTGTGCCAGGCCACACTGTGCAAGGCCACGCGATATGCACTAGTGTCAGTCAGGAGGCAGAGGAGGGGTTGGAAAATGTGAGCGAGGGATTTATTGTGGGTTCCACAGAAGGGAACAGGTGAGGCAGGGTAAGCAGGCTTAGAATTGGCCGGAGTTGATTATGGGCTCTGGGGTGTGGGCGCTCTCTACTACTGTTTGGGCCCTGGCCCTGCAGGAATATTGCCCCTGGGTGTGAGAGGGATAGGAGGGGATAGGAGCATGGGTTTATATATGGAAGGTACATTCATTTACTAACTCTAGAAACTGGCTATTTCTGGGAGGGGCAGTCTCTCCAGAGTCAGTAAGGACCTAAGATGTCAAAGCATCAGAATTATGAAAGTAAAGAGGCACAATTAATACACAAAGGTAGCATAAGTCAATCGGGTCAAAACTTCCATGTTCCCAAGTAATAATCCTTATTCAAGTCAAGGGGGGGGTGATGAGAACATCTAAATAGAAACCTAGCACTCCTAGAAATGCCTTAAACCACTGTTTTTCAGCCAAAGGTTAGAACAGCGTAAAAGAAATAAGTGGGTCTGGGGACT
Source organism: Cryptoprocta ferox (assembly GCA_028646485.1). Classification (NCBI taxonomy): domain Eukaryota; kingdom Metazoa; phylum Chordata; class Mammalia; order Carnivora; family Eupleridae; genus Cryptoprocta; species Cryptoprocta ferox. Next base: position 121,072,092 of record CM053560.1, on the reverse strand, counting down.
TAAGGTAATGGAATGATGGTCACTTGTCAACAATAGTACATTGCATGATGCATGTGAAGGCAGCTCATTTGGGGTCAGCCTGGTGTCAGCCAGTGGAAAGGCCAAGGACAATGCCTCAAAGAGGGACCTAGACAACATATCGATGAAATTCAAAGACAAATTCGTTGGAAAACAGTGGATATAAAAAGATCAAGTTTAGAAAGAGGGTCCAAATCTCATACAACAAAGTTTTGACATGCTTTATACAGAACAATGACAATGTAGGCATGATGTGGTGGTGATAGAGCTAACAGCTGAAAGGGTCAAACAGTCAAAATGCTCTGCTGGCTCATGTCAATAAGTCAGCAGATGACCCAGTCTTCCACTACATCCCACGGGCCATGGCATCCCAAATAAGGGCAGTAAACAGTCCTGGTCTGATTTCTACTGGTTATGATCCTCCAAAATGACTTCAATTCTCACCAACATGGTTTAGAGAGTTGGTAAACCAGAATCTATCCAATGGAGACTAAAAATTCTGAAGTTTAACTGAAAATGTTTAATCTAGAGGGTTTAATTCAGAGAGTACAGAAAGATGCCCTCACATATTCAAAAAAGCAATTATCTTGAAAAGATATTTGACTTATTTTTTTATGGTTCATAAGATACAAATAGAACAAACATATATCAAGTCACAAGGAAGTAAGGTTTTGTTTGTTTCAATAAGGGAAGAATTTTCCAACACTCTTAAGTTGTCTGAAAATGGAACGAATTCCATTGTAAGATTAAGGGTTTCTTGGGTATAGAGGTGTACAGGAGAATCTAGCTTTTCCCTTGCCCAATATGCTGGTGTTTGTAAACTTTTTCTGTAAAAAGATTTGTAAACCATGCTGCATCACAACTACTCGGTGTGAAAGCAGCTGTAAACAGTATGTAAGCTAATGAATGTGACTGTGTTTCAATAAAACTTTATTGACAAAAACAGGTGTGGTGGGCCAGATTTGACAGTATGGGCTACAGTATGCCAACCCTTGAACTACATTTAAGAAAATCACTTAGAATCTTTGATTTTACAAGAGTTGCTCTCCTTTAAGCAGGATCTAAAGGGGTGGCTGTATACATGCATGAACATTCGATAAGTATTGTTTTCCCCAAGATTAATTTAGCCAAAGAGACTAAAATAAAAAATTTTGACTTTCCTCCTTAAAATAGCAAGGTTTCGCTTTGGAGGGTGGATGGGGAACTTCACCTAAAATATAGTGGAACTAGCTTCACAAGGCATAGTGATGGTGTGAATAGTCAGGTTCTAACACAGGAGTGACAGATATGGCGTAGCTAGTAATACGCAAACAAACAGAATAGCAACTGCAGACAGCAGGGTACCACTCAGGATGCAAGGGAAAAACCTGCCTCCCCCCACCACACCGCCCCCATGCCTTATACCATAAGGTTGGATATCTGAGGCCCCATCTACCAAGGCTGGGAAATGTACCAACCTTCACTCAAACCATAAAAGTGGCTCTCATGATCTCTCTTCACTCAGTTCATCCAAATGCCCCAAAGGATCGGTTTGGGTCAGTTTGCTGTCCCTCAGGATGGAGCAACCCTACCGAGCTCACACCAAGTCCTGTGCCAGTCTCGTGCACAACTGTCCTTCCCCCCACTAGATGCCACGGTAGGGGTGGTGGGTTTTCATTACATTAACAGAACACACGGGAAACCCAAGTTTAGCAACTAGGATGGAGGGTAGCAAATCCGCTGGACCCACTTCCCTCCAGAGCAGTTGCATCCACTGCAGGCGCTCACTGACGGCTGTACGGACATTCCTGCATCTTGGGTAGCACTTGACGGTGGAGAATGGATCCAAACAAACATTTTCTTTAAGTATTCCTCAAAACCCAAACTGGTCTCCTCTGGGGTTGAATCCAGAAACTCTAAGACTATTTGCACAGGATTTATAATCTGGTGTCTAGTTGGTGGTGTTATAAAAACACAGACTAGGGGAAAAAATGTCAGTTAAAGAGACTGCTAATTCACTGCCAGTTCGCTGCGGTGGTTCACGTTTCTTGCCCTGCAGGCCAGGCAACACTCCCGATGCCCAAAGCCTTGGCACCCGGCAAACCTCTCCTGCCGGCAGGGCTTGGGAAGCAGCAGAGCTCACACTGACCTTGTGGCTCCTCTCCCAGATTCACCTTAGCAGAATCTAGCCCTTCCAGTTCCAGGACCCCGAGCTGATGGAGTTGGATCCCAGTCGCCCTGGAAAAGGCTAATCCAAGCTTACAGCAGGAAGTCTTCAGGCCTCCCTGCACCCTGATGTGCTGCTGGCCAGGCCACGGATCCCTGTGCTCCCCAAGGTTTCCTCCATCCCCTTATGTGCCTAGCACCTTGCCAGACTGCAACATTCAGGATAGATGAACGTCTTGACAGCCTCTCACTTTAATTGTCTAAAAGGATCTTTCAAGAATATAATTATCCTATCCCTGCGTAGACTAGAGGTGAAGTTCATGTCATGTTCACCATCATGAACTCCGGCACCAAAAACCATAATGGCCTACAGTGTGACCTCAATGGATGGATGTTAAACTCATCTGCTCTCCAGGCTCTTGTGTGCTGCTGGAGACACGGGTACATGCAATAATCCCAGAGGGGCTAACCAGCCATTCTCATAGTCACTGTCCTTCCAATGCAAAACCACTGTGTTGGCAATACTAAAAGTCAAAGTGAAATGATTCTTCACAATTTATCCCAAGGGTGGAAACATATTTTTGAGGGAGATAAACCTATTGACAAGAAAAATGGAAATCTTTCAACTTCAGATTTCAGAATTAGTGAAAGGCTATTTAGTGGTAGGTATTTAATTCGATGGCTACCCAAAAGCCCAATATCTTATTGTTTGAAAATTATTTTTAATATTAATAGATCTCTTTTTAAAGTTTATTTATTTTGAGAGAAGAAAAGAGAGAGACAGGAGGAGGAAGAGGAGAAGAGGACGGGCAGAGAGAGAGAGAGTGAGAACATCCCAAGCAGGCTCCACACTTGCAGTGCAGAGCCCGATGCAGGACTCAAACTCACAAACTGCGAGGTCATAACCTGAGCCGAAATCACAAGTTGGACACGCAAATGACTGAGCCACCCAGGTGCTCCTTTTTAATATTAATAGATCTTATACCAGCAAAGGCGACTTTACCTTTTCAGCTCCTCACCGGAATACCCCAACATCATTCTTTCCCATGCCAAGTTGCCCTGAATACCTTTTACTGAACAGCATATATTTGGTAACTTTGTGTCACAATTTCTTGACCACCCAGAAACGATACCTCCATTCCCCAAAAGTAGCATCCATTGGAGCTGCTCTTGAGTTTTCCGACTCTAAGGCAATGTCTAGAATGAGAGCTTCTGGATCAAATACACTGATGAAATTTACAAGTGTCAGTTTGCAAGGAAAGTTACTGTTTAGCTACAGCTGCCACTGTTTCCCCTGAACAGACACCCTGTGAAACACAGAGGCTTTCTTTGGTTTGACAGAAAGTTCCACTGCTGGGATGAAAGAAAAAAGGCAAAGGGACACTGCACGCGTTAATTACTGACAATGTTCACAGAAGCAAAGAAGGCTTACACTTATCCAGGTGGTATTTTACTACCCATTCCAGGCACCATGAAACTCCACAGGTGAATCCGTTCATTCAAACACAACCACCCCTTCCAGGTGGGCACCACTAGTGATGCCATCTTACACAGGGGGAAACAGAGGCACAGATCGGAGCCAGCAAGTGGCAGAATCTGGACAGAACCCATCTGGCAACAATTGATGCTTCCAGTCCCTACCTTATCTCAGAGAACACATTCATCTGAATCTACCCTGGGAATCTAAATTTAACTCAAACAACTCCATATAACCAAAATGCCTTGGATATCACAAAGGAGTACATGTAGTGCACAGTGTTGTAGGAGGAATGTCTCTAGAAAGCTGCCCAGGCCTTGTATGGTTCATGCAGGCAAAGGGAAGTTCTGAGAGACCAAAAAATGTATCACATGATGTGGTTCATCTATTCATACATCCTGCAACCAACTCCCTGCTTAGAAGATTCTAAGCTTTATGATCAGTATGTGTTCAGCTGCTAAAAATGTGACAACTACCTCCAAGTTATTTAGATTTATAAAAATCCCGCCAAAGTTACAACTAACAAAGCATTTATTGAACAACTGTGAGCCAGGCATAGGGCAGCTGAGCTGAGGAAGGCTGTGGGTGGGAAGGGGGTGAACAAGGCAGCTCCGACACCAATGCCTAGAGAGCACAGCACATTAGATGTTATAAAATTTTCAGCCTGCATGTTATTAACCATCATGCCAGGTCTAGGGTCAGTTGTGCCCTAATATTCTTTACTTTTTAAGAATTTTTTAAATGTTTATTTATTTTTGACAGGGAGAGAGGTGAGTGGAGAGGTAGAGAGAGCGGGGGGCAGAGGATATGAAGTAGGCTCTCCACTGTCAGCACAGAGCCCAACAGGGGGCTTGAACCCACAAACTGCGAGATCATGACCTGAGCCAAAGTCGAACACTTAACCAACGGAACCACCCAAGCTCCCCTAAAACTCTGTCAATATCCAATATCTTGTGGATGTCTGGCCTATGCTGATAAATATATGTGCTTGGATATCTCTTAATAATGCCAGAGAATGGATTTTTCTGGGCAAAGTACCATTCCTGGCTTTGATGTCCAGAAGGACCGAGAAAAGGGATGTCCCAGGGAGTCAGCCTTTCGGCTCATAGTGCTGGAAACACTGTGAGAGAATTTCCATAGGAGTTCTGCTAACACCTATTAGAAGGTGTTTATTCCCACACATGCCAATCATATAAAGAGGCTCCTATCATTTATCCCGAGGTTTTCATTTTTTAAAAGCCCTTCTCAAGAAACAGATGAAGAATAATGGAGGGGAGCCACCTCAAGCCAGAAGACACCAGCAGAGGTGGCACATGGTGAGCGAGGCCTGTGGGCTGACCCCCTGCCGGTGTCCCCGTGCTCGCATGGGGACGGATAGCACGGAACTTAGCCAATCCTACGTGGGTTTAGCAGAAGCACAGGTATCGAGGCTAAATTCTTACCTGCTTACAGAGACTTCCGCACACTTCTAACAGAAGCATCATTTTTGCTTCTAGCTCTTCCTGCTGTACCCCCTTCTCCCACTTTCCTTCCAAGCTAGCCTCAAACTTTCTAGATACAAGAAGGCAGAGGGGAGGGAAGAGACTGTATCTTATCCTGAAGTGCTCAGGTAACAGCTAGGAAAGTCATGTGGCAAAACCACTGGAAAAAAGTCTCTTTCAAGAGCTCCCTGAATGACATGCCCTACACAAGGAGGGCTGGTCAGGGGCAGCAGGGTGGCATTCTTCCCTTGAGCCCGGTGGTCTGGTGACGGGGGTGGGGGGAGGGGGAGGTGGGAAGAGCTGACAGAGGACACGTGACTCTTTCTGCACCTTTCTCAGACACATGAAACAAATCTGAACAGCTGGCCTCACTAAATCACTGTGCTAACCCATCCCAGCCCTCCCTACTGTGCTCCTTATTAGTTCACCAAAAACAGAAAAATTTGAGACAAAGACTCACACAGAAGCTTGAACAGGGAGCCTGGGAGACTCAGTCGGTTAAGCGTCGGATTCTTGGTTTCGGCTCAAGTCATGATCTCACGGTTCGTGAGTTCGAGCCCCGCGCTGGGCTCTGTGCTGGCAGTGAGGAGCCTGCTTGGGATTCTTTCTCTCTCTCCCTCTCTCTCTCTCTCTCTGTCCCTCCCCTACTCGCTTGCTCTCTCTGTCTCTCTCTCTCTCTCTCTCTCTCTCAAAATAAATAAAAATAAACATTAAAAAAAAAAAAAAAGAAACTTGAAACAGATAGGACCCAGAGACTGGATGGGAACATGTGTGAGTCCATGTTCACGCTAGCTCCTCAGACACCCACCCGCCGCACACCCACATCCTGCCCGGTCCCCTTGCATGGTCCCCACATCTAACATATTCTGCCCCATGTCTGCCGAGAGAAGGGCTGTGGGAAGCTCATGGTGGGTGCTTTTTCTAAGGTTAAGGACCAAAAAGGCATGGGTCTTCCCTAACAAGCTGACACGACTCTTAGAAATGGGTTTGGTTACAAAGCCCACCCACCAGAAAGAAAAGAGTTTGGGGAGCCCTTTATGTTAATTTACACACCGAAAAATAACTTACGATAACAACTTATCGAGCTACTTTAGTCTTTCAGAGTTTCTTTTAAGGACCAAAATTAAAGGTTTCATTGGTTTCAACAAGACAACCAAAATAAACACTTCCTTCTGACTCTCCTGGAATTATCCTAGGTTGCTTACACTTAGCAGGATGACTAAAACAGACAAGAAAGGCTGTACACATTGTCAAGGCTGCTGGGGGGATGGTGGACAGGTACAAAGTGCCTTGAATCACACACACGCAAAGACATCGTATAAACACACCAGCACCTTCTGGAAGGGACGAGCATAAAAGCGCATTAAAATGCAGCATGCCGTTTGGAGGTCCGGTCTGGTTGCTATGCCCAAACGCAGGGGCGAATGAGTACACGCTTCGGGGCAAACCATCCTAGAGAAACATTAGGTCTGTGAAAAATAAGAAAACATTTCATCCAAAGTGAAAACCAGCCTTTGGAGGGGGAGGGGGAACAAGGCCTGTCTGAATTTCTTTTAGGCTTTCACTTAGCCTGCCAACTCTGGGGTTAAGTTAAAACGGGGGACTATCTTCAAATTAAAATTTTAACCTGCATGTCTGTGAGATGCACCTGCAATGCTCCACAAATGCCTCATGATTGAAAATCATGAGTCGTCGAAATTCAAACCATAAATAAAAAGCCACCCCAAGAGAAAATATTATTGAATATAAGGATTACTTCAAACTCTGGCGAAGAACTTTCCTGTATTTCCTCACCGTGAGAATCTACCATTTCTTATAAAAATCCTCTCCAGTTCCTGTATCGTCACGCAGATGAGTAAGGATTTTTTTTTTTTTTTTTTTTTTTAGTATCTAGAACGGCTTCAGTACTCTTCTTCCTAACTCACATTCGTGTCTGCACACGTGCTTCGTGTGTACCGCACACCCCACCCCTCCTCCACTTCCCCTTGACTCATCCTGGAGTGTATCCTTCGCTCTCCAGAGTCTCAAAGCTAATCAGCAAGCAAACTACGATCCTTGCTTTCAAAAAAGGCATGTGTTTATTTCATCCCTTTCACCTGTGCTCCCTAAATTTAGCCCCAAACCAGCCCTCTGAGGACTGTCTACGTGTCACACTACTCCAAAATGGAAGATTACCTTGCAAAATGGCATGATAATGCCTCAACCAGACATTTCACAGCATTTTAGAACTACAGAGGAAAGGGTTTCCTTAGTCCTCTAAATAAATAATAATGTAATAAATATATAAAACAGACTATTCATTAGCTCAGTGTTCTTTCATTTCATCCCGCGATTATACATGAGCACTGCTTGGGTAACTCATGACTATGGAATATAAATGCATTACTGGGATCTATACACTTTTAATTAACTTCAACTTACTGAATCCAGCTTTAACAGAAACAAAACAAAACAGCAGGAAGCCACTTTTTTCACTGTGTTTCAAAGTCAGCTACAATTAAAAAATCATTAGTTCAGTGTCAACCCCAAATGGAAACAATTACCAATAAAATGTTACACTTACTTTTCATTTTTAGGTAGCACAATTCCTGTCCAGGAAAACATAAGGAATCATGTGTACGAGAAGTAAGATAAAGAAACCAAAATTCTTAAGGGGTCTGACCACAAACATGAGGGGAAAAAATAGAATGATATAAACAGAAGTGGTTCAAAATTGAAAACCATTACAGATAAATCTTTCCCATTTGGAATTCATATCCGAGTATGTGTTTATAGTAACGCTCCATGTATCTGATGGACAGAATTCTAGTATCTCAAGCATGAAATACTTGGAACTTGACGCCAACATTAAAGCAATCTCAAAAGCCCTTTGAGCTTCCTGGAAAATCATTGACAAAAATTCAGAGTTATCTATTTTACTGAGAGAGAGACAGCCTAAGATCAGAATTTACATTAGGGAGACTATGGAAAACATAGGGAGACTACAGAAAAAGGAATCCAATATAAACATGCATAGATGTCCAAGGCCATTTATTTTAAGGAAAATCAGAGCCCCACATGGCAACAGATTCTGAGGCAACAGGTTTCATAATACTGCCCTGGGTTACCAAGAAAATGATCCACCATGAAAGACAGCAAAGTGCTGTCAACCAATAACAACTGAGAGAAAAATGTAAATATCTTGCATTCTGAGAAAGTGAGCTTCAGTTACGTGGGCAATCAAGTCAGGCAAAAGACTTCTGTTTCGAAAATGCTAGACAAATAAAAGGCACATGCAGAAGGGCGCCTGGGTGGCTCAGTCGGTTGGGTATCTGACTTCGGCTCAGGTCATGATCTCCCGATTTGTGAGCTCGAGCCCCACATCTGGTTCTGTGCTGACAGCTCCGAGCCTGGAGCCTCCTTCGAATTCTGTATCTCCCTCTCTCTCTCTCTCTGCCCCTACCCTACTCACACTCTGTGTGTCTCAAAAATGAATACACGTTAAAAACATTTTTTTAACACACATGTAGATGTGTGTACATAAAGACTGCAGCTATGATAGGAGGCATTCTTTAAATGTGAATCTGTGCATTGTAAGTGAGACTTGTCCTTTTTTTTTCAAAAAATTTTAATGTTTATTTTTGAGAGAGAGAGAGAGAGAGAGAGAGAGAGAGCAGTTGGGAGGGGCAGAGAGAGAGAGAGGGAGACACAGAATCCGAAGCAGGCTCCAAGCTCTGAGCTGTCAGCACACAGCCTGACGCGGGGCTTGAACTCACGAACCGTGAGATCATGACCTGAGTTGAAGTTGGATGCTTAACTGACTGAGCCACCCAGGTATCCCTGCAGATTCTTCTTTTAAGGAGCTAAGTTCAAAGCCTGCATACTTTACTCCATACAGTTGCTGTTGGTCAAAGCATCTCTGAAACTCTTCTTGATCTTGACAGTTGATCTCACTCTGGCCATCTTCCAGCCCCAGGCCCAACAAAGCAAAGCCAAAGCCTTCCTCAGCCCTGCTCTGTCTTCCCTTCTTCCATCTTCTGGCCATCTTTCAGGAAGAGGAGACCCCCATTCCTGCCTCTACGGACACCTGAACCATTGACGCACCCAGCTCCTTCTACTAAAATGGTTTTGGACCCAGTCACATAAGAACCCCTCAACCTCCTAACATAAGGAAATACCCTTTCAGAGCTGTTTTGCTCCCTCTTCTTCTTCTTCTGTGGCCATTCTCCCCTCTTTCTTCTTTTATTTCTTACTGCAAACCTTCTCCATTCCTTCTCCTCCCTTAAGGCTTGAAGTCATCCATGGGCCTAGACTGTGGGCTTAAGTGACCTGCCACTGTTAGCGGTTAGGCCCGGGCCAGAACCCTGTCTCAGAAGTGCCAGCCACACCCTGCCACAGCTCAGCCTTGACCTTCTTCTAAACCAGGGCCCCAACTGGACTCCAGGGCAGAGGCCATCACTGCCTTTACTTCAGACCCTCAGGACGCTGGACACAGCGACACCGTAGTGGCTATTTGCCAAAGTGAGAGACTTGACACTTAGCGCCCAAGACCAGCTACTGATATCAAGTCCCCAACATATTCCCTCTCAAACCTTCCTTTGGTGTCGTTGCAAGGAAAGGACTGGCCACCCATCCTGCCTTCCCTTTAACGGTAAGAAAACCCGGCTTGTACTGCCCACACCTAATACCGCCCAGGTGGGTGTGGAGAGTTCGGAGAGAAGCCACACTGTGCTAACAGGACACACAACACAGGAGGGAAGCCAGGGGACCGGGAAAGTGCTTTGGGTACACAGTAGTGCGTTTCTCCACCAGCACCGGGAGACGGTACTTTTGGGTCATTACCAGGTGTGTTAACATGACATCAAAACACGGAGAGCCAAAGAAAGGTGTGCAGTGCCTCTGGATAATGTTTGTTTGTGACATCAGGCCAGTAGGTGTCTTAAGGTACCTGGTTGCTACTAGCAACAGGGGGAGGGGGGCCTATTTAAAAGCTGGAGTAAAACAAAACAAAACAACAGTTTAATCCTCTCTGAGTCTATTCTCAAAGTCCACTTTGGAGGAAAGCAAGGTTACCCTCACTGACAGCACAGCTTTAGGACAGAATTACACCCTCTCTATACACCTCTGAGCCTCAGGGGTAACTCTCTCTCCCCAAAACATGCTCAAGAACATACACCTGGCATTTCCAACTTAAAGACTCATTTCGAGGGTGGCACAGATGGGCAGTTAGCTTGGGGTTTGCTTTGCTTTAAGTGGGGTGGTGGGTGGTTTGCTCATTGTGCACAGGATGGTCACCAAGTAAAGACCTCAACCAAGCCTTAAAGCACTCTTTGTGAGGGGTGAGGCCCTCTGGCTGAGCTCACACAGGCAGCTGTAACCCATGCCACCCCCTCTCTGGGTGTTTGTTTTGATAGAACTTCATTTATGCCCAAGACAATGCCTGCCCTCTTCATTCTGTCCCACCTCCCCTTAGGAAGCAGTGGGGGTGGGGGGCAGGATGGCCACACAGCCTCCAATTCAGGTTTTGGTACCACAACTATGGAGCCTCAAGTGCCACAAATAAAGAGTCACCCACTGGGAGGAGGACAGGACCGGGGCAGGGGGAAGGCATCTGGAAACCTGGGTAGACTCCAGGTCGAAGTCACCCCATCACTACCCTTGGATGGCGTCTAGGACTGGGCAGAGGGACCCCACCTGCCTCACAGCGGGGCACAGGGACAGAGACATAACTAAGTCTCCCAGGGATGACAAAGCCTCTTCTTCCCCTCAGTTCGCCTCTCCTACCATTTCCCCCCAACTAAATGGGCAAACACTCAAATGAAAAAAAAAAAAAAAAGTAATGCACACACACGCTTAGTGTTCTGATTTACCGACAGTTGTGCAGGGGTGAATCACCAAAAATGAACAATATCCTTCAAAATAAAGCCTGGGCCGGATGGCTGGGAGTGAATGAAATGCATTACCCAACTGCTGGTGTAACTGAAGCCCTCCCCTCCCCCTCCTGGACCTCATTCATAAAAAGCCTGCTTTGCCCCAGCAGCTGTGGCAACCAGGACTGGATTTGCGTCTGCATTTTCCAGGACAGAGGGCAAGACAACGGGGACAGAGAGAATCATTCGGATAGTACCACCGAGTGTGCCCTGTCCCTTGGGACGTGGCGCTGCGGCTTCTCTCAGTCCCCAGATCTGTTATCCAAACAGGCAGAGGGTGCTTTGCAGAGCTCTGTCGGCAGCAGTACTAATGTGAACACACCCAGCGTGTTATTAAAGGAATTCCCATCTGCTGAGTCACCCTCCATATCTTGCACTTCCCTATCATTTAAGAAAAAAAATGATAAAAAGTGAAAATCAAAGGTTCTTCCTTGTTGGTAAAACAGGGGGCTGCCAGTGTATGTAAAGACCACCCCATGAAGGGGGTGGCGGCAACACATGTCCTAGAGAAGTAGTATTTCTTGATTGTCCACTTTTAATTTGGAACTGCCATAGTCCAACTGTTTACAACCATGTTAGAATCCTTAGCAGGTAAGATACAACTTTAATTCTTAGTATTACTTCCCAATTTCTGAATGAAGCAAATCGACAATCGATATGCTGCCTGTTGGCAAAGGTGCCCTCGAGTCTAATCCCTTTTCCATGGCTCGCCGCCTTGTACAGCCCCTCTGACCACCTCCCAGGCACAGGGGGACCAGTTTTTGCAAAGGAACCAGCCCTGGTAAAGCACACCCATCCCTTAGGAAAGTCAGACATTGTCATGAAAAATGAGAGGCGATCACTTGTTTTAGACTCCACGCCCTTCTTAAAAACAAGCTCTGGGGGCGCCTGGGCGGCTCAGTCGGTTGAGCGGGCGACTTCAGCTCAGGTCATGATTTCACAGTTCATGGGTTCGAGCCCCGCGTCAAGCTCTGTGCTGACCGTTCTCAGAGCCTGGAGCCTGTCTTCAGATTCTGTGTCTCCCTCTCTCTCTGACCATCCCCTGCTCACCCTCTGTGTCGCTCTCTCTCTCTCAAAAATAAATAAACGTTTAAAAAAAAAAAAAAAACAAGGACTGAACACCAGAGCAGGTTCTGACTCACCAGGAACGGTTTTAATGCGTGAATTAAATGGGAACAGAGCGCAGGAAGGGAAGACGGGAATAAAATCACTCTTGTTGCCCTAGTACCAGAGCTGTCTTCTGGTGAACTGAGATCTAAATTCACTCCAGAGACAAGATGATCAGAGCTATGATCTGGTCCCTCCTCAACTCTCCCCAAACAAACAGGGCTTCGAAATCTCACAGGGCGAGGGGTCGGGAGAGTACGCTACCCCTCCGGAAAATACTAACGTCAATACCATTGTCCCTCCATAATCCCACCCTGCTCATCAGAGCTGGGGAACGGGAGTTCATGTTCCTACACGCTCTCTACCAGGCGCCCGGAAACCGTAAGAGAAGCCCTCAGTACTCTCCTTAGGTAAACATTCATTTCTACCACCTTCTCTCCCCCGAGGCGGCCCCTCCTCCAACCTTCACCCAGGGACTGATGGTCAAAAAAACAAGAAAATAATTTGGAGACAGCAAATGAATCTTGTGGAATACCTGGTCTGTGATTAAATCACAATAATTCTATAACTTCTTCAAAGGCAAAAATGTCAAGATAACAAGCTGAGAGCAAAATAAACAAGTCTTCTAGAAATGATGCCAAGCTTTATAAAGAGATTACCCACCCCTTCTGGTGGCTGCAGCCCAGAATCCACAACGATTTTCTTTTTCTTTTTTTTTTTAAACTTGTCTCAGACCTTCTGACCATTGTGTGAGAGCTCCTATGCAGAGCGGGACGGGTCTGCGGTGCCTTACAGATTTTCTGTGACCATGAACATGCTTTACATGTACCCATGGTCGTTTCTGTGGGGCCCTGGAAGGGGAGTCCATGAGTCATAGAGTAGATACAGATTTAGTGAGACTGTGATACCTAACTTATCTCTGGCCCCACTCCCAACCATCTCCTATTAATCACCAAAATGTTTCTTACCCCCTCAGGTGTGGGCATGGTTACCCAAAGATGTGGTAACTTCCCTAAGGGAACAATAAAATACATACCAGAACACACATCATTTCATTAGGTTTGGACAAAAACAAACATGTGATATTGGGCAAGTTATCTAACCTCTATGTGCCTCAGTTTCCTCCTTTATCAAATGGGTATAAAACAACAAAACTGGCCCTTTCGGGGCTGTGATAAGGACTGGTCCACAATAAGCACTCAATAAATGTTAGCCGCTGTTCCTAATATTGTCACTATGCCATTCCACCACCTCTCTATTGAGTTTCTAACACGTAGAACTGAGTCTGAATTCTTCACTGTGGCTCCACTGTCCATGTGATCTGGCTATGCCCGCCCTTTGCCCTGCGCCACGACCTGTCTCTTCCCCCTTCCCTGCCATCCCATGTGCCTCTGCCAGTCCTGCTGGTGCTTCTGCACTCTAACCATCTCTCACCACTGGACTGGTCTAAGACGCATCGTCTCTGCCCTGGACTGTGGCCACTGCCTCTTCCTACTGGTCTCTGTACTTCCGTCTGTGTCCCAAGTCAGTATTCTATTCTCAAGTCAGTAGCTGGCGTGTCACGGCTCATGTCCTTCCTCTGCTCGGAGCCCTGTCAGAGTCAAAGCCAAGGTCCTTACCAGGGGCCCTGGCCCCAACTACCCTGCTGTCCCATGGACCTCTGGCCTCCTTGCTTTCCTGCGCCCCTTTAGATCTCTGCCCATGTGCCATTTCTGAGCACCCCGTGTAAAAGAGCTCTCCAGCCCCAGCATAGCCCAACCCCCGCCTGCCATCCCCACTGTCACAAAAGTTCCATGAAGGAGAGACCTTGCTGTGCCCCCCACTCTATCCCACACCAGCGTTCAGCACAGGGCAGGGTGCTCAGTAAGTATACTTGTGGACTGAATAAATGGCCCTTGATCCCGAGCCCCAAGATTTTTCCCACCTAGGGACCCTTCGCTCTCATGCTCATCTTCTACCCCTACCCATGTCTTCTCCTGGCTCTGGGCTCAGAAATGCCTCTTCCAAGAGCCAGCCCCAAAGTCCCTGTCCTCCCACCAGTTCTTCCATCGCTGCCTGTTCTGTTACTTGTTTGCTTGTTTACTGTCTGTTTCTGCTGCTAGGATATTTCTATCCAAGTAGGGATCCGGCTTTGTCCATCTCTGTGCCCCAGGCGCTACTACAGCGCCAACGGTGCACTTGACCCATCTTCCTGAATGGGTGGTGATATGTATACTGATATTCATTAAACACTAAAAGCACGGATTCAGGGGAGGGGTGGGGAGGGCTCTTTCTGTCCTAACCCAGTGTTTCAGTGAAACACCCTGGGCACCTGAAAACTCCCCACCGAATGATCAGCTCTCTGTGGTGGCTGGTGGGAGCACTCAGGCTCTAGAGATGGCTTGTGCACAGAGGAAAACAAATCTAAGTTACTAAATAACAGCCCAACATCTGTCAGCACAGATGCGCAACTCTGCACAGCCAACAATCCCCGCACGGTCCTACCTGTCCAAATACAGGCTGGCAGGTTTCCCTTCCCCCCGAGTGGGCTTTAGAGAGGTCATCACAGCTGCCTGGGAGACAGCCACTCAAAAACAGCCTACAACCACCACCCGGGGGCCAGCGCCAAGCTCTTGAAGCCTTGGACGTGTTTCCTACGCAGCAAGGACATCAGGTGACTTCCCCGAAGAGGAAAAATTACCCTCAAGGCCACTGAGAGAGCAGGTGTGATGCTTAACGGTGCCACTGTCCGGACTGTGGGGAAGCCAGGAGCCACAAATCGTGACTGTGGGCACAGCAATCTGCCCCAGCACAGGGGAGGGGGCGGGGCGGTGAAGAATGTGGGGGACCGTCTTCAGTTACCTCGGAGAAAAAGTGGAAGCAAACTCATCCACCCAAGACACTCCAGGACTGTGGCTTTGAGAGACAGATACCCTCTTGGGACTCCAACAGGATTCATAAGTGAGAGTGTTCAAACAAATCCAGTGTGAACACACATTCAGCAAACATTTACTGAAGCTTTGGTGACTGAGGCTCTGTCAAGGTGCTTAGGAGACAATCGTAAGGAAAACAAGAAAGATAAGATACCTGCCCTTGTTATGCTCATCAGCGTGTGTGTGGCAGGGGTCGGGTGGTGGGGGGAGTAAGGGGAGACAGAGAGAAACTATACAAAAACCCTAATTATTAAGTAAGATCATATGTTAGAAGATAAGTGGAGAAATCCAGATTGAAATCTCCAGTTCCCAGTCATGAGATCCCAGCAGCTAAGACCATGGGAGTGGAGTGGAGAGACACCAGAGAGATTATGCCATTTGATGGACAAAAGTGTTCCCATTATGGTATAAATTGTAGGACCATGCTATCTTTGTCCCTTTGGTTCCCTGAAGGGTTCTCAGCTGAAGAAGAGTGCCTGGCACAGGTCGGAAATTCAGCACACATTTACTGAAGACATGAAATGCTTGCCCAGCAAGGTCTTGCTTCCACAATATCCCTGGCAGATGACTCTCTGGATAGGACTGGAACGTTTCCGAAGGTGAGCAGCTACGGTTTTTACAACAAATCCCAAACAACCCCCCCGCCCCAATACACACACTCTCCTCCAGGTACCTTTACTGTACCGGCCTCCTGACACTCCTGGAGGCCCACGAAGGTCTACTAGAATCAGCCAGCATACTCGGTGGTCCCACCCTTGCAAGCACAGTGTCCAACACGATGCCTGGCCACAGAGTTTGTGTCTCCTGTTGGCCATGCTCCTTCTACACAGATGCCCCCCCACCCCCGCCCCGTGCTCGGCGTGCTCACGGGGCAGGGCAGTACTGACACTGGTCAACCTGCGGGGATATCAGTGGAGCACAGCCTTTCCACAGGGCTGCGATGGGCGTAAACTGAACTTGAGTGGTGCAGTATCTTCAGTATTTTAGATATTCTAGAAGTGCCTTATAAACCTCAATGCCGATCTGGTTATTTTATTTGCCAAAGGTAATGTAAGTAGGTGCTTTGTAGGATTAAGAAGAAAATGTGGACAATACAAAGAAAGGGGTTACCCCAAATATATGGGCATGTTCCATCTGGAAGTAACGATTACAAGAAATTGTGTACATAAAATGTGCTTCTTCAAGTTAGATCATTAATTGAAGAAACACATCTGTATATCATTAAATATGTAACTGACTAATATATGTTCATATGTTTTTGAAGACATAAAATACATGATTATTTAACCAAGTCTAGAGGGCAAAGTAAAACTATGGCGGTTTGTGAGTTAAAGGGAGTTTCAGTGAGTCCTCCCCTTCCCACTCTCGTTCACCCTGCTTGTCTAAACTTTGGTTAAACATAAACTTACCTTGTAGCTAATTCCCTAAATAATTTACAACTGCTATCATATGCGGTTCTCTGCCCACTTACTTTATCTGTGGACTTGAGGGTTACGTGTTATTACTTTTCACATAATTTAGTGCTTATCCATCAGCAGATTCAGATTCTTCCTTGAGCTGACCCATAGTGAGGTTAAGGTCAAGGAAAGATTCATGACTTCTGGTCCAAACTGATAGCAACACTAACATATAAACAGTCAGGTTGTGGCTTGGAAGGGAAGGGAGAAGGTCAAAGATTACACAGTACGTCGCATACTGACGTCTATAAAACAAGGTTGAAGACTGAGGGTTGACACGGTGAGGGTCAAGAGGAGGGGGAGTCTTGCTTCAAGGACATACTAAAGCAATCTCCTGATGAGAGTTTGTAGTCAATCAAGATCACTTGGTGTTTTAAGTGTTTCCCAAACTACTGTAAGTGAAGGGCTCTGAAATTATTCTATTTTGAAACCCATGACTGATTTTGTCACAGCCAAGTTTGTGGTCGCTGTATGTGAAGTGTTTTGGAGGACATTCCTTGGGAAATGGAACTTTTCAGAGACACATCAGAATGCCGCTGGTCTAATGGAGCCGGTCGGTTTACTGATTGATTTCCAAGACCGTTTTGTAAATAAAAACAGTAACTGGCCCATCCTGGAGAACCATTAGGCTGTTAACAGAGCTGTGTGGGAGGTATGGCCTTCGCCCTCTATCTCTGCTCTTTCCCTTTTCACACCTCATCAATCTGAGCACCACGGTAGATAACATCTGCTCTCCGATACAGAATGTATCCTATATACCCATCCATTTTTAGGGAAAAATCATCTCAGACAGCTGGCATGAAATCAATGTCCACCTGAAAAGTACCTCTGAGAGCCATCTAATAAAATCCAAAATTACAGAAGTCCAGGCTGGTTTCTCTAAATAAGCCAGAGAGAGAGAAATATTCGGTGTGTGACATTTTATAAACCCACAGCTGTTGAACAACAAAGGTCTTTCGGTTACAGAGCTGAACCCGGGGGAGACTGTCATTTTCACATGAGCATTTCCTTTCTGGACAGGAATGCATAGGACACTTGTCATGGCCATTACCTAAGTACTGAGATTCGGTAACTAACTCACCATTGTATACCTCGCTCAGTTCAAAAACCAAACTTTTATGCCTGAAACCATCTTCCTTTTATGACCTTTCACAAAAGTGAAGCTATTTAAAATCCTAGCAAAAAAAAAATAAATATGCACATTATTTCAGAACACTCCAGCCTTATGGGTTCCAAAGATTCAAGGGTGTTCCCTCTTAGGATAGAGTTATCTTTGTTGAAATAAAAATTCTTAATATAGGCTTTTGTGGGGTACCTGGGTAGCTCAGTCAGTTAAGCGTCCGACTTCGGCTCAGGTCATGATTTCACCACACATGAGCTCAAGCCCCGCGTCGGGCTCTGGCTGACCGCTCAGAGCCTGGAGCCTGCTTCCGATTCTGTGTCTGCCCCTTTCTCTCTGCCATTCCCCTGCTTGTGCTCTGTCTCTGTCTCTCTCTCCCTCAAAAATTAATAAACATAAAAAAAAATTTTTTAATATAGTCTTTTGCCTACAGATCTCTGGATGTAAATTGCAGATTGATGTTAATGCAGTGTAAGAGATTTGAGATATGAGGGATATTTCCTTCATAAAATATCATGCATCAGAGTATGCATTCGAAGCTCTAAATATTTAGTGAAGGATAATCTGACATGTTTACTAATATTTCCATCAAAAACAACAACATCTAAACTGTCATTTTCGAAGTCTAGCTTCTTGTGTTTTAGCATAGAGGACCACTGGGATACAGTCTCTTTTTCTTTTTTAAAGAGAAATGTATTGTGACGGCCGCCGAAATCGGGAGTAACTAGAGTCTGTGACTTTAAAATCACAACTCAGCCCTATTCCGATAGTGATAAGAGTAACAGAAGCTTGTGATTACCTATAAGCTGGCTTCCCATAGCCCTGAATCATTAGAAGGCCTCCATTTTCATGACGATATTTGAAAATGCTGTTAAAATGGATTCATTTATTGACAACAGATTGTTTAAAGTACTCGTTTTCCCTCTCCTAAAAGGGAGACATTTTGTTGTGTTAATTTTCACATCTGTCAGTGACTGACAACCGGATCTGTTGAGTAAACATTTATTCTTTTTGACAAAGAAACTTCACGTAATGTTAAACTCTTAATGGAATTTTAGGATGAAGTGCAAGAGAATTTGGAGTGACTTCACAAACAGTAATATCTAACAGCGCACACACCCTAAAGGTTCTCTTGCAGCAGCCCTGGGGAACAGGCCAGCCTTTGTATCAGCAGAGAACAGAGCAGGCCAGAGCTTTTCAGGAAGAAAAAAAAAAATCAATACAGCCATATACAATGGTAGACAAAGCTACACGTGTTTACAGAGTTTTAGCACATAGAAACATCCGGTTCAAAAGCCTGTTGAACTTGGATCTGTGTTGGGACTCTCACAGGAAGCAACCCCTGACAAAAATATCAACTCTTATTGAACAACAACAAAAAATTCTTTTGTTTAGACCCAGACTATCAGCACAAAATATTCAAAACCTTTCAAAAGAAAAACAAAGTGAATTCAAGGAAATATCTAATCACTAAGAGGAATGATGATTGTTTAACACTTGGGCCTTGGGAGTTTGGCCTTGCACCTGCCTCCACCTAAGGAGATTAAAAAAAAAAAAAAAAGACTAAGTTATGGTGTAAAAATACACACACACACACGTGTGTATACACACACACACGTATTATGAAATCCCATAATTTGCACTAGCCATATGATCTTGATATGGTAACCTGGGTAGTGTCTAGCCACCAGAATTTAGCCTTTGATGAAAATGGCCACACATTGATACCTTTTACTTTAAAAGCCTCTTTCCAAACAAACAGACATCAAATCAAAATGCACATTTTAAAATCAGAAAGATGCTGCCAACTTGTCTTCCTTATTTCCAAAGACTGAATCTCACTCAGAAATCTCACTTGTGGATGCTCCTGTCTCTAAGGTATGTGACAGTATTTCATAAATGCTAAGTTCACGTGACGATGGGTATTCGTGTGGTTACCAGCCCCCTGCCCTTCTTCCTGACACTAAGCAGCTACCATGTGAAGGCTTAGATTTCACCTTCAATACATTTATACTCATTTGGAGTCTGCCAATTAAATACCTGTTTGAATCAGTAAATAAATGGGGAAGGCATGTGCTGACAGAAGAAAGCCATCAGCCAGTCACACTTTAAACCCAAATGTCAGGAAGGCAATCTGATTCAAGTATCCTACAGAAAGGGAACGTGCAGGGGGTTGAAGATAGGAGGGAGGACAAAAGGGATTTTCTCTTAACTGGTTGGTTGGCCCTTAAACCCTGAGCCACTCTACCAACCCCTTCTACTTCACCCCTGCTGGATAAGGATCTAAGTCTAAAGGATGTACTGGGAGCATTTCGAGCAGATTTTCTACTCTGCCAACTTCCCTCTTTCCTTCTCCTGCTTCTCCCCCTCCGAACCATACCACTGAGGCTCTGTGTGTGTGTGTTTGTGTAAAATAACAGGAACTGCAATGTGCTATCTTCTCTTTGTGCAACACCGCCATGCAACACAATAAGTTACCATGCATATCATTAACTCCATCACATGTGCCTGTGAATTTTAACTCATTCGAGCACTATAACTCTGTTTACTAAAATATACCCAGCCTTTCCTGGTCACACGGCGTTTTCATCAACTTACGAATGGAATCAGATAAAATATGTGGTCTTCTGTGACTTGGCTTCTTTCTCTTGGCATATTGTTTCCAGGAGTCATCCATACGTTCTACTTCTCATCAGATGCCAGAAGGATTTGTCCATCTGTGATACCAGGGCTTTGGGTTGGAACACTGTCCTGTTTTAGACCACAAGTTACACGGTAGGTGGTCACAGACAGGGATGTTAATCTGTTTGAATAGTTCACTAATCTTCTTGGCTTCATTCTTTTACAAGTAAAATTTAATACTAAAAAAAAAAAAGGAACCCCCCCCTAAGAAGTTTAATAGTAGGTCAATAATAATGAATTAAAATACATTGTTAGAAGAAAAGATACAAGTTAGTTTTTGCTTCTTTAAGTCTTTTGAGATACCAGAGTAACATTTGTTGCACTTGATAAACAACCTAACAGCTTATAACAAAAGCAACCACACCCAGAAGGCCTCCTGGCACTGGAAGAATGTGATTTAGGGACTAAAAGAATGTGTTGTAACATTTATTAGTCAATAATTCATTACACATTAAGTAATTCCTAATCAAGAATCCATCATCATTGAACCAATTTGAATGTGAACTTGCTGCTATAAAACTTTCACAAAAATTCTGGAACAAGCTTCAGTCTAATAAAGGCTGAGGAATGGTTTTACTTTGTATGCAATTAAGAGTTATCTGGCTAGGGGACATCAATAATATAAAAAAGAAGGGTGCCTGGGTGGCTCAGTCAGTTAAGCACCCAACTTCGGCTGAGGTCAGGATCTCATGGTTCTTGAGTTTGCGCCCCGCGTCAAGCTCTGTGCTGACAGCTCAGAGCCTGGAGCCTGCTTCAAATTCTGTGTCTCCCTCTCTCTCTGCCCCTCCCCTGCTCACGCTCTGTCGCTCTCTCTCAAAAAAAAAAAAAAAAAAAAAAACATTAAAAAATTTTTAAAAATATAAAAAAGAAAATGAGGAGTGTCTGGCTGGCTCAGTCGGTAGAGCATATGACTCTTAATCTCATGGTCATGAGTTCAAGCCCTACGCTGGGCGTGCAGACTACTTAAAAAAAGGGAGGGGGTGCTAAAAAAAAAAAAGAAAGAAAATGATCTTTTTCTTCATGTTTACCAATATCATTTTCTACTTTTGTTTTAAGCATTACAAAGTTAGTGAATTGAATATACATACTTAGGGAAGTAAGTGAGAACATCATATGATTAGCTTGACTACATAATCCAACCAGAAATGAAAAAAATAGGTTTTATAAGATGGTACAGGTTTTATATTTGGTTTTAATGCTGCGAAATATTTTTTTCTCCTTACCTCTGCGAGGGGAGGAAGCGAGCCCCTTCTCTGCTTTTATATATGCCCTCAGGGCCAAAGACAGAAAGGTCCTACAGTGGGAGGAAACCGCAGAGACCAGAGGCTTTGCTGGGCCGAGAAAACCAGCGAGGCCCAGAGGCTCCAGACTCCAGGACCACCCATCTTCCCAGGTCCCTGGCCTCTGCCGCTCCGTTCCACCCATGCACCACAGCCCCTTTGCAAGGGGCGAAGTGGATTTGAGATAAGCTTCCTCCGATGGGCTTCCCCGTGTCAGTGAGGATGGTTTCCTTGTGGGTTTGTCGAAGCCCTATGGAGGGCTCTTTCTCATGCTTCTTTTAAACAAAAGGACCAATGGCCTTTCTAGGCAAGGACACAGGTCACCCAAGTATCCCCTTCACTTTATATTTTCCACCCCCTGGTACTCAGGCCCACAGCACCACAGCACAGACCGCACTCCAAGAGGCTAGATATGCAGGGCCATCTGGAGCCCACCAGGCATGATGCCCCTGCACTGCTGAGGCTGTCTGCCTTCTGTCCCCTATCCCAGCCCCTTCCCCACCCAAGATGGAACAGAGTCACTGTCACAGAGCCTCCTCAGGGGGCAAAGTCTCAGAACCCAAGCCACAGAAACTCAAGAGTTAATACGCATTCCCTCCGGCTACGTCACAGATATTAAATGTTGGCAGACAGAGTATACCCAGAGCAAATCGGGGCTATTTTCAGTGTCTGAACTTTCTTTTTCCTCTGAGCCCCGGGAGCCCCTTCTCTGACCATCTCCCTCCAGAACCACCCCCCCACCCCGGCAAAGCAGACAACACTCCTAGGGCATGAAAGAGCCCAGGGGTTCCCTGCCCTGGTCACAGGATTTAAGAGCACATGCCCCGCAGAGCCTGGTTGGTTTATTTTTTCTTTATTAAACTGTAAGATCACCATCCAATGTGTAAAGCCCCTCCTCCGTAGAAAAAGTTCAATGGCATCATTTGAAAGGTCCACTTCAAAAGTCACAGTTGCATGTAATTACATTTGAGAAGTGTCATGTCACCTTCTTTGTAAGCCATGGAATTTTTAATATTCAAATGGGAGAACACCGCCTCCTCTAAGGAGGGGACCAGCAGGGGGGTGGTGGGCAGAGGAAGGGGGAACGGGAGACGTCAATCACAGAATCTAGAGTTGTGACATCTGATTTCCTGAGAAACATACTGTATACATAATAAAATTAAGATTATGGTGTTCTGCCTCAAAAAAAAAAAAAAAAAAAGCTAGCCAGGTGACATCGACCTTATCAACCCCACGGCTCCAAGTGGAAAAGAGCGTCACAGACGCAACTGTACAGACCGAGAACAATGCGTTCTTGTAAACAGTATGAGGGTTTTTTTTCTTTTGAAGATAAATAAAGAAGGCATAACCTAGAAATGATAGAACTACTTACGCACAAAGAAAAGAGTTGGCAGCCGTGATCGGAGGTAGGCTTAAGGGTTTGCTTGTCTTTCCATTTTACAGAAAGGTAAATGAACAGGAATGTGAATTGAAAAAGGTAAGCTATGAATAGCTCACGTGTCCTCCTCTATCACCACGGCCCACCTTCCGAAACTTCGAAAGCAAAAAGCAAGCAAGCAAGAAGCCACTGTAAGGCTAGTTTCGAAGTTAAAAGTTAGAAAGAAAAAAAAAAGATTTAACTGATTACTGAGCACAAAAAGTCTTCAATTGCTTTAATCAGCTGAAATGCTAGCGGTTAACTGCTAAGAAGCCACAGAGCATAAATGCGAAGCCTACTGCCTTGCCCCCGAGCCATGAAGACATCAGGCCCAAAAGGGGAAGGAAAGAGGGAGAGAGAAAATGTGTCTTATGCAAAGATTGGAGCTGCTCCTGCCCAGCCCCCACCCGGAGCTGGAGCACCTACCTATGGAGTGCAGTAGAGAGGACAGTCCCTCCCCGCCCTCCCCGAGCTGTCAGGGCTCAGTGCCGCCGGATGCATCAGCCTCAGAGAGCCCCGGGCCAGGCCGAGCAGTAAACACACGGTTTGCAGAGTTAACACCAACTGCAAAGCCAACATCGTTAGGTACATGCAACCAAGGAGAAGAAAGAGGTCTCTGCTGAGGGAGACCTGCATCAGATAAATACCTGAGAAATGCTTTAATGGAAGGGACGTATGTTACATGTAAGCAGACACTGGCACCTCCGAGGAAAAGCGCGTAGAGCGTGACAGAGCCCAGAGAGCAGGAAGAGAGTCTGTGATGTGGAAGACAATGGAACTTCCCTCTGACCTTTCCCTGGCCCCAGCTCCTGACTCAGGGACTGTCCCTCCAGGAGAAATGCCTGCGCCTCCTCGTCTAACATCATCCAGGTCTTCAACACTCCTCTGAACCCTGGGATGAGGGCAACCACACCGGTGGGCAGGTTCCTTTCTGATTTTGGAAGTGGGGCACAATCTGACACTTTTGGATTAAGATCTGTCCATTCGGGGGTTCGTATCAAATGTTTGTTCAGCACAAAGCCGCTCGATACGGCAAGACATTCTTCACTAATGCACAGCCATCACCAATCCCGTTACCAAAAAGAAAACACCTCGGAAGGAAAAAAAAAAATTCTGTAGCCATCATCGGACCGTGACCTGAGCATACAGAGGCGAATCGGTCATGAAGCCCAGAGCGCAGACTGAGAACCCCACTGTCCCTCAACAAAGATGCGGCCCTGAGCATCATTCCCGTTTCTCTTTGGCCTCCTTCTGGTCTCATCAAATTACATGTTCTCGCACCACAAGTCGCCTCCAGACACATGTACAAAAAGTACATGGAGCCTATTCAAAAAGCAGAGATATGCCCTGACCAGAAAGTACTAGCTGAGAATTCTAACTCTCTCCTCCTGAGCTGAGGATACTAGGAGTTTCCACAGAGGGCTTCTGATGGAGAATTCATTTTAGTTAGAGATGTACTTGGGGTAAAGGTGAGTGGTCATCTTTTTCAGGATCAACAGATCCAGTATATTTGATATCTACCTTCTAAGGGTTCAGGGTTCCAGTAAAGGTGTGTGTATTGCGGGGGGGGGGGGGGGAGACTACATAACTATATAAGCGTTGAATTTGGATTGTGAAAGGCAAACCTCTCTAGCCATTTTGCATTTGCTCATACTCCTGTACCTCCTCTTGGCTTTAGTCAACCTGAAAATTTCACAGTGTTGAGGTGTGTGGTTTGGGGAGTGATAGTGTTTGCATTTGTTTGAAGGTGTTTTATTTGGGGGCACCGAGGGGGCGCTTTCTATCCAAGCCACGTTGGAGAGTCAGGTCAGCAAGGAGTGGTGAGGACAGTGACGTCATTCTGCTCTGCAGGCCAGAAAGACTGAGCAAAGGACAGAAAATGGAGACAGACCTGTGTACTCACATCATGTCGGGATCCAACACTGAGGAGCTAGGGCAGGGAAACCCTGCGCAGGTCCCTCCACCCCCAGGTCTCATGACCACGCACTAACGGGTGCTGATGGATCCTGGGCACTCTTGTGGATATTTAAGCCGCACTGCAGGCTTAGGGAATGTCATCAACAACCAGAAATAGTGCCATTCCAATCCAGAACCCAGGCTCTGAGCAATCCTCAAGTGGGTGAGAGAGGTAAGGAATGCTCAAGGCAGGATCAGTTCTCCGTGACTTAGGAAAAGATTAGGATGGCAACAAAGCAGGGGGAGGGTTCACATTTCTAAAGTGACTCTCACTGCCCAGCTCTCAGACCTCTGATGGTGCAGGCACTTGCTTTGATCATCTGGTGACCGGGGACATGGCCTGGTTACTACTGGCCAGAGAACAATGTCCTTCTCTAAGCCATTCTAAACTAGCCCTAAGAGTGGAAATATATATACACACGAGCCTGGATTTATTTTCCCCAACACAAATAAAAGAGAGGGGGGTTTTCACTGTATTAAAAAGGGGTGCCTGGGTGGCTCAGTCAGGTAAGCGTCCGACTTCAGCTCAGGTCATGATCTCGCAGTCCGTGGGTTCGAGCCCTGCATCGGGCTCTGTGCTGACAGCTCAGAGCCTGGAGCCTGCTTCAGATTCTGCGTCTTCCTCTCTCTCTGCCCCTCCCCCACTCATGCTCTGTCTCTCTCCATCTCTCAAAACTGAATAAACATTAAAAAAATTTTTTAATAAAATAAAGAATCAACATGGAAATCACCGATGTTCTCAGGTCCCACACACTAAGACCAAGGTGCTTTCCTGCAGTGAGCAGCTTTGTTTCAAGCAGGAGATCTGTTCAGAAAGGTCGAAAGGTTTTGTGGGGCTTTTTTTCTTTGTTATAAAAAAAATGTTTTTTTTAACTCTATGGCTAACAATTAAACCACAGAGTAAGAACTATTTGCAAAAATGATAATTATTCTCAGTCTTATCAGACGAGCCAAGGAAGCCATGTAACACCTTCACAATGCCCTCACCTGGTTCTGCCTCTCCTGGCCTTAAGCTGGTGTTGCCCAGACAGGGCTGCAATGAACAAGACCCTGAGTAAGGTCACGTGCTAAAAATCTAACACTCATCCGTATACCTCAGTATCGTGCTTTGGACGCCTGCTTAAGGAGGTTGTACTTGCTGAATCCTATAAGTGCTTGGGATTTCTGGGTCAACCCTGGACCGTGCACAGAGAGGGAAGAGTGAGAGAAGAGGGGTGCGCAGGGGAGGCAGGTAGCAGCTGGAGGCCTGGGGCACCGAGAAACCAACCATAAGGAGATTAGGCAGCCAGCACCAACCCACACGTTCAGCACACCCAGCCCTTGAGCGAGTGGTCATGGAGGTGCGCTTTATTTGACGGAAACCCAACGTCCACATTCCAGATTTACAATGAAGATCCATCACTGGCCATCTCATATGGTCAGATCTTCTGCCTCTTTCCCTTCCTGCCTGGTGCACAAATCACGCCAGCAGGAGCTCCAAGGGAAATCAACACAGGGTGCTGAATGTTAACATTAATAGTACAATGTAGCAGGCTGGACTGCTTTACTCACATTATCTAATTCAATCCTCCAAATATCTCTAAAGGCATTTATTTATTCCCAAAGGGCTGATGAGGACTCCAGTCATGCTCTGTAAAAGCCCTTGGAGCTACAAAGTCTGTTGGATCCCAAACCCCTATAGGACTGATTAACACCACCTCCTATAATTAGTATCCAAATGTAAAATTTGCCACCCCTCCCCTGTAAGGACATTATTTTTAACTCTGGATTACCTAGCACTGAATTCAGTGAATATATTCTAGTGGCACCATTACCTGATGTTCCCAAATTCAGTGCACACACACAACTTTCATGTGCTACCGTGGAAGAGAAAACTGTAACATCTGACAGAAAGAAGGATGAAGAAACTCACAGTTCAAAAAGAATCTGCAAGTACCTGCCTGGGTACATTCAATTCTTGCTACAAAGTAGATATACAGTGTACTGTTTCTAAAAACAGCCTTTATATAAGAAAATTAGATTCAGTTCCTTGTAACAAGATGTCATGCTGATAAGTTAGAGGTTAATTACCAGAAGACACTAACCAATCAAGGCAAACTTCAGTTGTAAAACTGGGTTTTAAGATTGTAATCATAAAATTACAAGCTACTAGGAACTACGAACTACTTCCCCTTTTTAACTGCTTGCCCCTTTCCAAACACACACACACACACACACACACACACTTAAAAATTGAATTTAAATGCCATATGATATATGACAGACTAATCAAAAAGTGTCTGTGCACACAGTACGTAAATAACATCTATCTCAGGAAGAAGGTAGGAGTTTTAGAGAGAGAGAGGTTTAAATATACATAAGCTGACTTTGTGACAAAAGCACTTTCTGGGAAAAGGCAGCAGGATACTCCACAAAATTTATCAAGTGACTCCTCATAAAAAAAATAGGAGTTTACATCTCCTGAATATACAGGAACTCTTTTAGACTAGATTAAAATTAAATGCCATCACATGGTGATAAGGCAGTTGTTGGTATTATCCAGGACAGGAAAAAGTTCTGAAACAGAACTACACTTTATCTTTAAGAAACAGAAGATTGCATTTCAGCTTAAAGTTAAACAAAAAACATGGAAACCCTTCTAACATCATGAACAAAGCAATGAAGTTTCCTATCACTGCCCTTACCCAGCCACTGCAATAAGGCAAGAAAAGGAAATACAGATTGGAAAGAAAGAAGTAAAACTGTCCTTATTTGCAGATGGCACTATTTATGTATAAAATCCTAAGAAATTCTACCGAAAAACTAGTGAGATCAACAAATTGTATTTTCATATACTAGCAATGAACAGAAAAAAACCTAAATAATTAGGTACAACTCCAACAAATATATAGAGGACACGTATGTTGAAAACTACAAAATCCTCATGAAAGAATTCAAAGAAGCTAAAAGAAATGGAGAGACACCATATTCAAAGAATAAATGATTCAACATCATAAAGATGTCAATTCTCGCCCACAACTGATATGCAGATTTACTGCCATTCCTAGCAAATGCCAGCATGGCATTTTAAAACGTAGATGTATTTATTCCAAAATTTACACTGAAAGACAAAGGACTATAACAGTTAAAATGATTTTGAAAAAGAAGAATGAAGTGGGAGGAATTGGTTTACCTTATTTCAAAATTTACTACACAGCTACATTAATTAAAACTGTGTGAAACAGGGGTGCCTGGGTGGCTCAGTTGGTTAAGCGTCCGACTTTGGCTCAGGTTATGATCTCATGGTTCGTCAGTTCGAGCCCCACATCAGGCTGTGTGCTGACAGCTCAGAGCCTAGAGCCTGTTTCGGATTCTCTCCCCCCACCCCCTCTCTCTTTCTGCCCCTCCCTGGCTCTCACTGGCTCTCTCTCAAAAATAAATAAACATTTAAAAATAATTTTTAAAAAACTGTGTGAAACAGATCAACGATTGAATAGACTCACACAAATAGGCATGACCAATTTTTTGACAAAGGTGCCAAAGGAATTCGATGTAGGAATGATAGCTTTAACTAAAAATGATGCTGGAGTAAGCAGACATCACTAGGCAAAACCAAAAACACTTCAACCTAAGTCTCATACCTTATAAAAAAAAATTAACTCAAAATGGATCATGGACTTAAATGGAAAACATAACACTATAAATCTTTTAGGGACAAAAAAAGAAAATCTTTGGGGTCTAGCACTAGGGAGAGTTC
This sequence comes from Cryptoprocta ferox, assembly GCA_028646485.1. NCBI lineage: Eukaryota > Metazoa > Chordata > Mammalia > Carnivora > Eupleridae > Cryptoprocta > Cryptoprocta ferox. The sequence goes on along the minus strand of CM053560.1, from coordinate 121,043,395 downwards.
TTAGACTGAACATCAAAAACATAAACCATAAGGGAAAAATTGATAAATTTTCCAGTTTAAATAAATAAAATTTAAATAAAATTCAATAAAACTTAAAACTTTTGCTTGGCAAAAGACCTCATTAAAAAGATGAAAAGACTAGCTACAGACTGGGAGAAAATGTTCATAAAATACATATCCAACAAAGTACTAGTCTCTGGAATACTGAAAGAACACTGAAAATTCAACATTAAAAAAAAATCCAACTAGAAAATCAGCAAAAGACATGAACAGGTGCTTTACTAACAAGGATATATAGATAGCAAATAAACACCTGCAAAGGTGTCCAAACATCATCAGCCATCAGCGAAATGCAAATTAAAACCACCATGTCTATCAGAATAGACTAAAATAAAACATAGCAATGACACCGAATGCTGGCAAGGATGCGGAGAAGGTTTCACACATTGCTGGTGGTGATGTAAAATGGAAAATGGTCTGGCAATTTCTTAAAAAACTAAACATGCATCTACTATATCACCTAGCAATTGCACTCCTGGACATTTTCCCCAGAGAAATAAACTTACATTCATGTGAAAACCTATACGTGAATGTTTATAGCAACTTTTTTTTTTTAATAGTAAAAAACTGGAAACCGTCCAGATGCTCTTAATGGGGTGAAAGGTTAAATAAACAGTGGCAAATCCTTACTATGGAATACTATTCAGGAATAAAAAGGAACATGTAACAACCTGGATGAGTCTGGAGAATTAGGCTGAGGGGAAAAAAAGCCAATCCCCAAAGTTTCCATATTATAATTCCATTTAAAGGACATTCTTATAATGACAACATTTTAGACATGGAGAGGAGAATATTTGTAACCAGGGTTAAGGAGGGAGCAGAGGTAGAGGTAAGCGGTGTGGCTATAAAAGGGAAACAGAAGACCCTGTTCTGTATTTTGACTGTACCCATGTCATATCCTGCCTGTGATACTGTCACACAGTCTCACGAAATATTACTATCGGGGAAAGCGTGCATGGGATCTCTGTATTATTTCTTCTAACCACATGTGAATCTACAACTATCTCAAAATGAAAAAAAATGTAATGGAAAAAGGTCTTTCAATGACAATAAGTTAACTTGCCATCCTCCAGCAGCCTAGGGAGACAAATGGCTTCTTGCAAGTCACATCATTTCCTGATGTAGGCCGTCCAGATGTAAAACATATTCTGTCCATGCATTACCACTTCATCAAGAAGTCACAGCTCCAAAGAGGTTAATTTTTAAGTCTCTATTTAGAAATCCCATCTCTAAGCTAAATTGCATTTGTAGCAAAAGAACTATTTCAGTTATAATAGTTTAGGATTATATACTATGAAAACAATAAACTAGGGGGAGCTCAAAAAATAAGCAATCATAGTAATTAGCACAAAAGAATTTCTGAGCCGATTATTGAGCAACTTTCTGAAGAAACAAGACTATTTTAAACTAAAAGAATGCATACTCAAGACATGTTTATGGCAAGGTTATTTGTAATACTAAACTGAAAACAATCTAAATGCCTAATTTGGAGTGATTAAAGAAATTTTGTCCATCATTCTAGCATTATGCAATGATTAAAAACAACAAGGTAGATCCACATGGACTGACAGTGAATAAATAATAATCAAGGTAAGTTATTAAGCTGAAAAAAGTGTGTAGAGAACAACACAAAAGAATGATACCATTAAAACTATACATTATAGCTTAAAACTACAGATTAGAATATGTGCATACACGATGTAAATGAGGGAATATTTTCAAAGTTATTTGTAATAAAGACTTGAGGGGGAAAGGGATGGTGAACTGGATGGGTAAAGGAGGAATGGCTTTATGCTATAGACATTGAAAAATGTGTTCTTAGGGAGCCTGGGTGGCTCAGTTGGTTGTGTCAAGCTTTGGCTCAGGTCAAGATCTCATAGTTCGTGAGTTCAAGTCCTGAGTTGGGCTCTGCACTGACAGTGAGGAGCCTGCCTGGGATTCTTTCACTCTCCCTCTCTCTCTCTCTCTCTGCCCCTCCCCTACTTGTTCTCGTTCTCTCTCTCTCTCTCTTTCTCTCTCTCTCAAAATAAATAAATTTTTTAAAAAAAGGTATTCTTATTGTAAAAAAAAAATCAATCATGACACATAAATTTAGATTTCTATCAACTCTGATTAAAATAAGATGTGTTAAGGGGCTCCTGGGTGGCTCAGTTGGTTAAGGGTCCAACTTCAGCTCAGGTCATGATCTCATGGCTCTTGGGTTCGAGCCCTGCGTTGGGCTCTGTGCTGACAGCTCAGAGCCTGGAGCCTACTTCTGATTTTGTCTCCGTCTCTCTGTGCCCTTCCCCAATTGCACACTGTCTCTGTCTCTCTCTCTCAAATATAAATAAACATTAAAAATTTTTTTAAATAAAATGTGTTTTCCACATAATTCAACTGAGTAAAAAAAAAATTACTTCTTCTGTACATCCCCAAATACACAGATTCAGGTATTAATCCAAATCTGTCACTGAATTGTTCTTTCTTAAAAAGTAAGTAGATCAGGGACTCAAAATCCAGTCTTTCCAGGAATCGGTGTATTAACAGGAAAGTTATTTGCTCCCACAGGTTTTGGAAAATACTGGTTAAAACAGACACAGGAAGGGAATGTAGTAACCAGCCTTTCATCTGGCCAGTGCATGAAAAGATGCTCTGTGATTTTCAGAGTTTGAGAAATTCTGAACTTGACCCCCTTGCCTTTGCAATATTCCAAATTTGTCCATATTATCCATCTAGTTGACAAAGACAGGCGAGGGACCCAATACGGCCTGTGCCCCGGCACAGTGACAGCATGGGGCACTCTTCCACATATAAGGCACACGTGACGTGCATACGCAAATAGGAGGTACAAAATCTGCAAGGTATGCAAAGTTCCAAGTGGTTTAAATATTTGCTCCACAATCTTGTTTATACTCTTAATTTACCAAGACAGATTAAAAGCGACAACTCATTATTTCTATTCAAAAAAGATTTCATAAACAGTAAAAATACAGCCAAGTACCACCTTACAAAAGTCCAGTGAAGTAAATCTAAGCTGAAAACTGAGAAACTAGGTTCCATGTGTTACAAGCAGTCTTTACCAGGTATTTAGTAGTTCCCCATAAAAGGTAAAAAAAAAAAAAAAAAAAAAAAAAAAAAAAAAAAAAAAAAAAACAAGCTTCTAATGGATTGAAGTATAATCTGAAGTGAACCATTAGTTATTTTGAGGGGACATTTAGTTCTCGTGAAAGTGATCAGACAAGCCCCCTCCATACCAACCCCAACTTATTTCTTTTTCCCCCCAAATTTAAAAATGTGTCTCACCTGACGAAGCTTCAAGATAAACTTTAGAATCACTTTATCAAGGTCCAAACAAATTGCAGAAGCAGGAAAATTGTTTTTAAATTATAAATCCATTTGGGAAAGAGTGGCATTGGTAATAGCCTAGCTTCCCATCCATTTCATTTTATTTGAATCTTCTTTTCTGTATTTCTCACTAAGATCATGTAGATTTTCCATAAACATGTCCTGCACATTTCCTATTAGAGTTATTCCCTGTTATCTAGATTATATAATTAAAAAGAAACGCAGGGTTATTAATTTCAAATATATTAAGCAATTCAATTAAGTTATCCATCTGAACCTTAAGGGGCTCCTTCAGGAGCTAACCTGCCTGAGTGAATTGCGAGGAATGATTTGTAATTAGCATGTTAATTTCACCTGTAAATAGGAAATTATGAAACTCTTCAAGGTACTTAAAAGAGTTCTATCAAGTAGGCTACAGATTCACCTTATAGTCTTATTTACTGTATTAACTTACACTATCCAGAATTATTAAATCAGAGAATACATTGCAAAAACACCTGGAATAAGTGTCTGACACACCAAGATAGATATTCAGGAACTATGAATGTTTTTGCTGGAGTGAGTGACATAGACAAAAGCGTCCACTGGCTCCATTCTTGGCCACTAACTTTGAATAGATGGTGTTGAAGGGCAGGAGGTGTGTCCTCTGCAAAGAGCCCACTGCACCTCCTGTCTGGAGGCTGTCCCCTGGGGAGGCAAGACCCCAGAGGACAGCCCCATAAAGCTGTGTGCAGGTGACTCACACCATGAGGACTTCCCCAAGCCAGAGAACCCGGTGACCCTTATCATGATCACAACAGACCAGGGGACTCCAGATCCCCATGCAGACATGCCCACTGAGGCCTGGCAGGAAAATTCCACTTCTCATTAACTCATCTCTGACCTTTCTTCGCTCGGGCTCACTCTGTCCATCTTCCCCTCGGCTCCGTCAGGACTGCCCGACAGACAGGCAGCCCGCTCACGTGTTCCCTCTGCTGGAGGGAAGGCTGTGTTTCCCAGAGTTGTAGTGCCCCCAGCCTCGGAGACCAAGGAGGTCTCTCCTCCTCCGTAAACAAGCCCACGCCATGTGCTGCTGTGTTATCGCCACGTCTGACTCCAGAGAAAGGGCTGGTGTTTCTAAATGAGAGTTCTGAATCAGGAAAGACCGGAAGATGTGTCGCTCAAGAGGATAAAAATCTCACAGTGGTTATCTGACACTTAAAAAAGCCATCAAGCCCTCTAACTAGCTGTGTCACTGGAGCAACTTATTTAACCTCTCCCTGGCTCAGTTTCTTCAACTGTAAAATGGGCGTGGCTGTAACTTACCTAATGAGGTGGAGGGTTAAATAAAATTAATATTTTTGAAGCGCTTAAGTTGGTCCCAAGCACAGAGCAGTGCTCTGTAACTATTCCTTGAATGAACGAAATCAAGTAAGCAAAAGTTTACCCTAAACCTTAAGAGGTGTTTTCTTAAGGTCAACATTTTCAAAAGCTGAATTTTAGATTCCACCGCATTTTACAGGTCATTACTAAGCGTGGGGTGCTGCTACCATTCACTTGGGCTGGGTTACATAACACACAAAAAACTTATTCTCCTGTGAATTTCCAGAACCCTGTAGCACAGCCAAAATACACTGACCTTGAATACATTGTTCTTGAACAAAGTGGGTGTACTGAAGGCTGAACTGATGTTACTACTTCGTACCTAGAGACGCTGAATGCTCTCATGCTCAATTGTCTGACAGTGATGCTAGTATGTAAGCATAATACATAATTTTTAATCTTATTTAAAAAGTATTACGCACTTCCAGAGCACTTATGAGCAACTACTCTTTTGCTCCTCATGGTTCGCTATCTGTTCATCAGCAGAAAGACAGCTGGTTTAGGCTCCTGGTGGGTTTTTCCATTGTTTTCAAAAGACAGAGGGCTGCCCACATGGTAACTTACAGAGATGCTACAGTGATCAGTCACTGGAAATCACACAGAACGGGTCGCCGCCAGAGACCTGACACATGGCTCCAGCAGCTCCTGCTGCAGGGCCGCTACCGGGCCATTGCTAGGTCCCTGGGAAGGTGGCTCCATGCGGGACAGATGGGCAAGGGAACATACCGGTCAGATGAGAACAGCCTCACTTTCTTACTCCACTGAAAGGAACAGACTCAGGGGTCGAGGGGAGCTGGCCAGAGTCACATGGCCAATCAGAGACCAGTGTACAGCTACCCAGCCCAGGGCCATCCTCCCTCTGCTACCCTGGAAGGAGTCCTTCCTAATGTCAAGGAGCCTTTGGACTCGAGAGAGTCTAAGAGCCTCTGTGCCCACTGGGTTTCTGCACTGTCGGCTACATAAATCACAGCCCCTGTCGGGGACTCGGTCTTCTCACCTATGAAGTGGAGGCGTGGGATCAAAAGATGGCTGCCCATAGGAATGCGGGTCATAAATAATGCAGAATAAAATGAGACACCAGAAACTAATAAGCCAAGTGTACAGCTTCGTGTCAAGGATTGTGAGAAAGGAGCAGAAGGCACCCAGACACTCTCAGGGGTCCAAATAATAAAACTGAAGTCGATAAAGACACATTGGACAAATCTGACAAGTTCGACGTTTCCCACTGGAGTGGAGACAGCTAGATGCCGTGCAGCGTGGTGGTGAGCATGGCAGGCAGATGCCTCCCTCCAGCAGCCTTCAGGCACAGCTGATGGTGCTGCCCACAGATCCCCGCGTGTCTTCACAGATTAGGCGTATAACTGACCATTTCTGCTGTTTTCCTCCCACAGACTAGTCCAGACCTTGGTCCTATTAAGCTCTGCACTGTCACTGCTGAATACCCCCATCCCTGCTAGTAGCAGGTGCCCAATCACTGAAAATATCTCTCCCATCCCCAACCCACACACATCCTGAAATAGCATCCATAGGTCTTTATCCTGTAAGGTGCTACTTCCCTCTCCCCTGTTCCCAGTCCATTCATCTAGAGGCTACACATGTGGGACCCTACCAGTGAACATGGGCTACTTTCCAGAAAAATCATGCAATGGCCCTAAGCTACTTCTCTCCCGTCCAGGCTATCTGCAGCTCTTTCTTGCATCTGTGCTCTTCTCTTTTCCTTAAGTTAAAAGGCTAGTCTCTCCATCCGTGTCAGGATCTGTTTGCCTAGCCCCTGTGCTGGCCACGGTGTCCACCATGAGTCTGGAAAGCTCCCACAATGCACTGTCATGCAGCCTGGGATACCAGAACCACCTGCACCCTTGAGAATCCCCTTTGGCCACCATTTCTTCCTCAGATAGGACACTAAAGCCTCCCAATCCAGGCTGTGGGGCTGTGTCCTTGATCAACACTTTGTTTTGTAAGGGCTCCCCTGCCCTCCCACCCGCCACCTCCACCAAACTCCCAAACCCGGAAATGAATTCAAGCCATGTTCCTCCCTCTTTGGAAGGTTATATCTAACAGCCCCTAAACTTTAAACTTGGAAAGCACATGCATCGACTCTACTAAGTCCCAGGGTCACGTGGATTAAGGGATGGTCCACCGAAAACAAACCACACTGAGCAGCTCAAAGGAATGACTGCATCTGGGACAAGTGCAGCATCCAAATGAAGGCCGTGATTAGGAACTGAGTACGCTTCAGCACACCCTGCCCCCTGACCCCCGACCGCTGCGGTGACACACGTGGGCTGACACGGTATCTAAGCACACCCCGGGAAGCAGACCACAGCCCTCCCTGGCGCCCGGTGATTACAGGGCAAGGCTGAATGCAGCAGCAAGAACCGAGAAACAAAGCCTTCTGTGAAACCAGAAACCGCACAAGGTCACAGAAACAGCAAGAACTTGTAAATCCCGAAAGCCCTCTGGTAAGGAATTTTCCTAAGCACCTGTGTCCAGTGCTGAATCAATGGCAGGCTTGACACATACCTGAGTGTGACAGGAACACAAATTCAGCCTCCCCCACCAGAAAGACCATTCAAGGTCACGGGTGCTTAAGACGTGCGTCCCACAGAAGGCTTCTCAATGGAATCACGTCCAGGCAGCGAGCAAACCACCACTCTGGGAACTTGCTTGTGACAAGACAGACAACGTCCTTGCTCACTTAAGTGGCCTCAGGTGAGTCAAGGGAGGTTGAGGGTGGATCAGCACTGATGACAGGTGACCAGGCGGCCTGCACACACACACACACACACACTTCAGCTCTTCAGAGCCCGTGACTCAGTGGTGGGGGGGGGGGGCTAAAGAGGCTCTTACAGTAATGTTTACAAAACCCAGCACTTAGAAGGCAACTCTGCTAATAACCAATAAAACCCCTTTTTAGAAAAAGAAATACAGTCGAGTCGCCCCTGCCCCACCCGCCCTCCCTCCAGGAGTTTAAGGAAAATCACCGCAAGGAGAAAACCAAAGTCGGTCAAAAGCAGCTTAAAGGATGTGCAATTACGGGTGATTGAGAGAGTCTATGTCTGATGAAAGCCAGAAGGAAGGCTGTGTACTTGGCACATGCTTGGCAACGTATTTCAGCAAATACTCTTTCAACTCTCAGGAGCGCCCTTCCTCCCACGACACACCTCCCTGATTGCAGATTTGCTCGACAGGCCAGTGGTTCCCCTGGTGCGCTCCAGGCCCAGCAGCAGCCGCGGCAGCAGGGGTGTGGGCGAAGAACTCGTTAGAAGATGTGCTGAGGGGCACCTGGGCGGCTCAGTCGCTTAAGCGTCCCACTTCGGCGCGGGTCATGATCTTGCGGTTCCTGAGTTCGGGCCCCATGTTGGACTCTGTGCTGAAAGCTCGGAGCCTGGAACCTATTTCGGATTCTGTGTCTCCCTTTCTCTCTCTGCCCCTCCCCCACTCACACTCTGTGTCTGTCTCTGTCTCTGTCTCTCTCAAATATAAATAAACATTTTTAAAAATTAAAAAAAAAAGATGTGTGCTGAGTCAGAAACCCTGAAGGGAGGGCCAGTCAGGTGAGTTTTAACAAGTCCCCGGGGGTTCTGGCCGGTGGTCCTTCCGCTGCTGACCTCTGGCTGAGCTTCGGCTGGGGCTCAGCAGGTGTCTGTCCCTCTCTCCCTCACACCCTCAGAGAAGGCAGAAGACCCCTCCCTCAGGGCTCCCCCACAAACTGGGGCCTTGGGACAGCCCGTAGGTCGTGTGACTGTGGTGGCGGCAGTGACAGGAGACCCAGGCAGAGACATGGAGAGAGGTGGTCCCTGAACTCGTCTGCAGGTGGTACTCGCCTGGGAGCTTTAAAAACACCCAAGACCATCAGGGAAACGTAAATCAAAGCCGCAAGGACATGTCATCACCTCATACCTGTCTGAATGGCTAGAGTCACAAAGACAAAAGACGGGAAGGGTTGCAAGGATGTGGAGGAAAGGGAACCCGCACGCACTGTTGGTGGGGATGTAAACTGGTACAGCCACCGCAGAAAACACCGAGATTCCTCAGAAATTAACACTGGAACTACCACAGGACTCAGCAGTCCCGCTTCTGGGTCTACACCCAAGGGGCATGAAATTATTATCTAGAGAGACAGCTGCCCTCTCGTGTTCACCGTGGCATTACTCCCGATGGACGAGATATGGGGACAGCCTCAGTATCCACTGATGAACGAACGGATACAGAAAATATGATATGTGTATCATACGTGTCAGACCCCCACCGCCCCCCACACACGCAATAATGAAATAGTGTTCAGTCACAAAGAAGGGAATCCTGCCATGTATAACAACATGGGTAAGTCTGAAGGTCATCATGTTAAGCAAATAAGCCAGGTAAAGCTTAGAGAGAGCCAAATACTGCAGGGCATCACTCACATGTTGAATCTAAAATAAAACGTCAAACTCAAGAAACAGTTGAATGGTGGTTGCCAATGCCTGGGCAGAGAGGGGCTGTGGGTAGGAATGGCAAGAGGTACAAAAGGGTACAGACTTTCAGTTATAAAATGAAGAAAGGTCTGAGGATCTAATGTATGCCATGGTGACCATACTGTATTACATGATCCAAATTTGCTGAGATCTCCAGCACTCTCACCAAAACAAATAAAAATAAATAACTATGGGGGGCCTGGGTGGCTCAGTTGTGTAAGCTTCGGACTTCAGCTTAGGTCATGATCTCACCGCTCATGGGTTCAAGCCCCGCGTTGGGCTCTGTGCTGCCAGCTCAGAGCCTGGAGCCCGCTTTGGATTCTGTCTCCCTTCTCTTTGCCTCTTCCCCACTTGTGCGCTCTCTCTCTCTCTCTCTCTCTCTTAAAAATAAATAAATAGTAAATAAATTAAATAAATAAATAAATAAATAAATAGCTATATGGGGTGACAGATGTGTTAACGGACTTGATGGTGAGGATCCTTCCCCAGTGTATATGGAACCCTCACCTTGTATGCTTTAAAGATAGACACTGTTATCGGTCAGTTATTTCTCAATAAAGCAGGGGGGTGGGGGGTAAGAACGACGCCCTGTCCAACCCCCAGAAACGGTGGTTCGGTTGGTCTGGGGGAGAATGGCAGCCTGGCTCTGGGGTTTAAAAAGCTCCTTAGGTGATTACAATGAGCAAATAAGTTTAGGTCTTCTTGCTGATCCGTGGCTGATACAACAGAGACAGGGCAGCACACTAGGGGTACATGACACATGGCTACAGAGGGCAGGTGACATGAGGGAGAATGTCACCCCACAGTCTGGTCCAAGACAAGCCGGGCTTCATCCTGCATTGAGTGCTCCCAGGGGCCTGACACCAACATGGGCTTGATGCAAATCACCTCGGGTACTATCGGTCTATTTTCCTTATAAGGAATCTGGGAATAAGATGGGTTAGTATTGTACTTAGAGTCACATAGCCCCACACTGGAGTCAGGACTCACACCCAGGACAGCCTGGCTGGTGTGTGAGCTTGGACTCAGGTTCCCTGAGCTACAAAGTGACCAAGTGAGACCCCACACCCTGTTTCCTGATCTAAGAGCCAATGACCAGCTAATGCATTTCTTTTTTTAAAAAAATCAACTTATTTTAATGTGGTCATATATGCATAACATAAAATTTACCATTTCCACCATTTTTCAGTGTACACTCGGTAGCACGACGCACATTCACATTCTTAAACAACCGTCATCAATCGTCATTCATTTCCCAAATCTTGTCATCATCTGGTGAAACTGAATCTCTGTCCCCATTCAACGCTAGTTCTCCACTCGCCCTGCCCCGGGCCTCTGGCCACCACCATCCCGCCTTCTGTCTATGAATGTGATCACTTTAGGTGCCTCATACAAATGGAATCAAACACTATTTGTCCTTTTGTGACCTGCTTACTTCACTCAGCGTAATGTCCTTTAGGTTCATCTCTGTTGTAGCAGGTGCTGGAATTCTCTTCCTGTTTCAGTCTGAATAACAGTCTACATTTCTTATTTAAAAAATTTTTTTAAGTTTATTTATTTATTTTGAGAGCGCGCACGCATGCGAGGGAGTGGCAGAGAGGGAGAGACAGAATCCCAAGCAGGCTCTGCACCATCACACAGAGCCCGATGTGGGGCTCAAACTCATGAACCGTGAGATTATGACCTGAGCTGAGATCAAGAGTCAGACGCTTAATAGACTGCACCACACAGGCACCTCTAGTCCATATTTCTTCTTAAAGAAACAATTACCAAATGTAAAAACTAAAGTCTTTAGCCCAGCTCTGCATTTCCCATGCCTGGGAACACACACATGATTTCTCACGAGATGAATGGTAAACGAATCCCTCGATCCTTTGTGGTGAAATGGGCAAGATGTTCTCAATTTTCAGTCTCTGCCTTATATCTTGGACCACTGGAATCCACTTTTCCAACATGAATCATGAGAGATCCAAGACAGTATTGTGGCCAATCTGACTTAATATGAAACATTTCTGAGCACAAAAGACTTGGAGGGGAAAGAACTCAATCTGATTTGAAGGGACTGAGGTCTCAGAAAACCCTCCACTTTTGAGAGCCCCTCCTTTTTGACACTGTATCAAATCCACAGCCTAGTTCTTCACCTATTTCCAAATGATGGCAACTGACCAACACTCAACTCCAAAGAATAAAAATAATTGATTAAAACTGATTATGTACTAAACGGGATTTGCTTAAAATTGAACCATAAAGAAATAGGGTGGGTTTCAGGTACTGTTCGCTCAGGACTTCTGCTCTGTGTTTCAGTGGTTCTCCCTGTCCTGCCTGTCTCCCTACTGGCTTTACCTTCAGGCTGGCATCCTTCATGAGCACAAGATGACTCAAGCACCAACTAGAGCAATGTGCAACCTTACTCACATTCTGTTTTTCAAAACTCCCAAGCCCAAGTTCTGAGTGGTATACTAATGAATCAACCTGAATTAGACTGTGAAATTATGGCCAGGAAATGTCTTCCACTGATGATAATGTCATCCGTTGGGGAAGAGGAGCTCTGATTAGCTTATGCCAAGTTTGGAGTTATTCTCATCCAAAATGTGTGGCTGCTACACAGTGCAGATAGGGTGGTCCCCAAAGGAAAATGTGGGTGCTGTGAACAAAAGGAAATGGCACCTGATCTATGTCCCCCAAGGTACCTGATGGTTTAAGCAATATTCCATGTAACGCTTGTGCCAAAATTTCACATATTTAAGAACTTCCCCTCTCTTTCTCGTAGGGTATTGATTTTATCCCACATGATCATATAAGAGTTCATAGGTGCTTTGACCTTCCATAACTATGTGTACTTTTATAACGTGGAACTTCCAAGCCTACAGCCACCATATTTATCTTCTAAAAAATGGCAACCACTCTGAGCCCCAAGTTTTATATAGCCCCCAACATTTTCTGGATGGGGATGCATCTGGGGGAGGGCACAGAGACCTTCTACAACATAAGCTGCTCATTTAGCGTAGCAACAATGAGAAAGTATTTGGGGACAACAGGGAAGAAGATGCTGAAAGTTCCCCCATTGGAAAGGATTTTCTAACTCTCTTATCTATACTTGTCCACCAGTGGCCTGAGGTAAGGATCATAACCAGCAGAGAAATGTGAGGCAAGATTCTGTAATTCTGAAGTTCTAACTTCCTAAGTCCATGTATCTATGACTTAAAGGTTAAAGAGCGATGCGAGTCAGGGAGTAATGAATGGGGGCGCTGCCCTGAGGAGAAGGGAAATCATTCTAACCACTGGCCCGTCCACATCTCCCCAACTCAAAAGCAAACACAATCCTGTGATCAAGAGGTAGTGTAAGTAAGATCTTTACTTATCTGCTCCGGAAAAAAAATAACAACAAATCCTAGCTGCTAATCGTGTTCCACATTCCTCCTCCCCTTACTCACCAAATGATGACCCTTTGAAGACTTCTGCCATTCTGATTCTTCACAAACCTTTCTTCTGTTCAGAACAGCCTGTTCAATACAGCCTGCCACTCCATGAGAATGGATTTAAAAAAAAAAGGATAGCAAAACTATCAGTCACTTTCAAAAAGTCCCTTTTTCCAGAGTGCCTGGGTGGCTCAGTTGCTTAGGCGTTCGACTTCGGCTCAGGTCATGATCTCAGGGTTCCTGGGTTTAAACCCCGCATGGGGCTCCGTGCTGATGGTGGGCTCCTGCTTGCCATTCTCTCTTTCTCTCTGCCCCTCCCCCACATGCTCGCACTCTCTCTCTCTTTCTCTCTCTCTCTCCCTCTCCCTCCCTCCAAATAACCTTTAAAAAAGTCCCTTTTTCCAGAGACAAAAATGTATCAATAAATCAACAGTAAGAAATACTTGCAAATCTAAATTGGTAATTTTTAATAAAATTGGTATAATATTTATCTCACAAATTTTTTTAAGTCAGAAAACTTATAATCAAACACCTGTTTCATGTTTTCAGAAATTTTCAAATTATTCTGCAGATGTCATGGGGTCATATATTAAAGAAAAAAAATTCATGCTTTTAGTTCCTCTGAAATTCTGTTTATTCACAGTTTGGGGATCTCACTTGGAGAAGTCCTCCATGTGTGTGTGTATAAAGAACGTAAGCAACGCATTCATTTTCAGAACTCAGCTGTGCAAACGTCCTTCTTTATCTAAACTGCCATGAACACACCACTAGAGGGGGGACATTTAAGCTATTCCCCATGCTGCTGAAAAACGAAAAGCCTTCCTGCCTACTTAAAAACAAATCATGGGGGCACCTGGCTGCCTCAGTTGGTAGAGCATGTGGCTCTCGATCTCGGGGTTGTGAGTTCGAGCCCCATATTGGGGGGTAGTAGAGTTTACCTAAAAAAATTAGCAGAATAAAATAAACTGTAGGCAGGGTTGGAGAAAGAAGGAGGAAGGAAAGGAGGGAGAGAGGGAAAGTAAGCTTGAATAGCAGTAACTTGATAAGCAAGCTGCTGGTAAACAAAGAATGCCCTGGGCTTTATAACAACTGCCAATAACTAAACACTGCAAACTTAACCCTGCCCTTAAGTTTTTTCCTCTCCCTTAACACTGAAAATGTTCACTCTGACACAAAAGCTGTATCTCTTGCATGCTGCTTGTTCACAGATGGACTGCAATGGGAAACCCAAGCCCCAGTCTGAGATATATTCTCTCCAAGATGCCTGTGGGTTTTTACCAGAGATATTCACTCTGGGGGCATATTCTGGCCCAGATCAACTGCCTCACCTTGCACATCACCGTTTTCTGGGTATCACTATGTATGAAACTTAGCTCACTGGTCAAAGCCTTGGCCTTGGCCCTTTTCCTTGGCGAATACACACGTGTGTATAAGCATGTACGCCTATGTACACAAGGGTTCGCTCCATTCAGAGGAATCCAGGAATCCCTAGGAAACACCAGACAGTGAGGAAAAGGAGAGAGAGGGAAGGGTGGGCAAACAGAGGGGGAGGGAAAGAAGAGCTGCTCAGGAAAAGTAACCCACGAATCCCAATTTGCATTGCTCTCCAGGAAACTAAATGTGGGCTGTTGGAAAAACAAGAAGAGTGGGGTCTACATGCAAGTCACTTTCCTGACCCCCATATTGGGCACTTGGACATGAGAATGGATGGATGGGTGGCAGCACCACAACCACTCTGAGGGGCCCAGTAGTTGCAAGCTGCACATCGTCATTCAATGATGATCCCACTCCCACTGACAGTCCCCACGCAGAGCTTCACCCACAGGTGTAAGCCCAAAGTACCCATTCTCCAGCTTTAACCCCTCAAATACACCACCATGCAGACTAAAAGACACCAGTAGAACTTTCTTATTGACTGGTAATTTCTAAAGGTTTATGGATCAGACATTTCTTCCAGAGTCTAATGACAATTAGGGACCCTGTTCCCCAGAAAAACACATATAGATAAATTCTGAGGGGTTCACGGACTTACCATACCCTGAACCTGTCCCTCGACTCCCTGGTTCAAAGGTCCTCAGGGTAAAAATGTATGCCCAACCTATCTCTTCCCCCAGTTTGTAACTTCCACAGAGGGTCACAGCTTCAGTCTGGGGTCTTTCATTATTACCTCCAAACTTGGAAGTCACATTGACATGGTGGAGGTCCAGGATTGCAGGTCGGAAACGAATTCCAAGTCAGATGCCCAGCAGGGTGCAGAGCCAAAGCAGGGCTGGAAGGGAAGGGACTTGAGAGGCACCTCATGGCCACTTTCACGCAGAGATCTCCCGAGAACCAGGAAGTGACCCAAAGACCGAAGCTCCTGCCTAACGGATAGTTTGCCCGGGAAACCTTTGAGCCCGCGCCATGATGTGTAAGTTAAAAAACAACCACAATAGCCAACGGCTACCAGCATCCCAGTAGTGCTGCTGGCATACTTGCAAGAAGGTGGAAGAGAATTATAAATTCCCAAGCAAAATGAGACAAGAGAAAATAACCATGTCAACGATGTCTAATGAAAGTGCCAATAAGCCCCCTCCGTCTCCTGATCTAATTAAGCCTTTTCCACAAACACCAGCAATCAATAAAGAATTGTTTCTTATTCAATTTGGGCTTCAGTTTTAATTCCTAGTGGTGCAACATACTGCAATCCTGAGGGCATCTGATAGGTTCTGATAGATTTCTTACGAGCCTAAGAGGAAGGGATGACACCAGAGTGTCCTCCTCCTCTCCCTGCAATCAGGGAGCACGGCTGCTAGACGAAGGGCTTCAAGGGCTCCCAGGAGCACGCCTAGACATACAAGCTCTGGGGAGTTTTCCCAGAAAAAGAACAGAAGAAGTCAGCAGAAAAGGTGAGAACAGGGGCTCACTTCCATTCATTTTCTGACACCTTGTACTTCTCAGAGCAAAAATAGGCGAATTTGGCAACACTTTAAAGGCACTGAGTGAGTGAAACAACACGACACAGAGCGGACCCCTTCATGGACAAATCACAAGATGTGTGCCGGAAACGCAGAGGTGGGCTACTTCTTGATGCTCTTTGCTTACAAAGAACCCGTTAAGTCTTTCTGTTTGAAAATTTTCACGAAACTAAGCAAAATATGTATTTACACACTTAAAACTGTTGCTGATTCTTTTGACACAGAGATCTGTGTCAAAGGAGTTAAAACAATGGGTAAGATCAAATAAATGACTTTTTTTTTTTTTGCCACAGACCGCAAATGGATTCATGCTGCACACTAAATTTATTAACAGGTAAGCTGTGTGGGGCCAGAGTTGTGGTACTTTTCTGAAATCTGATACTTCTCCGACTCCGGCTCAGGTCATGATCTCGTGGTTCGTGAGTTCAAGCCCCACGTCGGGTTCTTTAATGACAGCTCACAGCCTGGAGCCTGCTTCGGTTTCTGTGTCTCCCTCTCTCTCTGCCCTTCCCCACCTCGTGCTCTGTCTCAGTCTCAAAAAAATAAACATTAAAAAAATTTTAATCTGACACTTCTGGCACAATGCCACAGTGTAGGAAGTGTAGGAACGGCATCCAATGAGTATTTTCTCCTCGGAGAGACAGCATACCAACTGAAATCAAAGTTACTTAAAAAAAAAATAGGGGCGCCTGGGTGGCTCAGTAGGTTGAGCATCCGACTTCGGCTCAGGTCATGATCTCACAGTTCGTGGATTCGAGCCCCGCATCACGCTCTGTGCTTATAGCTAGCTCAGAGCCTGGAGCCTGTCTTCGGATTCTGTCTCTCCCTCTCTCTTTGTCCCTCCCCTGCTCACACTGTCTCTCTCTCTCTCAAAAACTAAATAAAACATAAAAAATTAAAAAAAAATAATATTCTCAGTGCAGCTGATGGTATTAGGAGACCTCAGCTCAATTTCCTGGACCCCGAAGCACATCCAAGGTCCTGAGGATGGGTGGCCTGCATGAGAGGAAAGGCTGTGCATTTTCATCTGGCAACCAGGGAGACAAAGAGCCCGTCGCTTCCTCTAGCATTCTGGTTTTTCTAAAGGTTTTTGGTTTTTCCGAGGTCTGTCTTTCCATCAACCTGAATTTCTACCTCATTGCTAGAAGGCACGCGCCACCTGGCTGCAGGCTGCGGATTGAGGAACTCTGGGAATTTCTATTATTTAGCAACATTCTCAGGAAAACATCACCCCCACACAGACATGCAAATATTCAAGCAATTCTAAGGATCTGACTTGGGAGACAGGACGGGCATAGTGCTCGCCACCTTTTCTCAGTCAAGCACCAGCCGGAGGCGGATGCCCCAGACAGCCGGGCACGCTGGCTGCCGGGGCCAAACAAAGCGGGTTCACGTGGAAAACTCTGTTGATGCTCGCTACCCTTGTTCACCCAATTCTACCTGAGAACCATATATTTTAATACATTAAACTCCAACACATCTGAAATCGTTATCTTGGTGAAAACCCGACTTAACAAGATCCTTGCACTTGCAACCTACTGAATATCAACAACAAAAAATATTTCCTGGGTTACTCAAAACATGTAGAAAACCTTTTCATTAGACTTTTATTTTCCAACAGCTTTTGATGGGGGGGGATGACCTCACTTTTGATCTCAATTTTTTTAAATTTTGTGAAGTGGTGGAAGATAATACAGACCCATCCGACCAGGTAAGCACAGTGGTGCCTCACATGCTGAGGACCCTTTCTTACTCCATGGCTATCGTGATCGTGACAAGAATAGCACCCCTAAAGAGAGCCACAGCACAGAATTACAGCCTACCTGGAAAAGAAAAATGGAACAGAAAGATCCATGCTCAGCAAAGAGATTTCATCTGAACTATTAAAAGTAATAATATTGAGGGGCTCCTGGTTGGCTCAGTTGGTTAAGTGCCCGGCTTCGGCTCAGGTCATGATCTCACGGTTTTGTGGGTCTGAGCCCCGAGTTGGACTCTGTGCTGACATCTCGGGGCCTGGAGTCTGCTTTGGATTCTGTCTCCCTCTCTCTCTACTCCTCCCCTGTTCACGCTCAGTCTCTCTCTCTCTCGAAAGTAAATAAACATTAAAAAATTAATAATATTGAAATCATTCACCCTCACACTTATCGAGAGAGTACACAAAACACCTAATGCATGTAAAAACAAACTATTTATAACTAATGATCCAGAGAACACAGAACAAATATAGATGGGGAAACTAATGATTCCCAGTGACCAATGTGAAATGCCTCTCTGAGTTCCTAATAGCTCACAGGGCACCACTGGGAACGTGGGCCACTAACTGGGGAGGGGTCAGGATTGAGGGTACCCCTCGGGGAAGCCCGTTCTGACATCACCCAGTCCCAGAATGATGTGGCTGGCTAGATGTGTTTTCCTACAAACAGAATTACAAATTTGTTTCTTGCTTAAGTAATCTATTGTTATTTTCATAGTACCTTAAATTAACAAAGTAACTAACTTAATACAGAATTATAGGTACAAGAGGATCCTGACACAATAATTTAAGGTAAAATATATTAATAGGTTTGCTTCCTACCACCCACAGGAACTGCATCAACTTTGGCAAAGGTTGACACTGTAAAATTTTTTTAAGTGGACTAAAAAGGACCATAGATGTATAAAGATGGGTCCTTATAGACCCACAGAGAGTTAAATAATCAAAAAATGAGTAATTCAGTCACTAGCTACTCAAGTCCTGCAGATATGTTAAGAATATATCTTAATATATATTTAGAATGACCCTAAAAAAAAAACACCAACACCACCACTACCACAATAACAAAAAAGTATAGCTTTTAAAGTATAGAATGTAGTGATTAATTTTTACCTTTCTTTTACTTATTTTTTTAATTTAATTTTGAGACAGAGAGAGACAAGAGCATGAACAGGGGAGGGACAGAGAGAAAGACACAGAATCTGAAGTAGGCTCCAGGCTCTGAGCTGTCAGCAGCACAGAGCCTGATGTTGGGCTTGAACCCACGGACTACGAGATCATGACCTGAGCTGAAGTCAGACGCTCAACCGACTAAGCCACCCAGATGCTCCAATTTTCATCTTTCAAGGGATAAAAGTTCCATCTTTAACCATGCATAATATTAGAATTTTCAGAATACCTACTTCATCCTTATTTTGTTGAAGTTCATAAACCCACTAAGTAGAAAAGCAAGGAAAAGTGAGTGTGGGAAGCAAAACTAAACTGACAAGTTCACAAAGAAGTGTGGAGGTGCAATCTGCAAAGGCAGGTGGGACAGGACAAAAATTTCCAGGGACCTGGAAAGCCCTGTGGGATCCAGTTCATTACTTGGGTGCCGGTCAGTTTGTTAGCACTGAATTTATGTAAGCCTTAGAAGTAATAAATTAGGGAAATTCTGGTTCAATGGAAAATGCTTCTGGGGTACCCTAAAGACTGAATAAGGAAGAACTCTTGCACGGCCCTGAAAGTGCTCTGTGCTCACCTTTGGTCCAGCCTCACTCCCTCCACGTGCTGCTCCCAGCCCTGTACTCTACCCAGGGCCCCTCTCTTCCCCCTGCCCTAGCCCACTCCCCCAGCTCAGCCAGCATCACTGCACAGCACTGAAGTCCTCTCCATGTGCGCCATCAGGATGTCCCCCACGAGATGCTCAGCACTAGCACGAAAACATTGCCCTGAATGGCGTCTCCCTGCTGGACCTTGAACACCTGGAAGACGGTCTCTGGAGGCGGTGCCAGGTGCACAGCTGATCTCCAATACATACCGACTGAGAAGCGAGCTGTGAGATGGGGGATGGGGGTGGGGGTGGGGGGGTGTTCTGCAACGCTAGAGTGTTGTAAAGAATCCAGCCACTGTAAATTACTGTGAGATCAGCCTGCACTATAGAAACACAAGATATCCAGTAACTGGAAAAGATCATCTTTTTAAAGTGTTCTCACTGCTATTGTTCAGACACATTCTAACCAGTGCTCCGGTAAGAAGTGTTGGTGTGATTATCTGGTTTCCAGAGGGAGAAAACAAGAGAGAGATAATGTACGAACAGTGTATCCATCCCAGAACAAAGACTGAGACGTTAGGTCCTGGGCTTACGCGATAAACAGCAAATCTTAGGGATAAACACAAATGTGGTATATCCATACAATGGAACATTATTTGGCCATAAAAAGGCATGAAGGACTGATAGATGTTGCACCACAGATAAACCTCGAACATATGATGCTAAGTGCGAGAAGCTAGACCCAAAAATCACATACTGTGTGATTCCATTCATATGGAGGGTCTGGAATAAGTTCAGCCGTAGAGATAGAAAGCAGACTCCTGGCTGTCAGGGCCTGGGCAGAATGGGCAATGGTGGGGGGCAACTATTTAAATGGGAACAGGGTTTCCTTTTGGGGTGATGACAATGTTTTGGAAGTAGACAGGGATGCTGGTCTCACAACCCTGTGAATGCACTAAATGGCAATGAACTGTTCACTTTGAGTGGCTAATTTTATGTTATGTGAATTTTATCTCAATAAAAAACAAACTTTTAAAAAAAATAGCAAATCTTTCATCACATACATCAGAAAGGAAGTCTTCGAACAGACTCTCAGGGGCTCCGAAAACACACAGGCACCTTGGTCAGCAGAACGATGGATGTGTAAACAGTATAAGGAATTATCATTCAAACAGTGTCATTAAAAATATATACTAGAAATTATTTAAATTAAGTTTAGCATCCTCTGTTATTCTATTATCTCTGCAAACTCTTCACAATATTTATAAAGCGTCCCCTTTCTCTGTGCCGAAATGAGATTTGTAATGAGATCTAAGTTCCCTTATTTGGTAAAAGTCCCCAGAATATTCTCCAGTAAGTAATTCCTTTGCTACAAACACCAGACCAACATTCTATGTTATTCATGAAGACTGCTGATTTTAGCATATGAATAATTTATTTTTACGTCCAATATTTCCCTTCTTTCTTCCCTGGTGATAAAGGTAGTATAAATGCACAAAAAAAATTAATGTTTATTTTTTTAATCTTTTTTAACATTTATTTATTTTTAAGAGACAGAGAGAGACAGAGTACAAGCAGGGGAGGGGCAGAGAGCGAAGGAGACACAGAATCCGAAGCAGGTTCCAGGCTCTGAGCTGTCAGCACAGAGACCAACGCTGGGCTTGAACCCACAAACTGGGAGATCATGACCTGAGCCAAAGTCGAACGCTCAACCAACTGAGCCACCCAGGTGCCCCATGTAACAAAAAAAATTTTCAAAGGAAAAAAGCTTATTTGTGAATATTCCTCCATTACAAACTGGAACATCTTGGGGACTTTTTCTGATTAATAAGGAGAAAAGTTATATACCAGTTAAGACACAAAAGCCTCACATAATTAAAAGCTCTACTAGGCAACAAAAAGCTGATTCTGTAGTGAAGAAGTGTAGGCTGAGGGAAGGGGTGTTAAATATGCAAACCGAGTATCTATTTATTGCTAATACAGCAGCCACAAGAACAAATCAGATGCGATGCCAAGTGCTCTCATCAACGATACTTTCCCCAGAAAAATCAAGAAGCCGAAACACACATCTCACCTGGTGCATGCACGTGGCAGGGCCCACTCCTAAGCACCCAGGATGGGAACGGGCGCTCTGACAATAAGGCACTCTCTCGGTGGAGACCACTCACACTAGCGGCGTGCCAGCTGCGGAGCCCACATGCACCCCGTTACTGAAAGTATATCCCGAGTTCACTGCAGCCGTAATCACAATAGCCAGGACAGGGAGACAACATAATGCCTGTTGAGGGATGCACGGGCAAAGACAGTGTCACATCGGGGCATCTGGGTGGCACAGTCGGTTGGGCGTCCGACTTCGGCTCAGGGCATGATCTCACAGTCTGTGGGTTCGAGCCCCGCGTCGGGCTCTGTGCTGACAGCTCAGGGCCTGGAGTCTGCTTCTGATTCTGTGTCTCCCTCTCTCTCTGCCCCTCCCCTGCTCACTCTCTGCCTCTCTCTCTCAAAATAGAATAAAGACATAAAAAATTTTTTTAAAAGAAAGTGTCACACCACACAACACACACACACGGCACACATCCCAGAATATCATTCAGTCAGAAAAAAGGAACGAAATCCTGCCATGAACCCGGAGGACATTACGCTAAGTGAAATAAGTCAGACAGGCTTACTCTGCATGGCCTCACTCACATGTTTGACTAAAGATGTCAAACCTATAGAATCAGAGACTAGAATGGTGGTTGCCAGGGCTTGGGGGGTCAGGAAATGGGGAAACTCTGGTCAGAATGTACAAACTTCCAATTATAAGATGAATACATGATTAGGCTCTAATGCGCAGGATGGTGACTATAGTTAATACTCTATTATACACTTGAAATTTGCTTAAAAAGTGGACCTTAAGTGCTCTCAATTACACACACACACAAATGGTAACAATGTGAGGTGACAGGTGTGTTAATTAATTTGATTGTGGTAATCACTTCACGATGTGTACATACATTAAACCATCACATTGTGCACCCTAAAAATAATTCACTGTGCTGACAGTTGCGTAATTCTGAATATACTAAAAGCCACTGAATTGTACCCTTCCAAGGGGTGAACTGTATGGTATCTGAATAGTATCTCAATAAAGCTGTGACCAAAAAATTAATAAAAAGTCATGCGTGACATTGGCAGGTACATATGGATGACCAACCAACCAGCTCTAGAAGCTACACGGTCCTTACCTAGTCAGGTGGCCTCTAAGGGACACGCCAGCTCAAGCATCCAAAAGAAAGGCACAAAAGAAGTCAAAACCACTTACCGCAATTTTAACAAGAGAATCTGTGCCAGGATTTAAGGCTACTACTTGGATGAGACGAAGATCCAGGATTTCTAAAGGGAACCTGTTCCGATCACAGGGTCGGGGCCATTAACAAGGTTTAGAAGGCCTCACAAATAAGGGAAGGGTGGGTGGGGGCTGGGCGCAGACCACCTGCTCCGTGCCATGATGACAATGGACACAATACTTTGTTCTTAAAACAAAACAAAACAAAACAAAAAAAAACAAAAAAACAGGAGTCCCAACCATGTCAATTGTACAATGTTTACTGTCTTACAAACAAACCAGCAAACTCTGACCCTGGGGGTGGGCTGCCTGCTTTCAAAGATGGTTTGTGACCCTGATTCACATGCTAGAGCATAATGGGGCAACTTTACAAAACAGAAGGGGGACGAATCTAAACACAGGGAGAAAAACAAAGAGTAAAAAAAAAGGGGGTGGAGGTTTTAGAATACGTCCCCATTAAATAAAAGCTTATCAAAACTGCATTCATGCACATTACATTGGTTTTCGTGTCCTTGCAAATGTTTACTTTTTCTTTTAAATTTAGCTTACGTATCTGAATGAATGGGATTCCCCCTAACATCCCCCTCTGGATGTGTATGCATTTTTGAAAGACGCAGTTTGTTAAATTTAAAACTATTTTTTTAATGTTAATTCATTTTTAAGAGAGAGAGACAGAGCATGAGCAGGGAAGGGGGGGAGAGGGAGAGAGGGGGAGAGGGAGAATGAATCTGAAGCAGGCTCCAGGCTCAGAGCTGTCAGCCTAAGGCCTGATACGGGGCTCAAACTCACGAACCATGAGATCGTGACCCGAGCCAAAGTCAGACATTAAAATGACTAAGCCACCCAGGCACCCCAAAACTTATTTTGGAATAGGTAATCACACAGTTAAAAAACCAAAATGACATCAAAAGGTACATATTTAAGGAAGTAACGGTTTTTACTAGTTTCTTGTGTATGCTTGCATTTCTTTACACAAATACTCTAGTCACTGTACGTGTGTAGGAATTACTGTTCTTGTCGGAGCAAGTCAGTTGCATCAGTACTAGAGGGGAGGAAATGCACACTGCAGTCTCTCCACGGAAAGCCGTCTGCATCACTCATGCTCTGAAACTGGGAATAAATGTCAGGAAGGCAAGACTGACTGAAAGAACAGGTAAAAAATAAAAAGGTGTGCAGTTACGACGTCAGTTGTGTCTGTTTCTCCACTAGACCTTGAGCTCCCTGAAAGCAGGGACAAGGGTGAGTTCATCACTGTGCTCCACCCCCATGCCTAGCACGGGGACTGGCGCATGATAGGTGGCCAATAAATGTCACTTGGGTGCATCTACTGATATTCCATCGTGAAGGAGTTAGGGATTGAATGAGACCTCAGAGAAAGGAAGGATTTGGAGACACCCACAGGAGGCTTTTCAGGCAAGGGCAATGGCTCACACTGGGGGTGGGGCAGCGGGGAACTATTGGGTGGAAATGCCATTCGAGGGTCTGTCTCAAACCCCAGCAGAAAGGGCAAGTCCCCACAAAGCCATATGCCGTCACGTGGGCTCTCCTAGCCCAGGACGGGGCCTGTCTGGAATCTGTACCCTTGGCTCTGGCCAACTCAACCAGGCGGCTGGTCTCAGACAAGCTCTGGCGTCAAACCTTGAGGGCTTCACCCTGGCTGAGTCCCCATCTGTGAACTGTTGGTTACTACCTCCACATCCATCCCCCCCTCCTCCTTCCTAAGACTTTGTAGCCCTTTTTTTTCCCCCAGTGTGGCTCTGGAATATGCTTTTCCTCCCTCCTTGCCTCTGTCCCCGAAACTCGCCTGGGACCTAGAGCTGGAAAGCTACTAGTGACACACCACCCTGACCCCTGTGGGGGATAGTGGCGTGCCTCCGTGAGACCTCCAGCCATCTGAGCCAAGGACGGTCCATAACCGATGTGCAAATGCCCAAGTGTTCTGCCATGCCCTTGCAGACCTTCCCACAGGAGAACATTCTGGAACTCAGAGCCAGAGCTGCCTTCAACGTGGAGCTGCCGCATCCCCACGATAGAGTTGGTCGCCCATCCACTGGCCAGATGGCACCTAGGCCTAGACTCTACCAAGAGGATAACATTACACATGGCTCTGTGCTAACAAACTCCTCTCTAGTTTGTTTTACATTTGCCATCAAGAGGCTGTTCACAGTATAAGTAATTTTAAACTGTTTTAATAAACCGGACATCAGAAAGCAAATGATACCACCCAAGAGAAGAGCTGAGCGACAGTCTCCTCCCCCCTTTTCATCACTGTGGTGCTCTGTTCGGTCTGTATCAAACAGTGGGTCATCGGGAAACAGAAGAACCAGAACTTCTTACATAACACCCTCCACGCCGGGCAGAGGCTGGGGAGTTCCCAAAACAGAATCTCCATTTTGCCAAAAAAGAAGAGATCCTGAAACCTCTTACGTGGCAGTGGGGAGCTGGAGAAGACGCACTCCGGTCATCGCAAGATGGTGACAGGCTGACCTTCTCCCCTGTCTGAGGGCGAGCCGGCAGACACCCACGGCAGGAGCTGGCATCCACAGGTTTCCACTGCTATGCTCTCCGCTCAGCTGGAGGTGAGCAAGGCCCCACACAGATGGTCAAAGTGTTCAGGTCTTGCAGTAAATAATGTCCCTTGTATTACAGCTTTCGTTATAAAAATCTGTAACACTTCAAGAGACCATTACGGGGCTATTAAAAAGATATTGCATTCAGTTTTCAAGATGACTTAGGCAGAATGCCACTGCTGCAGTAATTACTTTATTTATCACTATGTAAACGGACCTTACTGCTTCATTAAAAATGAGAAAAACGATGGCGTTCTCTTGCAATAACCAAGCAAAAGTGGCAGCAAAGGTACCAGCCCCATCTGCAAATACTGGCCAACACAGATAAGAAGCAAGTCTCAAAGAGCAGTGGGTCTGAGGGCTGAAAGGCTTGAGCAGCATTAAGTGACCCTACAAGTCACACTGTGGTTGAACCTCAGGCGTTTTCATTAGCAGGTTACAGGTGCTTTAACTTTTAGGCCTGATGCGCAGGAATACTCTAAACAGAGTATGTACCCAAGGAACGAAAAAAAAAATACCTTGAAAATATCCAACCTGGCCTGACATACTGCCCCAGATCCCTACAAGACTTGGAAATAAAGAAGTTTTTTTTTTTGAAAAGTTCAGTATGGAAGTGGTTAAGTAACCTGAAACACGCAGTGCAACAATTTCCAGGTTCTTATTTGTGTTGGCAATTTTTTGAGGACGTGAAACTCTTTCTCTGGCACCTCTCTGCAGTAATACGTGTTCATCAAACAGACCACGGAGGAGGCCCTTCTGTGATGTGAGGGAAGGTGCTTCCCATGTTGGACTAAACTGTGGAGGTCCTTTGGCACTGAAGTCCAAAGATGCTGAGAAATGGGAAAACACACTTAATTCCAAAGACAAGACTGTCATCAAAATGAAGCAGCAGCACACATGGTCTTAACCTCATGCTGCAGTCCTTTCTGGGGCACCCCAGCACCACTTTATATAAATAGACATAAACACCTGCACTGAGATGCCCATATGAACGCTCTCAAATTTGGGCTGAAGGTGGTTAGGCATTTTGCCTGAAGATTGTCAGCCATGAAGAGAGGACTGCCTGCCACCTTTCCCCTCCGCCCCCTCGCTCTCGCTCCGTGTGTCTGTGTGTACACTTCAGCTACATAATTAATGCTATTAACAAAGATTAGTCCATTGATAGGATGTATTATTCTCTGTACTGAGAGACTGATGTAGGGGAGAAGGTGCTGGGTGGGGGGAAGGGTAAGTAGAGTCCTTTCTATAAGAGAAATATGCTCTGCATTGTGTTTCCTTTTATATAATGATCCTAATTTCCACAGTTACATTAAGGCAATCCTGCCTCACAGATGTATCATCGCTCTTCGAGGTGCTTCCAAATGCAGATAGGCTCATCTTTTTTCTACTTCCATCCCACAGTACAGCAAGTAAAAATCTACTCCAGCAAATTCTTTATGGGGAAGATGGTAGCCCGAGCAAATATATATATGTATATATATATACACACATTTACATTTAGAGAGAGAGAGTGCATGCGAGCGGGGGGGGGGGGGGTAGAAAGAGAGGGAGAGAGAGAATCTCAAGTGGGGTCCACACTCAGCATAGAGCCCGATGCAGGGCTAGAACTCACGAACTGTGAGCTCATGACCTGAGCTAAAACCAAGATCAATGCTTAACCGACTGAGCCACCCAGGCACCCCATTATGACAAATTTTGAATTAAAAAAATTTTTTTAAAAACTTAAAACAGAAAAGGATAAAGTCTCAGTTAAGCAAGGTGCTGTATAACACTGTACCTATAGTCACCAATACTGTATTATACACTTAAAAATTCGGTCAGAGGGTAGATCTCATGTAAAGGGTTTTTTTTTTTTTTAATTATTTTTATGTCTTTATTTTGAGAGACAGAGACAGAGAGCGAGCTGGGAAGGGGCAGAGAGACAGGGAGACAAAGAATCTGAAGCAGGCTCCAGGCTCTGAGCTGTCGGCACAGAGCCCGACGCAGGGCTTGAACCCGCAGACTGTGAGATCATGACCTGAGCTAAAGTCAGACACTAAACTGACTGAGCCACCCAGGCGCCCCTCATATAAAGGGTTCTTAACACAACAAAATAAAATTTTTAAAATGAAAAATAAAATAAAGTGAACAGAAAATATCTATCGCTCTGGAGTATGAACTTAGTATTCTGGACGTTTAAGGAGAACACATGCAGGGGAGCCTGGCTGGCTTACTCAGAGGAGTATGTGATTCTTGATCTCAGGGTTGTGAGTTCGAGCCCCATGTGGGGTATAGATATTAAACATAAAATCTTTAAAAAATAAAAGAAGAAATGCAAGTAAGGAATAAGAATGTGAAATTTCTGAGTCAAAAGGTAAGAAACTTGGAGGACTTGAAGAAGATACAGAGAGCTGCTGGGCAAATGTACATCTTGGGGGCCGAATCGGTGGTTTGATACTGGTGTGTTAGGAGAGAAAATTTTTTTTCCTGCTAGCCACGGGTGGAACTGAAAATAACACAGCTTTCACGTTAACAAGGGAACTGTTCAATTAATTGAGAAATTGAATTGAGAAACACAGAACAAGGTAAAATAAGGGACGAGCCCTGAATAAGATGAAAGCAATAATGCAGTATGTCTCCATGATGACAGTCAAGATGGACAAAGCAGAATGTCCCTATTTAGATGACAGAGCTGTCACGCTGGATTTTAAAGATCCGGCTCTGACAGCAACAGAAAAAGGAACCTACCCAAAAGGAAGTGACAAGGTTGATAAATGAGGAGGTGAACAAAGGTATAACAAGCAAATACAAATAAAAAGCGAGCAAGGGCGGCAATATTGAAATCAAAGTACAATTCAAGGCCACAAGCAGAAGCATGAACCTGAAGAGAGAGCTATTACATGATGACGAATGTGCAATTGAAGGCAAATATAAGAATTCTACATCTTTATGCATCAAACAAAACAGCAGGTGAACACATCAAGCAAAAGCTCTAAGAAGCAGTAACGTTGAAAAAAATTATAAAAGATACTTGAACACACCTTTCAAATTCACAGTTAAAACCAAACAAGGATTTGGAGACTCTAGTTAAGCATGGTGTAATCAATAAGTTTGCTTCGCTAAATATATAAAATGAAAGCTGTGTTTTAGCAAGGATGTATTTTTTTAATGCCCATGGAACAATTAAAAATTGGTCATGTAATGGACAAAGAAGCAAACTTTACTCAATGCCTTTACATAGAGCTTTCAGAGCTACAGCACATAGATCACAAGAAGATATCAAAAAGATGCACAAAATTTAGGGATATGCTTCTAAATAATCTCAGAACCAAAACGCAAGTAAATCTTTTGATTGCAAACCATCTAGAAAATAACAAAATGATTAATTCTCTAAAACCAAAGGTACACAGCTACAGCTGTCCCTAAAGAAAATTTATAGCCTTAAATGCCATTAGTTTAAGACTAAAAGCAAAATGAGATAGGCATTCAACTTAATAAACTAAGTCAAAAAGAACAGAAGTGAATAGAGATTAGACACTAAAATTAAACTTAGGAGATGAATATAAACTTAATATACCCAGTTCAAGAGAAGAAAATATATAAACCCCTGACAAGTTTGCTTAAGGGGAAAAAAAGAACAAAAGCAAAAATATTAATGGGGAAGACATTTTTACAAATACAAAAAAATATGTAACAATATTATGTACAACTCTATGCAATAAACTTCAATTTTAGGTAAACTAATTCCCCAGCACATAGAAAATCACAAAATCCAGAGAAAAGGTAAAATTGCTGAACAAAACAACTGTGGTTTATTTTGGAAAACTACAGAATGTGCTTTAGAAGATTTCAGGGTAGGGGTGCCTGGGTGGCTCCGTTGGTTGAGCACCCAGCTCTTGATTTCAGCTGAGTTCATGATCTTATGGTTTGTGAGTTCAAGCCCCATTTCAGGCTCTGCATCAGTGTGTGAAGCCTGCTTGGAATTCTCTGTCTCCTCCTTCTCTTCCCCTTCCCTGCTCACTCCCGCTCTTTCTCTCAAAATAAATAAATAAACATTTTTTTAAGTTTAAAAGATTTCAGGGTAGAGTGGGGATGGGGGGAATACCAAAACCAGGTGGTTTTCCAGATGATTTTTAAATATTTAAGACCTAGATGTCTTCTATATTGTGTAAATTCTTCCAGACTCTAGAAAAGGATGACATTTCTCTTAATTTATTTTTAGAACATAATCATGATATCAATATGGGATAAAGTGCAAATAAGGGGAAATCTCCAGACCCTTCTCAAGACAGTAGTCGTAGAAATTAAAGTATTAGCAAATCAAATTTAGCAATATATCAAAAGAATTCCACACCGTAACGAATTCGGGTTTCTTCCAGAAATGCAAAGATGATTCAGTATTGGGAAATCTAATCAACATAATTTATTACACCACAAAAAAAGGGAAAAGCTTTCAATTACACCGGGCCCAAAAGGCATTTAATAAAATTCATCTGCCTCTCTCAGTAAAAATTAAAACATGAATGGATATTCACAACTCAAAAATGATAAATTTTATTTTCCAAAACTTCACAATAAACACATTCAATGCTTACAACACTGAAATAGTTTTATTAGAATCAAGAGAAGGACAGCAATATTCCTTTCCACAGAAACAAAAATGCCAGCAAACAAGGACGGATATATGTACATACACAAGTGAATTTATTATAATCCCGTTTTAGTAGCAAAACAAAGCACAGAAAAACAAACAAACCTGAAGCAACAAGACTGTTCATCCGCACAAGACAAATGGCTCAATTGGGATATGACCATATTGTAAACTGCTAAAATGTTAACTGTTCTTTCAATTATATGCAATTGACCCAAAGTGATATCCCTACTTGTACAAAAATGCTACAGAATACTATGTATAGACTACTCTACGTTAATAGCATGATCCCATTTTTGTGAACACTCCAAATTATAGGTATGTACAGTTTTATGCTCCAAGAGAAAGAACACAGTGGAGATTAAGTTTTCTATATGTATCTTTTAGTTTTTATTTGCATCACTGCTTGCTTTTATGTTGTGAAAGAAAATTTTAAAGGGGCCCCAAAATATATCTGTTTTGATGGTACAAAGCCACCTGCCAGGCACACAAAATTTAGAGAAGAGATCCTGTGCATACAGCTATTTGTTGGGAAAGTCTGCTACATTGTAGCAGCTGGCCTCAATTTCACTTCGTAACAAGTTTCTAAGCCCCTCTGAGTCTATTTCGTCATCTGTAAAATGGGTATAGCTTCTCCCACTCCTCACTGGCTTGTCAAGAGGATTAAAATGCTTATACCTGACTTGGTGAAGCTCATCATTACTGGTGTGGTGGTGGTGGTGGTGGTGGTTTTGTTGTTGTTTTTAACTCCATCCTCTCAAAAATGCAGACAGAAAGAAGGAAGGAAAACTTGCCTCCCCATGGGTTTCCCAGGGCTGTCTGGCAGTACCTAAATCCACGGCTTTTGCTACTTCCAACGACAGCCAACGTTTTGAGCGGATTCCTTTTCAATGTCACCACTGCTGCCAGTATAAATGAGTCAAAGGTGACTGAAAATGTCAGCAGTCCCCAGTTGTCACTTTGGAAGTCAGTCACAACCACAACACCAGCCCTGAACTTCTCAACTGGTATTTTAAAAGCAGTAACTTCTCTCAAATATTCACAGGCGGACTGCTGGCAGAGGCCAGGGATTTCCTGGAGAAGATCACGTAAGACTCTTTGGGACCAGAAAAAACACAAAGGAGGCATTGGTAGAGCCCTCTCCTTCCAAATCCCAGGGGGAAACATAGAAGGGAAGCATCAGTTAAAGTCGAAGCAACAGCTTCCAAGTTGCCTGGATTAATTAAGGGCCATTCAAAAGAGAAAAGAAAAAGAGAAAAGGGAAATTCTGAGACCTGGTCACCTCCCTGTCGTGACATGGATCCCATTCTTCAAGACAGTGTGAGTAAAGAACAAATACAGAGAAGGAAAAGGTAACAAGGAAAAGGGGTTAAACTGTGTGTTGAAAATACATTTAAATTTTCTTGAAAAAAATAAAAAAAAAACAGCTCTTTTCTGAGAAATGAGGTGGCCAGGAGGGTAGCTGGAGCACTGCAAAATCAAGGAGCAGATAATGTCCCCGAGGAGAACAGCACACAAACTCCTTGCAACAAAATCACAGCCCGGAGTGCAAAGGAGAAACACCTCGGCTGTGACGAAAAGTATCTATTACAGAAAGAACTTATAAACGAGAGAGAAACTCACATCTTTGTATCTCACATTTTCCAAGATACTTGTTCCATGATCCAAGTAATATGAAAAGGAAATAAAACCATCTGTAAGAAACATTAATCCAACATGGTTTCACTAACAGGGAATTCTCCACAATCTCCTCCCAGATGATAAGTTAAAAACTAAATAAAATGATTAAAAACATACAACCTAATGAACTTTATAAATATGCTTAGCACAAAACCCTCGTTTCTTTAAGAATTTACATCGAAGTTTATCTGATTCTCCAGTCCCAAATATACTCCTCATCTGAGTAACTGTTTTACTACTAGTTTAGGTTTTCTTTCTTGAATATTTGATATTAATACATTTAAATTAAAAGCTAATTATGTATTATGTATAATAACTCCAAGTACATTTAGTATTATATGTATCACAATTTGAGATATATCCATTTACATATAAAATAGAGCTGGAGGACAAAACTTAAATATAGTTTAATTAACAAATATTCTATTCCTTAAAAATGGGCTTAAATCAAAACCGCTCCACAGGCAGCAGGACCCATTAGCTAGGATGGCCATATGTCCTGAGTTTTCAGTTATGTGTTTTGATTTTTATAAAAAATGGCTGGTTTGGGGTTCGGAAAATGGTCACGGATGTCAAAAGTCCACAAAGGAATGTTTTGTTGAGAGCATCTTTTTGTCATTGACTAATATCTACGGAGGGAGATCAGGAAAGGCAAATATTGAGGCCAGGTGCCTGGACAGTTGTCCAAATGGGTTTGGGATCACCTCAACTCAGTATCCAAAGAACTAAGTCTGTACACAATTGTGCATGTCGGACTCCCAAAAAAGACATAGTGATGCTCTAATTCCCATGCAAACAAACACTGACATGGGCTGACAAAATAAATGTATAATGTAAATAGTAAAGAGTTTCTATAATATCACTGATTCCCTAGAATAAGATTGGCTTGGGCTGGGGAGGGGACAGGGATAAAAGATGCCCACCCAAACCTCAGCATACATCGAAACAATAGTGTTATTCTGTCTTCTTGCAGTTTTCTTATTCATGGGGAATTTCTCACTAAGTGAACATGAACATCTCATACACATGACTTAGGAGCACCGGTCTGAGAATACATGGGCATATGTGGTCCAGGAGGCAATATGGCCATATGGGTCAAGAGCCCTATATTCATATCTTTCCTCAGAAATCCTATTTCAGAAGATGTATCCTAAGAATTAATTTGAAGTAAAGAGCAAGGCTTAAGGTACAACAATGTTCACTGCAGCCTCACTTGCAGTCAGGAAAAATTATAAGAATTGGAGCCAGTCCCAACACCCAACACCGGAGAATGGTTCAGCATATGATGGCACTCCCTCCCATGTAACTTTACGTAGCCTTTAAAAACAAGGCTAGCACGAGTGTTTGGCACTGAAAAGCCTCAAATGCCAGGAAATACACATATAACTGTAGGAGGCTGGACTATACTAATAGATGTTTAAAAATCCAGCAGAAAATGCACTTAACCACTCTCAGTGATGGACTTATAGGGGACTTGACTTTTCTGGATTTACTTTTTTCCACATTCTTTAGCTGAGAGAGAAACTTTTATTTCTAGGCGCTGAGAAGCTTTAGAGAAGCTCTGTTTTAAAAAACAGAGCAAAATAAAAACAAGGTATGAGAGAAAGAATACCAGACTGGGCTCAAAAAGACTTGGGTTGTAGTCCCAGACCTCCCCTCAAATTGTGGTGGTTGTTGTTTTTAAAGTTTATTTATTTATTTTTGAGAGAGAGAGAGAGAGAGTGAGGGAGGGGCAGAGAGAGAAGGAGAGACAGAGAATCCCAAGCAGGCTCCATGCTGTCAGCACAGAGCCTGATGCGGGGCTTGAACTCACAAACCGTGAGATCATGACCTGAGTCAAAGTCAGGAGTCGGACCCTCAACCGACTGAGCCACCACCACCCCCCTCTTCCGCCACCTTGGACAAACTGTTAAACACCTCAGAGTATTCAGTGTTTATTCCTGCAGGATGATAAGCTGGATGAGATCATTCCAGGGTCTGAGTTCTCAGGCAAAGTGGAACTGGCCAGGGAGGCTGGTGCCCTGCCTGTACCCCAGGCTCGCAGCTGCTTCGAGTGCTGGAAGAATGGGTGCCCTAGGTCAGAGGCTGAGGGATAACAAAAAGGAAAGAGGAGAACGGTCACCGGAGTCAAGGTGGTATGGCTGTACGCACGGAGCTGCATGTCTCTTACAGGTAAGAAGGAAGGCAGGCCCCTCTAGGATAGAAATCCAGCAGATATCTTTATTCACTAAGAAGCTGGAAGAATAAAATACCCAAATTAGGGGCGCCTGGGTGGCTCAGTCTGGTTAAGTGTCCGACTTCATCTCAGGCCATGATCTCATGGTTTGTGAGTTCAAGCCCCGCGTCGGGTTCTGTGGCTGACAGCTCAGAGCCTGGAGCCTGCTTCGGATTCTGTGTCTCCTTCTCTCTCTGCCCCTCCCCTCTTGTGCTCTGTCTCTGTCTCTCAAAAATAAATAAATGTAAAAAAAAATTTTTTTTTAATCCAAATTAGAAAAGGTTGAGGTTTTTTTCTTTTTCTCTCTTTTAAGCAGAAAACCAAAAGCTTTGAAAATACCTAGTTTAGGGGCGCCTGGGTGGCTCAGTTGGTTGAGCGTCCGACTTTGGCTCAGGTCATGATCTCACAGTTAGTGAGTTCGAGCCCCGCATTGAGCTCTGTGCTGACAGCTCGGAGCTGAGCCAGGAGCCCCGCTTCAGATTCTGTGTCTCCTTCTCTCTCTCTCTCTGCCCCTCCCCCACTCCTGCTCTGTCTCTCAAAAATGATTAAACATAGGAAGGAAGGAAAGAAGGAAGGAAGGAAGGAAGGAAGGAAGGAAGGAAGGGAGGGAGGGAGGGAGGAAAGGAAGAAAGGAAGGCAAGGAAGGAAGGAAAGGAAGGAAGGGGAGGAAGGAAGGAAGGAAAAGAAAATACCTAATACCTAGTTTAAAAATCTAAAATTATCAAACTGTTTTTTCCAGGTGATATAGTGAACATGACGGTGAACCGGTCCATCCAGAAAAATGAGAAGTGTTACACCATGCCATCGCCTGCCTGGCCCAGGCTAGCAAGAGCCAAATCTAATCTCTTAGGCAAAATATGATATGATAGGATTACATAATTAATCTTCCTGTTAGGCCTAATTGTTACTGACTTTATGTCATTACAGTGTCAGCTCATCCAGTAGATGACTGCTATCACATTCTAATTACAAAAACACACAAACAATTTGTAACCATTCGTCATTAAATAATGAGAGAGGCCAGAGTTGCTGATGGGAATTTCGGGAAGTGCAAAAATAAAGGCAAACTGGATAAGAGGTGCTTAAGAAATTAATAAATTAATCCTGATGAAATTTCTCAGTTGTTTTACTAGGCCCAACTCTCAGATTACCTGCTAGACATATTTTCCAAGAGCCACACTGTTCAACTTGATTAAATGTCAGAGTGACCCAAATCACTTTGTGTCACCAAGAGCAAGCAGAAATATAAATATTTAAGATACAGTTTAAACTTTTGCCTCTGCATTGAAAAAAACAAAAGAGAGAGCAAGCAGTCCCTGTGGCTATACACAACAAGTCCAAAGACCCAGGTTTTAAAAATAGGTAAATTAAAAGGTATTTACATAATAAAAGGATTTATCTGTGGCTCCCAGTAGGTACTCATGCAAGGTTATGAAGCATTAACAAGGAGAGTGTCACAAGCTCTCACGGGTTTGTAAAGCAACCTGAAAATCAAACTAAAGCATCTCTGAAATCAACGTTTAGTTTGCTGGCTGCCAATGTACATTATTTGTCCCTCAAAAAAATGTCAGCCTATAGTATGTGAGCCGGTTACATAGGTGGTAACAGACCCATCTCACGGATGAAGAAGAGTTGCAAAAAGGTGGTAAATAATGTATTACATCATGCTGCTTTGACACTAATCCTACCTAAGCTCAATTTTTTAAAGTTAACAGAGAAAAAATAAGCAATGGTGTCTTCAGGAACAACAAATACTGGCTGAATAATGGGCCAACAGGAACCACTGAACAAATGCATATTTGGGGACTCACTGGAGAAATAAGAGATGCATCCAAAAGGCCTTCACACACCCCCCACCTGGCAGCAGAGGCCCCCTTTATAGACACCCCATATGCAAAAGGGGTACCAGTCCAGCCTAAGTGTAACTGAAACAGCATCTCACTCCGGCTCTAACTCTAACAACTCCTGGAATAAGCTACTGAATAGCTTATAGCTACTGAATAGCAAGTCTTAGGAGTAAAGCAAGGATGGCTTCAAGAATAAGGAAATTAACTACATGCCTACAGTAAAGATACCAAAATATATAATTGCCAAGGGACTAACTCTAAGTACATAGCAAAAAGTTTTAAAACACTGAATGCTAAAAAAGGCAAGCAAGTCCCACAAGTGAACGTTAGAGGAGTCATAACTGGGACCTGTTTTAGATCCTTCAGCTTTTCAGATTTTATGAGGAAAGTCAATAGAAAAAGATGATTAGCACATATATTTTCATTTTACAATAATCCTGAGGAGTGCACCTAATGGGTAAAGAAAGGACAAATCATACATGCAGAAGTCTAAGTGTAAAAGCATATTCTGGTCATATAAGAATTATTCCCCGTTAGCAGTAAGCAAAACCAGAAATAAAAAATAAGATGGGGGGGACATATTTTTAGTTTTAGAACTACTCAGCAGGCAAACATTTATCTCCTTCAAATAGATTCCAAAAATCTTTGACCTAACTAATCCCCTCTTTACCTGCCCTGCCACACACACACACACACACACACACACACACACACACAGTATAAGTGAACCATTCTGCTATTAAAGCTAATACCAGGGGTCATATTTTTAAGAGTCAGTAAGGAGCCATTTTCCCAACAAACAAGTGATACTCATTACCATGTGCTACAACATAGCTGACCCAAATTTGATCATATTCTTGTCTCTCTCTTGCTTTTGAGAGACAACAGAACTTTAGAGATTTTCCCCAAAGTCCCAAACACAGAGCGACGATCCACCAGTCAATTTACTGTCCACAAGATACAGTCTAGATTCACTTCTATTTTTTAAATCTTCAAACCCCTTCTAATCACTACGAAGCCCGCTCCAGAACTACACAACACAGTGATCATGCTCATATGCCTCCACTTATAATATTTAGTTGTCAGAGAGAATCTAAGATGCAAAATAACCCATCTTGATTAATTGACTTAGCACCCAAAATTACCGATTATAACCTGATAGGAAAAGGGTGTCAATAAATGGGAACCAATACAGCTATAATTTACGAGCTAGACTGCTGGAGTCACCAGTATGAATCTACATTATTTCCTGAACATTTGGCATTAGACAGTTAAATAACTGATCATTTGAGAAATTAATCATAGTGATCCATTAACCTAGTGAATTACAAGTCCATGTATCAAGACTGCATAGGATCAACACCAAGAGATAATGTGTAAGAACACCACGACTCCAAACCAGTGTCCAAAGGGTTTCTTCACCAATCCTATTTAGTGAAAAATCAAAACCACTCAAGTGTCAAAGGAGGGTCAAAGAACTAACAACACACACCCACTTGGCCCCCTTCCTACATGCGCCTGGGGGCCCCCACTCTCAAAAACAAAACAGAACAATCAAAAAGTTCTTTTTAAAATAAGGGAGAGTTGGGGCGCCTGGGTGGCTCAGTCAGTTAAGCGTCTGACGTTGGCTCAGGTCATGATCTCCCAGTTTGTGGGTTCGAGCCCCACATCGGACTCTGTGCTGACAGCTAGCTCAGAGCCTAGAGCCGGTCTTTGGATTCTGTGTCTCCCTCTCTCTCTGTCCCTCCTCTGCTCCTGCTGCCGTTCTCTCAAAGTAAGTAAGTAAGTAAATAAATAAATAAATAATAAATCAATCAATAAATAAAATAAGGGAGAGTATCCAAACAGCAGAACTTGCGATTTGAATAATGACAAGGATAAGAAGACCGAAAGACAAAGACAAGCATTTCGTCTGGAGATACCTCTTTCTAGAAACTAAGACAATACACAAGTGTCTCCTCGTTGGTGAGTGTGATGTTAGCAAGACACAGACTGTGGGAGAAAACCCATGGAACAAGGACTGCTAGGGTGATTTCTGTGAACTGGTTAAGTTACAGAAGGAGATCTACCCAAGGGGCATGGACTTGGTCTTCCTGCAAGAGGAATGCCATCCTCGACCAACCTACAGGGAGATCCAAAGCCCCCGGCTACCTGAGCAGGAGAGAGCACAGCACTTTTGTTTTTTGTTTTTTAAGTTGTAACATTTAATATAAACACAAGACTTAAAAAATAATGCAAAAATGTACAGAGGTGTGTCGCTCCCCTCCTTGTCTCCACCCAGTTTGTTCCCCCCTGCCTCCTCGTGTCATCACGCTAACCAGGCCCTTGTTTTTCTTTCCAGTGTCAGTCTACACAGACACATGCGAATGCAAAGATATGGTCTTATTTTTTTCTTCTTAATTTTACAGAAAAGAAGTATACTTTGTCATTGGCACTGACCTCCTGTAGACCTATTCACACAGAACACAGAGCATCCTTGTGGTTCATGAAGCTACAGAGTCTTCCATTTTGTGCATAACGCTTCATCGATTAGCCAGTCCCCCTTACTGAAGGGCATGAGGAATGTTCCCAATCTACTACTACCAGAAACAGCGCTGCAATTAGAATGCGGGCAGGCGTGATCAAGCAATACATTCCCAGAGGCGGGACTTCCGGGTCAAAGGTGACGTGCATTTACAGAACTTTCCTGGATACCACCAAACACCCTTCCCACAGAGTGGTGCCATGTTGTGGTCTCAACAGCTATGTATGAGAGTTCTTCTCCAGTCTTGACAATAGAGACTGTTGGACAAACTTTGAGATCTCGGGGCAGCTTTCACCCTCAAAACAGGACAGGAAGGGAAAACAAACGTTTTGCTAAAGAGGAATCTGAATTAACTTCCAGGGGGAGTTCCAGCCCTGACATCTTCCACATGAACATCTGTAATTCCTCAAAGATATTTTTCTTTTTTCCTCTTTTATCCTCAGGATACCGTAACAAAACCGAAGACACGCATAGCACGCCTGTCCTACCAAGGGCCCCCATGCCGGCCAGGTTCCAAAGTCCTCTCTCCTTTCAAGTGAGAGGAGAGAGAAGAGACAGGGCTCTGCCATTCAGGAGTTCTGGAAGGGCCACCGCATCACCCGGCTTCCTCCCCCGTGATGGGGGTCACTGATGACACAACCCACAGGGACCCTCAGGGCGGCCAATGGGGGGGCATCGAGTGGCATTCCCAGAAAATAGCTAGTGCCATCTTATAATAAATGCATGGCCATCATTTCGTGATACCCAGAGCATAACAAGGTGTAAATTAACTCCTGTAATTTACTAGAAAGCTCAATGGAGTAAATCAATACACACATACTGTTTTACTTGAAGGCGCTCAGCCTTCCCCTTCCTGCACTGGTTAATATTTCTAGAAAAAGAACTGATCATTAAAATAAAGGCAACCAACCCCTCAAGCATGAAGTCCATGTTAAATTTTACTGGGTAAAAAAGTCATTATAGGGCTACACCCAGGCCTCTGGGTCAGAGTACAAGGCACCAGTCCACCCCAGCTCGGCTCAGGGAAGAGAACTCCCCTGGGGCCATCTCCCAATGCTAGCCCTCCCCCTGGGGGGGCTGTGGACTGTTCCTTAAACCCCTCCAGGGTTTAGTGCCCTCCGCACCATCTGTACTCATCAAGGATATTGGCCTGTAGTTCTCTTTTTTTTGCTGGGTCTCTGTCCGATTTGGGAATCAAAGTGATGCTGGCTTCGTAGTATGAGTCCGGAAATTTGCCTTCTAGTTCTATTTTTTGGAATAGCTTGAGAAGAATGGGTATTAACTCTTATTTAAATGTCTGGTAGAATTCCCCAGGGAAGCCATCTGGCCCAGGTCTCTTATTCGTTGGGAGATTTTTGATAACTGATTCCATTTCTTCACTGGTTATGGGTCTGTTCAGATTTTCTATCTCTTCCCGTTTGAATTTTGGTAGTGCATGTGTGTTTAGGAATTTGTCCATTTCTTCTAGGTTGTCCAGTTTGTTGGCATATAATTTTTCATAGTATTCTCTGATAATTGCTTGTATTTCTGAGGGATTGGTTGTAATAGATCCATTTTCATTCATGATTTTGTCTATTTGGGTGCTCTCTCTTTTCTTTTTGAGAAGCCTACTTAGAGGTTTATCAATTTTGTTTATTTTTTCAAAAACCAACTCTTGGTTTCACTGATCAGTTCAACTGTTTTTTTTGGATTCTATGCTGTTTATTTCTGCCCTGATCTTTATTATTTCTATTCTTCTGCTGGGTTTGGGGTGCTCTTGCTGCTCTGCTTCTGGTTCCTTTAGGTGCGCTGTTAGATTTTGTATTTGCGCTTTTTCTAGTTTCTTGAAATAGGCCTGGATTGCAATGTACTTTCCTCTTAGGACTGCCTTTGCTGCATCCCAGAGAGTTTGGATTGCTGTATTTCATTTGTCTCCATGTATTTTTTTAATTTCGTCTCTAATTGCCTGATTGGAGTGCCCTCCTCTACAAGAGGATAATGGCAGTTTCTACTTGGAGGATTTTTTAGGATCAAATGAGGAAACCTACACGAAACCCACATTAAAACCCCCTGCACTGAATCCACTCTCAGGTCGGTCCTCAAGGGGACCTCCCTGCAACGGGACCTGGTGGACCTCTTCGTTTCTCTTCCTCATTGACTCCTTACTGTCTGTTGGCACCTCTGACCAGCCACCTCCTAAAATCCAGTCTCCTGAAATCGTGGACACCACACTCCCTGGCTTTCCTCTTTGCACGTGGGTCCCCTTTACAGATCCCTGTTCCTACACTACCTCATGAACACTGCCATTCGCTCAGGATCTGTCCCCGGCAAAACCTTCTGGCCCTGAACTCCCTGGAGTTCAAGTTCCACCTCCACACAGACAAGATCCAAAGTAAGCCGCCTGCCCAGACTTCCCTCTGAGCACCAGTCCCCACTTCGCAAAGGCCTATGTGACTCAGAGGTGCCCGAGACTCTCCATCTCCAAAAAAATCAAACTCGGACTCCCAATCCTCACCTCTGGTCTCCCTCCAGCATTCCCTTGCCCAGGGATGAGAACCCTAGATCTTAACCTGAACATCTGCCCATCCATCCATTCCTCAACACAAATCTGGGCAATTTCACCTCCTCATCTCTCTCCGATCAACTTCTCCTCACCTCTGCTAGTCCAAATGAGCTTCATGCTTTGCCTTGCTCACTTCAAGAGCTTCCTAATGAGCCTCCTTTCTTAGCTGTTCTTCACGTTGTGGCCAGGGTGGTTTGGGGTTTTGTTTTTTTAATGCCAACATGGCTCTCTCTCTCTCTCTCTCTCTCTCTCTCTCTCTCTGGTGCGCGCACACACACACACACACACACACCCATCTGTTCAATATTCTACACTGATTTACCATTTCTATTATTATTCCCATTGTTATTATTTCTTAATTTTTTAAATGTTTGGTTTTTTTTGAGAGATCGAGAAAG
The DNA here is from genome assembly GCA_028646485.1 of Cryptoprocta ferox. NCBI lineage: Eukaryota > Metazoa > Chordata > Mammalia > Carnivora > Eupleridae > Cryptoprocta > Cryptoprocta ferox. The sequence goes on along the minus strand of CM053560.1, from coordinate 121,002,579 downwards.
ACAGAGTGCGAGCAGGGGAGGGGCAGAGAGAGAGGGAGACACAGAATCTGAAGCAGGCTGCAGGCTCTAAGCTGTCAGCACAGAATCCGATGCAGGGCGCGAACGAACCGTGAGATCATGACCTGAACCCCAGTAGGGCGCTCAGCTGACTAAGCCACCCAGACGCCCCTATTCCCACTGTTACGAAAACACAACCCTCAGCATGGCTTCTGGGGCCCCGCCATGGCCCAGCTCCCGCTCCACACCTCCCCCTTCTTCCCACCACAGACCCTTGATACATTATTTCCTTTCCCTCTTGGTCGCATAGCATCACGCCTGGCCTTTGTGGCACGCATCACAGACGCAACGTTCTGCTTGTTTGTGGCTGGTGTGATGAATGAGTCTCCTGATAGTCAGTCCATGTGGCAGTCGCCAGTGCACGCAAATGACTCCTTGGTGCCCAGCGAGCATTTAATATGTATGCATATAATAAATGAACCCATGAAAGAAGAGATGAATGAGTCACTGGCCTGTCCTACTCCAAACGACATGAAAATCCCAGTTACCTCAAAGGTGCCTTGTAAGAGTGCAGCTGTGGAAACCCAGTCTACTGTGTTTATGTTTCTAAATCTTATCAGCAACAAATAAGAAAGCCAGTAATGCATTTCTACCTTACCTCCTTTATGTTAATTTCCATCTAATTAGTACTTTATTTTCAAAAGGTAGACACAGAAAGGCTAGTCACTGAAAGAAGGGGCAATAAAAAAAAAATCTAAAAATAGCCTATTTACTCTGAAATCATGATTAACTTAACACACGTTTCCTTAAGGGATTTGTGATGAGGGCCATTATTATACCATTGAGGCAATTTCTGTAACAAGTGAAAATGATATTATTTAGAAACAATCCCAAGTGATCAGTACCTATGTTTTTAAAATAAGAAAAAAAATGCTTTTGAAACTTGCACTTCAGAAAACCTTATGCTAATATTGCAGCACAGGAGTTCTGGCTGGGAGTCGTTCAGATCAAGCCACGTTCGCCTGGAGTTAATTCTACAAAATTATTTTAATCCCTTTGGAAACTGTCGCAAACACCTTCACGGTGTCAGAACAGCTCAGCCCGCACGGATTCCCACAAGCACGTTACAGCGCAGCTAGACAGAGCGATTCACCCCACTCCTGTCTGCCTTGATGATGACCAAGAGGCAGCATCCGTTCTGCTGGGTTTATTTTCAAATTTCACCAAAGTCCTCACGTATCCACAAAGCGCTCTGTTTTGGACCTGGATCCATGATGTCCGTTCCCAAGGCCGGGGCTAATCTTAAACAGGTACTTAACACGATATGCACATGGGAGGGCTGGATACACTCCTTAGGAAGAAACTCTGATCTTTAAAGAGACTCCCCCACCCCCCACCCCCACCCCCGCCCCAGCTGAAATGTAGGGTGAACCAGCTATGGAAGCTGGTGCTCTAGTCTGGCTTACGAGGGACATAACCAATTCTTAAAGGGCGAAGTTCCCCACCTCATGCCAGCTCACCTGTTGCCCCCCCAGTCACTTGATACTGCTCAGAGACTATCTACCATAAACTAAGCGTAGCAATCCTTTCCGAGGTCTTTTGTGAATACACATACATATGCACACACGTATATATGTTATATACATAACATGAATAACAGAAATTAGATGAATAAATGTACACGCAATTGTATTATTAACCACATAGAAATCCATACGTAGGAAGAAAACAAGAGATACAACTTTTTTTTTAGCGTTTATTTATTTTTTGAGAGAGAGACAGAGGTGTGAGCAGGGGAGGGGCAGAGAGAGGGGAGACACAGAATCCGAAGCAGGCTCTAGGCTCTGAGCTGCCAGCACAGAGCCCAGCGCGGGGCTCGAACCCACAGACTGTGAGTTCATGACCTGAGCTGAAGTCGAGCGCTTAACCGACTGAACCACCCAGGCGCCCCCAGAGATACATCTTAAAGCCTACTTAATGAAAGCTTTAAACCAAGACCTGGCTTCCTTTCTTTATGACGATCCTTCACAGCATCTCCTGGGAAAATCCAACAACTCTGAGGGATCCCCTAGTCTAAGAAGAACTACTCCCCAGAAAGGGAAGAAATAGAGTACCATGAGATGGACCAGCACTGGCCAGCAGGTATGCGAGGACACATGTGCTCTCCAACACATACGAATGTGACCCCTGAAGCACCCTTCACTGGCATGGAAAGGACTGGGCAATCTGTCCTCATGAGGGGATGTTTTTGCTAAGAGTCTGCTATTTTCCAACATGACCCTCAAGGTGCCTAGTGAAAGGTGATCTAGAACCTCCCGTTGCTGAAGAAGGAAATGAGCATATCAGGTAGCAAGACTGGAGTGCCAACCTCGTTCAGGAAGGATTTTACCTAACCCTGGAAGAAAGTCACTTCTCCATGTAGCATCAAAAAGTTTTAGGAAATGATATAAACTGAAAAGCCAACACTTTTTCAGAGTGCACAGATTTCTTGTTAAACCCACCCCTTCCCCGCCCCCAATGCTCAGGAAAACCACATTCAAGTCATATCAAAAGACCTCCAGTGGGGACAGCCTTAAAGCAAAGGAAAATGGGCATATGCCAACACAGAAGTTTCTGCTAACAACTTCCCCGAGAGCTATTCTCAAATAGAAAATCTATAAATGTGAAGTTAGGCTGAAATGCACACAGCCTAAATAAAGGTCTTTAAAAAACAAAATTCTAAGCATTATTAAATATCATTCTTTGATATTTCAACTCAGTAGAAGGATTTTTTTGGACTGCAGACGTACTCGGCTGAGATTTGCTGACCAGAAAGACTATTCTCGTGGCTTATGAAGTGAGGTTTCCCTGGGTAGTGAGATCTCACTCCATCTCTTCAAAGAGCCAATCCAGCTTCATAATGGGGAGCGGCAGGGGAGGTGAGAGGAAGAGACACGTGGGAATGCCCAGGAACGGAAAGAAGTATTTCCCAAGTCACCCACTTTTTTCAGCTGTGTGGATTCTGCAATGTTCTCACACGGGTAGTCATACTGCATAGTATGCAGCACGGGCATTTTAACATCTCCCTTTACCCTGCCTTCCAAACATTCCCAACCAAATCTTTGCCCTACAGAGAGGGCAAGCCACATATTTACTGTAAGTAAAATAGCTCCAAATAAAACATTTCCCTTTGTTGTACTTTTCTCCTCAAAAAGAGAAGTTCTACTTCTCCCAGACACATCGATTTCTTATGTCACACACAACCAACCACAAAAGCCTTTTCGAGTGTGCAGTGTGTTTTGGCGAGCCAGGCTGCAGGAATTCTGACACTAGGGTTTTGATGGGGGTGCTTCAAGACTGTGTTTTGGCTTTGTTTGGGTTTCTTGATTTCTTCTTCTTAAAAGCTTCAGATGCTTGACCTATTAAATGCTTTTTTAGCCTTTGTTTCGTCTCGGTCCCATTTATCATCTCATTAACCACAGCTACGATGTTCTCTGAGGGGGGAAGAAAACTGGGAAGAGGAGTTCAAAAAGCCACGGGCATCCCACGGCGAATTAATCACATGCACGAGGTGTGTAAATCAGGGCAAAACGACATCACGCGCGCAACAAAAGTAGGAACGGGAAGAAGGCGTTTTGAAAACATCAAGGACTAACCAAAACATAATAGAGCATTTAGCCTCAATGCTGTCACTTTCTGAAGCAAATAATGGGGCCAAAATACTTTAAGTAAAAGTGGCGCTATCTGAGCCTGCTCTCAAGTCCCTTCCCTTGGCTCGAGTTTTTCAAAGAACCATTAAACTCTGTCCCGTGTACACGTACACGGCAGCGGGGCCGGGACACCTGCTGTACGCAGTCACCAGGTCCCCGTCCTCTCCTACGGAGCAAGTCTCCAGTCATGAGGTTACTATTTTCTTTTAGCAAGGGTGCCATTTCTCACCGACTTTTTTCTACTTTCCTAACAGGCTCGTGTACGTTGCGTAGGTTCAAAGACAAATTTTTAACAGAGGATCTGATAAAGCCCCCCGCCCCCGCCAAAATGCCCTTTGGTGTCAAAAGACATAATGCCGAGTCAGTTCAGAATTCTGTTGATGATAAATATCCATGATTATACCTTGACGCTGGAAAAAGTGCCAAAGTGCCACTTTGAGGAAAAGGATGAAAAAATACCATGGGTGCATGAGATGTTGCTAGCAAGTCTGTGACAGACACAAGGTAGAAGATTCTCTCTCATACCAGACCTCCAACAGGCCACCCAGCTAACGTGCGGGAGCCTTCATTTCACCAAACCAAGAGTGGCCAAGATCATCCACCACCATGTCCTGGATGTTGTGCAGAGCTCCTGAGTCAGGCATTAATCAAGGTCAATTCTGTCTGAAATGCACAGAGAGCACGGCTCCCAGATGGCTTAGTTATGGCATGAAAATAGTGAGCACGTTGTTCCCCCACTCAAACTTCCAACTATTTTTGTTTTCAAGCAATGTAAACTTTGAAGTTTTTAAGTAGGATGCAAGGTCATCTAAACCTTGTTCTTACTCTGTTTTGTGTTTCAGGACATAAAAGTATACATCCTGGAACAGGAATGGTGCGAGGGTTCATGCTTAACCACTTCAGAAGCTGAGGGACCTTCGGCAAAGACACTCATGTTCGGCCGTCCAGAACGTAAACTGGAGTTAATTTCCCCACCTACATGGCAGTTGGGAGGTTCAAATGAGCATGCTGGGCAAGTTGTACCACTGGACGGTGGGCATCATTAGGTATTCCAATACAAATCTGAATTTCCGGGCATTTTGGTCTTTGATAACCTTAACAGAGCAATTCACATGAAAATCCAAGTGATGTTTATCTAACTAAATCCTCAAAAGGCCATGGTGGGGAGGGGGGCTGGAAAAGGGGAGTCGTGACTTAGTCTCAGAAGGACACAACTGCCTCATAACATACAAGTCAGGACCAAAATTCTGTGGCATGGTTTTCTAGCTCAGATAGCAAGAGCTGGAACTTAAAGCAAATGACAGTACACAATCATAAACAGCTCCCCTCTGGTATTTACCAGGCCCGAGGCATGTGCAAGGCATGGAGGCTCAGGGAGCCCTATGGTGTCCAGTAGCAAAGGTGGGCACTCACCCACGTGTAGCAAGGGCATCCACACAGACACACGGTGTCGGAGACAAGGGCCTCGGGTATTTGCAACACAAGAGCCTACTTCTGCGTAGGACACCACATCTCACTGGTTATTTTAAATCTATTCGTTTCGAAGAAAGCTCTTCATCATTTAGCTTCTCCCCTGGACTCACAATAGGACCAAACCAAGGAATAAATCATGTTTGGCTCCAGTAAAGGGTAACTGTTGCCTCTGTCATTTTTTTTCCCTATGTAGGGCCCCTGAACAAATTTGGGTATGCACCGGGGGACTGTCATAGGATTTTAATCTAGTAACACCACAAGCATGACCAAGCATCACAGGAAAACGTGCCGTAACAGGTGCAGCCAGAAGAAACGGCCTGCCTCCAGGTGCCATCCAGACCGGAGTGACAAAACTTCGTGCACAAGGCTGTAGGAGCTCAGATCAGGACCAGGGAACACTTGTGCTCCTATGACAGACACCCAGGGCCTCAGTGGTTCTTTCCCTGTTGATGTAGCACAAATGGCCCAAATCCTCAAGGGCTGAATGTGGGTGAGAGAGAAGGTTAGAGGAGGTTACAGACCCTCCCACTCCTTCCCCATCCACACCTCCTCGAAGACCTCTCCCTCCCCTTTCCGACTCCATCTCAACTGGTCAACAGTGGATCTTGGACCGACAGTGATCAACCTGGATTTCCACAGGCTCAAACTGTGTAAAAATAGATGATGACGAACAGCTTTTCTAAAACCTACTTTTCCTTGTCCTAGGATACTGGCGAGGAGAGGAGAAGAAGGAAGGAGACAAGATGAACTCTTTCACTTTTTTCTTTTTCTTTTAGTTTATTTATTTTGAGAGAGAGAAAGAGAGAGAGAGAGAGAGAGAGAGAGTGCAAGAGCGAGTGCACAATTCAGGGAGGAACAGAGAGAGGAGAGAGAGAATCCTAAGCAGGCTCTGCACTGTCAGCACAGAAAGGATGTGGGGCTCAAACTCATGAAGCCCTGAGATCATGACCTGAGCCAAAATTAAGAGCCAGACGCTTAACCAACTGAGCCACCCAGGTGCCCCAAGATGGACTCTTTAAATTCTTCTTTTCAAGGACTTATTTTTGGAAAATCCCAGCTGATACATTTACTGGAGGATAATCTGGAATCTGAAAGATCACAAGCTCAGAAGTCCTGTGCCTCAGCCCACCCTTTTGAATGAGTCCATCTCCCAAAGAATATTTCTAGCTCCTTGCCTCCCAGGCAAGCAAGAGTGAGAGAGTGAGAGAGTGAGAGTGAGAAAGAGAGAGAGAGAGAGAGAGAGAGAGAGAGAGAGAGAGAATTTCAAGCTCCTGGTAGGACAGATCCTCTCTGGGTTCTTAATGTCAACACTGAAAGACACTGAGGAACCAACTGGTAACCAAATGCCACCAGCCAGAAACTTCAACACCCTGCCCCGGAGAGAATGCCACATGGTGGCCCCCAAGATGATGGATGGCACAGAGCTGCCGCAAGCTGTCCCCATTCTCACTGTTTACCACAGGAAAGCAGGAAACAATTACAGATAAGGGATCAGGGTGCCTTGGTGGCTTAGTTGGTTGGGTTTCTGACCTGATCGGCTCAGGTCACCACCTCGTGGTTCATGAGTTCGAGCCCCGAGTTGGGCTCTGTGTTGACAGTTTGGAGTCTGGAGCCTGCTTCAGATTCTGTCTCTCCCTCTCTCTCTGCCCCTCTCCTGCTTGTGTTCATATTCTCTCTCTCTCTCTCTCTCTCCCCCCCTCTCCCTCTCTCCCTCTCCTCTCCCTCAAAAATAAATAAACAAACATTAAAACATTAAAAAAAAAAAAAGGATCATCGAGGTACCACGTGTGCAGGCAAGAGGCTGGACCAGCCAATGAAGCCCCTATAGACGAGGTTCCCCCCTCCCAGAACACCCCCTCTCCAAAATGCTGTCTTCAGCAGCAGGCTGGTTCCAGGGAAGTGACTGACATTTAAAGGACACTGTGCTACAGGTCTTGGTAATTCATAGATGCTTTTGCAACAGGAGGGCTGTTACTATTTGGGGTTGAGGTGATTTCGTTTTTCTCTTTAAAAATAGCCCTGCTGATTAGGAAAACATATGCAGCCCCGTGCGGTTTTTAAAAGGGGGGAGCCCCTTTTCTAACGTGCTCAGCTATGTCACACACAGTTCCCAGACTGCCCCATCAACAGACAGCAACCAACTGCCGACCACCCCGCCAGATTGAAAGGGAAGAGAGTATTCACTGTTATCTCACCAATAGCTGTTTATCCAGTGAGTTATAAAAGAAGCCACTGGGTTTTTATTATCCAAGCTTTTAGGACAGTTTGAGTTCAACACACACAATGTTTCATTCATGCTGTTAAATGCATAATATTAACCTTTCTTGCTGAGACACGTTAAAAATGTTGGCTTTTCAGAGCAAATGTAATTAGTTCACATTGGTAACTTCACCAGTGGCAGTGACATAGGCAAAGTGAACTAACAGGATATAGATTAATGTAATCAAAATATCATCTCCTATCATCTCCACTCGTTAGGCAGCTGCCTGCACTTCCTCTGGTGGTTGGCTGTTTCTTTTTTTTTTTCTTTTTAATAAAAACGAAAGATCAATGAAATGGATGAATTAACTGCTTGCAATCCCCCCTCAGGGGAGGGCTGTACAGGAAACCATTTTGGGGAGGGAGCCCAAGTTTTTAGTTTTAAGTCCCTCCCTGTTCGATACAATTCTGGCCACAGAGCAATGGCACAAGGCTCTCCTTCAGGGCAGAGATCAGGAACTCGAGAAGAGAAAGACACCAGAGTTGTGTCTGCCCTCTGAAGCACCTCCAACCCAGTCACACGCTCAAATGCACACACGCAAACATCGCACGGCGCATCTACGGTAGGTGAGAGTCGCTTCTCAACCTTCCTCCCTCTGATCAGAAAACACACATCTTCCTCCGGTGGACCACCCTGTCCTCTTCCTCACTGAGGCTGGAGGACCAGTGGCCTGGGCTGGCCCATCAAAGCGTCACTTGCATGGGACACACCGGTGGAGGACAGGCACCACGCACTGCCCACGAGGACATATGGACACGAGTCTGTGCCCTTAGATCAGAGCACTGGCTCTTTTGCACGGAACCCAAAGTTGCGGGATGCAGGGTTGAAGCCATTAACAACCGTTCTGCTGCCGCATGGACCCCACGAATGAAGCCAACATGCTGGCCGGTGAGTCGTGAAGAGTCCCTAGGCTTTTGAAGCCTGCCTGTTCCCAGACTTTTCCATTGAGATGCGCTGTCATTTTTGTTTGTTTTATTTTGCATAAATCAGGTGAAATGCTCCCCATCCCACATACCCCCCTCCCGTCCCAGAAATGAAAATGAAGATACATCCTACAATACATTTCCCATAAGGCCACAAGGCCCTCCCCAGATTTGAGGGAATGAATGGAGTATGGCTGCCCTGGACTGGTCCTCCTCCCTAATGCTGCATGACAGCAAGTCAGGAGACAGCCCCTCTGTGCTCCCCACGTTTGGAGCCCACAGTGACCACAGCCACAATCCAATCAGCAGTGCCACATTCCAGAGACTCGCACCATTGCTAGGAAGCAGAGACGAGAAGAAAGTCTATTGCTAGCAATACATTTTTTTTTTTAATGCATGAAATTGGAAGTAGAATTGAACAGTCCTTTCTCAGGACCAAGTTTTACATTTAGTCTGTACAAAAGTTTTTTTTTTTTTTTTGTTTTTTTGATTTTGGGGGGGGTTAACCTACAAATTCATCTTAGCATAGATGGGAAATACCAAATTCCAAACAATATCATAGAAACTAAACAATGCAAAAATTACACTTATTAGAAAGTGATTCATAGCTTCCCAAAAGTCTTTTTAAATAGGAAAGCACCATGTTAATTTAGTTCTTGTCCAAACTCAAGGAGGCATTCAAAGGTTACACAATCAGCCTCCTGGCATCATTAAAGTACAAAGAGCAGTTAATGTTCAGAATGGTGGTCAGCAATTAGTCCAAAACACGCACTGATTTATCAAGCTCACACCTCTGTTTAAGTTTTAAGTTGCTCTGTTAGCGCCTGACTAAGTCTGAAGTGACACAGGTCTGGGGTCAGCTACTTTACTGCAAAGTTAATGCCACTTTTATGAAGCCTCCTTGGATGCAAATTCCATAAGCCGCTCTGGGTACAGAGAGAGAAAAGGAACATGCAACTTTTTTCTCCATGTGTTTCCATTTTGGGGGAGGGGGGAGCATGATGAGAAATACTGAGATTTGATTGAGGCTGACCTACTTGGAAATAAAAAAGGATGAATTTATAGCTGGGTATTTTAAAAATTAAAAAAAAAAGGCTGAATGCAAAAACGTCATGTCCTATAACTTTAGGTTAATACAGCCGAGCACAAGGATTAGCGGAGAACACCTGTTATTACGTCCAACCACCCAGCGTGCGTGATCTTCCCGTTAACACCATGACAGAAAACTTCCAAAGAAATGACAGTACAACAAAAACTTCAAATGGAAATCGTAGTAGAGTTTATACGGATTGGATGCACACTATTCCTTTACATCTAAGGATTGCAAGGTGCACAGCCAGCATCTGAAGGTCCCAGGATGCGGGCTAATGTTACCTGCTGCTTGGGAAACTATTCTCTCAATGCTGCAAGCCCCGGTCCCCTACAGAGGGGAGGTTCACTGTCGCTTTTCTCCGTGGAATGTGCCAGGTGCTCAAGGACACATAGATGCCCTTCTCTATAGCAGCGACTCCTTATGTAACATGTTTAAAACTACAATTTGTCAAAAAAACAAGGCGGGGGGGGGGTGTCCTGGCTCTTCTTCCCACTCCCCACAAGCCCTCCAAAGCACTGAGGTCACTTCCAAAATAGGTTTTCAGTGCTGTTTCCATCCAGGTCAGTGTTTCCAGAAACTTCCTAGTCCAGCTCCACTTGCTCAGGCCACAAAGCACCTCAAGTTCAACATAGGGAAACTGCAAACATTCTCTCTCCTTTCCCCACCACATTTCTGTCCTGGTTTCTCCTATCCTAGTTAATGGCATTGACGATGAATCAGCATCTCCAGCTGGTCCTCAGTGATCCTTAAAGCTTTTTGCTTTTCTTTGACCCGGCCCATCACCTACCTCCTTCACCATGCCCTGCTAAAACTATCTCCAAAAGGTCTCTGACACCCTTTTCTACACTCGCTCTCTACCCACCAGCTCTGCCAGCTTCTCTCCCTCCCTCCCCAAGTGACTGTCAGAGAATCTTTATGGAACACAAATCTACTTATAGCCGTCCTCTGCTTCGCAGCCACCGCCTGTAAAGTCAGGTCCAATCTCCATAGGCGGGCAGACCGACCAGCCCCACACAATCTCTCCTGCACTCTTTGAGGCAATCTGCTTATCCCGATGTGTTCTTATCCACCTTCACTCACCCCAGTCCCCAAGCTCTGGTACCTGGTGAACTCCTCTGCATCTGCTGAGGCCCCGCTCCCCATAAGCCTTTCCCTGATGCCCTCCACGCCAACATGCCCCCTTCCAGACTCCCATGACACTTTAAACGCAGCCCTGATAAAACCCACTCCACACTACTGTGGAGCTGATTCACCTATCAGTCTCCCCCAAACCCAACCCAGGAGAGGCTCCTATAGGACAGCAGCTGTGTCTCTCACTGATCTTCACATCCCCAGAGCTGAACCTGCTGCCTGGCAGAGGGCAGTGACCTACAAATGTGGGCTGAGTGTAACTGATTCGGAGCAAGAGCTCGGAGGAGAAGACCGCACCTGTGAAATAAACCCAGTGGCTCTAACGCTACCCACTTGGCGAAACGAAGCTGTCCCTCTCCCAACGCCAGTAACTCAGGTCAATGAGGAGAACCAAAGAACACAACTGGGTGTAAACATGCTGTCAATAGTCACTGCTGACCACATATTCCAGTGGTCTCCTTCACGTCCTGGACCAACCGGGTAATCGCTATTTAGGAGTCTCCAACCTGTGTTCCTCTAACTAGAGAAGGAACTAATAAAGACTCTTTTAATTATTACCCTGGGGTTCAGAAGAGAAAGGGGCAGCACAGAGCTGAACCGTCCACAGTACGTTACAGGCAACAGGACATGATTTGTGTCAATTCCCCATTCCCCTGCCGCACAAGAGGCACCACCACGGAAGTCAGAGGCACGCGATGCCAGCCACAGAACTCAGGGCAACTGGATGCAGTTTAAACAAACAAATCTATGGAAACAGTCATCAATGATGATTAATCTTTTGTCATGACCCAGCCTTTGAAAAATTCATTGGGAGAAATAATAGGCAAAATAACTGAAGTCAGATGAGGGGGGAAAATCGAAACTTTTTAAATGCCATTCATTTTTAAGGGTTAATGATTACGCAGATATACATGACTTGTGTAGAGAACAAAAAAACGAGCAGAGCAACTAGCCCCTAATAAGAATTCAGGCCTCGACTAAAATATTCCTTCAGTTGGTATAAACTATAATGTTGAGAAAAGGATTCACACATCCCATGACATCTATTTTTATAGCACACAGCCCAGAGTTAGCCATATCACTTCTAATGACTTGAGATTCCAGAAGAATTATCACTATGGTAACATTTCAAAATGGCTGTCAAAGTTACCAGGCACCAGTCCACAACAGTTTGGATCTAGTAGGGCTTTTAGAACAGACCAAGTTATTTTAAAATTCATCTAATGATTCCGCACACCCAACAAAGCTTGGCTAGAACTTAGCTAATGGGGTTATTTACAAGTGCGACTTACTAGAAAGAATGCCTAGTACATAATAAGCACTCAAATACTATCTACTGTCACTCTGTCCAAAGCCTTTGGTATAAAATAATTCACTGGTGGTTACGCTGATGTGATAAAACTCTTTAAATTTGTTTGTATGTATTAAAGTTTGAGGAAGGACAGGAAGGCATAAAATTTTTAATTATTTTTGTTACTTATTTAATAACTGACCTTAAGTGATTTTACAAAATATGAATTGATATAAATTATACAAGACAAAATAGATCTCAAATATTTCAAACGTGCTTGTGGGTGGACAACAAAATATATCTCACCATTAGGAGCATACACTTAATTTCTTAAACTCCTCCCATTCTCAGGGGGTAGCTGAAAAAGACAGTTAATGCCCTTCGTTCCTCATTTTCATAAGAAAACAGAGGGTGACCTCAAAGGTTCTCAACTCAGAGCCAGCAAACTCAGAGTCAGAACTAGAAAAGACCTTAATATTTTTTAAGTTTATTCATTTATTTTGAAAGAGAGAGAGAGAATAAAAAACATGAGTGGAGGAGGGGCAGAGAGAGAGAGAGAGAGAGAGAGAGAGAGAGAGAGAGAGAGAATCCCAAGCAGGCTCCATGTTGTCAGTGCAGAGCCCGATGCAGGGCTCAGTCTCACAAACTGAGATCATGACCTGAGCCAAAGTCAAGAATCGGACACCTAACTGACTGAGCCACCCAGGGGCCCCTAATGTGCTTTTAAAACTACTAGTTATCCCCCATCAGTTCTCAAAAATCTGTTTTAATGCATCTCTTAGCATTAAAATAAAGGAACATCTGATGGTAATGCTTAGGTAGGAAGAGTAAGCCCTACATCAAATAAAAAGTGTTCTAGAAACATTTATTTTAGTCACATACTTATTTTGTCCTGGGGTCATGATATAAATCTATGTCTTACTGCGGGTCAATACATTCAGAACCCACTGATGTGGTATGCCTTTGTTTGCAAGAGAGGTGAGGTCGGCTGCCCCAGGTTAATGTCGAGGAAGCAGCAGTCCCCTTAGACATTGAGTCCTGGGTTTTAAACATTCTTTCCCTTATGCAATCTTGCCTCTTTCATCAATAAAACACACAACACAAGCACCCAGTAGGATGAATTTACAAATAACCACTCTTGAGAAATTAAGGGAGCCACTGACACAAATTCTGCTTTTAACTGGGCTGTTCAGACCAGATGCCCTTTAAATGGGCCCTTGTGATCCCATAAAGTTTTAATTACAAAATCACGGACCTGCAGAAACAGGGTGTTACAAGTGAGAACTGTTCTTTCCAAGGGTTACGCAGGGAAAACTTTATCCAAGATTTCCAAAAGCACACACGACACTTCCAAGGCCATTTACCAAGGACAGACACACACACGCACACATACGCACACACACACACACACGCATTGTCCCAAGGACATTCTAGACTAAGGTCCCTGCCAGGGCCTACTGTTTGGGCTCTCATAGAGATGGTGACTCCCAGGCTTCAATTCCTGAGAGGGTCAGATTCTCACTGAGAAAGGCAAGCAGGTCCCCATCTAAGGTCTCCAGGGAGCTGAGGAGTTCACTACGACCTCACACAGAGCCTGCTCTCACGGAAGGACAATCAGATGTAGAAAAGTCTGCCTTATAAAAACACATTAAAGTGGAGTTTTATTTTACCGCAAAGAAGTGTAAGAAGGAAAATAGGAAATGGACCATACCCTATTGTCCGAACAATACCTGTTGACCTTTGAAAAGAATAAAAGCAAAAAAAGCACATGGTTAGAAAAATCCAAACAGGACAAAAAATGTACAAGATGAGGAGGGAGGGTCACCTAGGATCTCCACTCCCTTTCCATGGAAAATAAGTGTTTCTCACTTTCTGGGATCCCTTCTGGAAAACTTTTTAATGAGTGTACCAGTATTTGCCAGTATCTATTTACCACCAAAAAAGACCTAAAGGATCACACTACACACGATGGTCTGTGTGTTTTTCCACTTAATTTATATGAGCATATGCAGATCTAATTTTTTTCTTGGTGAGGGACTGCTCTGTAAGTACGTGTGGATTTGGTGTGTTCATGGATGAGGTGAGTTTAGGGTCTTCCTACAGTGCCATCTTGGACCCGAACTCTTCTGAATATCTACCTCTTTTAAGAACAGCTATGTCGTGAGAATTCTACCCTTTGGAAATGTGTGACTCCGAAGCAAACTCAATACGCAATATTTTTTGTGCCTACTCTGCAATCCTTTTATTGTTTAACAATTACACCCATGGGAACAAAAACATTACAACGCATCCACTAGTCTTTCACTGAAGAGCTGTCCTGTGTCAGGCCCCGTGTTGAGTTCTTTAGTCCCCGTGACAACCTTGGAAGGGTCCTAGTATCCTGTCTTACAGAAGAAGAACCTTAGAAAGATAAACTCTTGAGCAAGGTGTAACAGAGCCAGGAGGTAACAGAGCCAAGACTTTAAGCCGGATCTATCCGATTCAATGACCTCCTACTAGAAAGGACTTTCTTGACATAGGGCAAAGGTGTTGGCTTTGCCACCAGAGAAGAGGAAGCCACCTAAAAATCTGTACAAAGGCCATCAAATACTCCTAGCAGTTGGCTTTGGGATAGAGGGCAGAATGGGCTCAACCAAGTTCGCATGGGGAAGAGCTGGCGGCCACCTCTTCCCCCTTGTTCTGCTGTCCCCTGAACAGGGGTCTGAGCAAAGCAGGTCAGTCCTCTCCAGGAGGACGAAGACCATCCAGTCTGAAGCCAGCTGACCTCACCATTCGTTCCTGACCCCACCAAGTCCCGCCAGGCTTTCCCTGACAGACAAAAAGGACTGCTAGTCAACAGAGGCAACAATAGGCAGGATTTCTCCCTGGAAACCTCACTTTTCACTAAAACGCCTGTCTGGAATAACTGTGGGTATGTTTGCAGATCCAGGAATACACAAACAAAAATATTTAAAAAGTATTTTAAAAAGTGAGTTTTAAAATGAAAAAAGTCATCTTCAGTGAGTACAGTGGCTACCTCCTGTTCATTTTTTCTATGACGGGAAGAGAAGAGGGGGCTTTATTTTGCCTCAGCAGGGATGGATTTGCAGCAGAGGCTCCAGGAGACCTTTTCCGGCCCAGCCGGCATTCCTTTGGGGTGACAGAGTGGCCGGCCGCGGTTTCCCCATCCTCCCGGGGCCCCGCAAGCGTGTGACTAAGCCCACAGGAATCTGGCCCGTGCCCGACCCACCCAGAGGACAACAAGGACAGGCAGCCAGAGGAAGGCCCGTGGCTGCCCAGGGCCCCTTCCTCGGAAAGAAAACCCTAGCTCTGCCTTCAAGCTCCAGGTGCAGCACGGAAGGGTGGCTTCTGTTGCAGACGAAAAAGAGGCCACCTGAGCGCAGGTGAGAGCCCACCGCCCACCGCTGGCCCTGCAGAGCGCTAAGGGACTGGAAAGCCAAGGTCCAGGGTACACCCTTATCTCTTCAAGAAAAACTCCAGGTACATGCTGGGTGTTTGCCTGAGGGAGGCAGAATTAACGCCAGGCAGGCAACCACAAGTTCAGGTGGCCCAATAAATAAAACAAGAAAAAAAAATAAATGTAAGGCTGGAAGGCCAACTGATTTTTCAGGAGCCTAATTCATGGTAAAATCAGCAGTAGGAGATCTGATTTTGATAAATCACTTCCTGACACTTTCTATTTTACTCCCTGTATGACTGTTATATATATACACATAGATAAACAGAATAAAAAATTTCCTGTAAACCACATCCCTTTCTTTATTTACCACAACCTGCCATTCATCAGGGCTAAAGCACCTCCGCCCCCCCCCCATTTAAAGATATTTTTACAAGATTAAAGACGGGTTTTAGAAAGAAAAAAAAAATCTCCTGGTTAAAAATCAGTTTAAAAAAAAAGTGCTTGATCACCGATCAGCATCAAAGTTTTGCTCACCACAGGAAGAGGGTCCATCCATGTGAAAATGAATCCTGCGTAAAGGAAAGGTGATCTTAGAGACGGGGACAGAAGCAAGGCATTAACATTCAGAAACAAGCTGTTTCATAATTAAGCATCTGCAATTTGACTATAATTATGCTCTTTCACTGTCATAGTTCCTTTATCTGAAGAGTCGTAAATTTTCTGATCAGGTAAAGAAGGGCGTGGGGGTTGGAGGAGGCAGAGAAGAGCAGTAATGTGGGGCCAGGCTGACTGAACCCTCACTGGGGAGACAGAGCAGGCTGCCAAGAACTCATCGAACGTGGAAACATGGAGCCTTGCCTCCTCCAGGCAAGACAGGCCATCCAATGGCTGCTGGATGGTTCAGGACAGGGGCTCCCAGGGAAGTGGCATGGGGCAATTGGGAGAGTAAGGAAGGGACAGCTATGGACTCAAAGAAAAGCAGGTCAGGATTTGGCTCGGCCACTTAGCTCTGCCCAGTACCTTACATGTGTTACGGCAAGTCTCCAGTGCCTCAGTTTCTTTAGTCACAAAAAAAGGAACAGCAGTATCCACCCTCTAGAGTGGCAGAGATCAAATGAGAAGGTATGCAAGCTGCCTGGTACATACAGATTGCTCAGTGAAGGCCAGTCATGATTGTAAATGCAGTCCTTTCTAAGAAATTAATTGCCACAGGGATGCAGAGGGCCACTGGGGCCCATTCACCAATGTATGGATCACGTGCAGAAGAATCCGCCTCGTCCCTGATCCGTCTCCACCCCAGAGACCACACCCCAGTGTCCAAAAGGGGCCCGGGATGTGTGGGATCGAGCGATAGCCATCTCACTGCGGGACACACTGAAGCACTGTAAGGGGACATGGGTTCTAATCTGCAAAACCGCCAAAGGCAGCGGAATCTTCTAAAAGGTTCTAAAGAGCTTTAACGCAGATGAGCAAAAATGCCCTTTTGTCAACACGGTTAGATGCCTGGGATTTCTATTCAGAGACAAGCAAGTCACATAAAGACACTGGACAAGAAGACAAAGATTCTGACCTAATAAGACGCCATAGCTCTGTTTCTACCATCAGATGAATAGCTCTGCCTTGGCGTCCTTCACAGGGTGCCAGTGTGGCTTACTGCACTCACTCATCCCTCTCACCAGACCCAGAGCCCTTGAGGGTAGAAAAGGAAGCAGGAAAAAAAGGGGGTGATGGCAGGGAAAGGAGAGAGTATGCCTAGGTGGAGACAGTGTTTGGGCGATATCCCAGGTTCTAATCTGGCTTGACCCTCAGAGTCATGGGCATGCCCTTGGCTAAACCTTCCATCCTTTTCCAAGTTAGTTTCCCTCTAACCCACTCTGACTTTTCCAGAGGGTTAAGCAGAGCATGTGAAACTATTTCCTAGAAATATTTCCTTCAGGGAATGCAAAATTCTAATTGAACTTTTATATATTCCAGGGCCTAAGCCTTTCCTTGTGTTCTAATGGCAGCACGTCCTTGAATAACCAAATCCGGAGACAGTGTGCAGGTCTGAAGGACTCTGCTCTGAGTGACAAGGAGTGACACCAGGTGACTTGGCCTCCTGTGGCCTTCCTTCTCCACTGCAGGAAAACTCTCTTCTCGCTCGCTAACCCTGAGCAAGATCCACGAGGCCAAAGCACTTCAGTCATCAGACTCCCTTTGGGCCAGAAGACCCCGCCTTCCCCCCCTCCACTCCAGTCAAGTATAGGTTTAGATACCCAGGACAACGGCAAGACTGTGTCTACCACTAAGGTCTCGCTTAACTAGAATACGCACATGAAGAATAGTAATTGGAATATGCAGGTCCAGGTGACATTCACCATGACAGTTGTAACTTTAGTAAAAATGGCAGGTTCATGAAAGAACCTGCTTGAGGTCCTGGAAGAAGGGTTTCTGGAACTAAGACAGGGAGCCATCTAAATGATGTCTAGGCTTCCTTTCCACCCTGAGATCCAGAGACGCACAGGATTTCCTCGAACTGGCTTCACCCCCTTTAGTAGTAGTCCCCGGAAGCCATACCTGGGAGCCACGCCCAGGAGTCACACCCGGGGCACAATCGCCCCCTCCCCTGCTTACCCACCTGGAGAGACAACCTCTCTCCTCCAGGAAACTCACTTCTGGGGCCCACACCTAAAATGTCCTCAATATGGAAATCCAAAGAGTTAAGTCTCCTTAAAAATTGATCTTATAAGTGCGTAGGTTTTGGCTCACAGGTGATGCTAATGGCGTAATTCGGTGGGGGGATGATACGCAATACAAAAAGTTAATGGTTACCTGCTGTGGTTTGCCTTAGTTAATTAGTTCAAATGTTAACTCATTTGCTATAACCTTAAATAACAAAATAAAATCCTAGAAGAAATGGAAGTTTTGTTTCTTTCCATGTTGTTGACATTTTAATTACTGATACAATTAACTGCGGATTGGCCTAAACTGCTCCAAAGCTTTTTCAACCTGCTAATTAAATTTGCCTTCACTGCCCTAATAAAAATTCTAGGAAATCCATGGGCTTCTGAGCATACTACATAGGATGAGAGAATCAAATCTACCGAGCTCCAATCTCCTGCTCCACTTAATAAACAAAAAATGTTAACAACATACATTTTTTTTAAAGATCTAAGTGGCTCATAATGTAGACATTGCAAGCCTTCCCACGACACTCAATGAAGGCTTCTGACAAGAGATTAATGAGCTATTAACTGCTATCTTCCAGGCCTGGCGATTTTGGCTCCTCCCTCTACTACACAAGGGATGCAAAAAGCAGGAAGTATCACGCACCATGCTTAAATGGAGCTGCCACGCTCAAACATCCTCACCTTTACTGTCTGTAATCCACGCTGCTCTATTAACAGGGAGAAGAATCTTGGCTAGCTTCAAAGCTCCCTCATCTTTCCATTACTTCAAATGGCAGCCCTTCCCCATTCCTTTCTTTGCATTAAGTACCAGGAGCTGAAAGATGCAATCAATTTAACCATTCTTTCTGCCCATTTACATTACTTATTTGTTTTAGCATTTCCTCTTTGCCACAAATCCCTCCTTTGCCCCTTCATGTCTGCATACTTAACATAGATTTAATATTTCTCTGGGCCAAAGATCATACGCTGAGTTTTTCTTTGACTGGAAGACAGAAGAGATGAGGAGTGGGGAGGATGTCTGGAATCCCTTCGTTCTTGCGGACCACTCCAGGGAACAATTCTCCATACATTGTCCAAAGCTTAGATCAGCACCCCCAGGTTTCAGATCCAACGTGCAGGGGGAAGAACAGGAGAAGCAACTGAAACACACTGAGCCCATCTGGGTTTCAGACACTGTCAGACACTTTCCTGACCTTGTATCATAAAACAAAGCCTAGTGGTGGAGAAGGGAGTCGAACCCAAACACGGAACCCAAGTCCCCATTTCATACAAGTCATGCCATGAGTCATCAACCAAAAGTCCACCACACAGAAACCAACTCAAGTCCTTCTACTTCTTCTTACCTCCTACAGCACTTGGAGGACATGTTCCGGATTTGACTCACAATCCTCACACCCAGACAGGCAGGAACCTGGCAGTGCTGACTCCCAGCTCCTATCCCGGACTGCACACCTACAGACCCCTGCAAAGGCAACTTCTTTGTTCCCCCAAGCCTGAACATCTGCAAAATGCTCGGCCCTCAGGGAGAGAGCCTTTCTTTTTTTAAATCAGATATAAAGTGAAAACGACTAGCTTCCCACTACCACCCAAACCAAAGGGATAGAGCTTCTGGATAGAGCTCGGAAAGTCTTTTCCTGCATGGAGCCAAAGCTGTGGGCAGTAGATACAAATGATATCTAAGACAAACAGGCTTTGGGCAGGTGGGGGACAGAAGAGGGGCGGTGGTTAGGACCTCAGCCACCATTCAGATGTCTGCTTTTATGAAATCATGTACTCCAAATTCCAAACATCTGCCAAGTTTTGGAACACAACCTAGTCACAAGTTGAGGGCCGTGTATACAATGCCAGGCAAATAGTATTGAGCAAATGTAGATGTTCTTTTTAATTTTAATTTTTTAAAATGTTTTATTTATTTTTGAGAGAGACAGAGAGACAGCATAAGCAGTCGAGGGTCAGAGAGAGGGGGAGACACAGAATCCGAAGACAGGCTCCAGGCTCTGAGCTAGCTGTCAGCACAGAGCCTGATGTGGGGCTCGAACCCACAAATGGCGAGATCATGACCTGAGCCGAAGCCAGACGCTCAACCGACTCAGCCACCCAGGCACCCCTGGCAAATGTAGACATTCTTAATGAAAGGTCTCGATTTCGCTTGAGGCAAATATTATTTCCATGCAAAGCCCCAAATACAGAACTCTCTCCCTGCTCTGCTCTTAGCACTCTTTGCCTCTCCTCTTCTTTTGGCCAAAATTCTGGAGCGCCTCATTACACAGTATAAATTGTCTATCGCTATCCTTTGGAATGTCATGTGTTTTATCTTAACTCATAACAAAATCACAAGTTTCGTTCACGTTGCAAGGAACTTGCCCTAAATAGATCAACAGAAACAATGGAGACGACTTTAGCCAAGTAACAAATGTGAAAACCTGCAGAGACACATCGAGACCTAACTTAGATGGCCCTTCTAATTCAAGCCTCTTCACCTTTCTTCCTTACCCCAGGAATGATAGGTACATAAATACGTTCTCTTCCACTTCATTACCAGAATGGTAAGGGGGAGGAGGAGACCCAAAATAATTCACAACTCAGCGAAGGTTAAGGACTTGTGTAAGTGGACATGTGCGCTCTCTCCATCCTTCACTCTCAATTGCTCTCAGACTCGATTGATAATTAGCTGGTTTAGTCATTCCAGCTAGAACTGCTTTGATCATCCAGAAGTATTTTATCAACCCCTTTTTAAAATTCCTAGACTAGAGTGAGACAGGATTTCTAGACTCGAGTTAGAGCACACAGAATTAGCGCTCTCACACCTGCCCTTCCCTGAGTGGAGACTCCCTAGTCACTGCATCCCACACACCTCCGTTCCCTCACAGCCCAGCCTCCCATCTTCACAGGAACCAAACTGTGGTATGTTACCTACCCAGGGTCAAGCCCACGTGGGAGATGGACTTGTGCGGAATATCTTTTCCATGGGCCTCCTTCTGGCAATGAAGGTAGAGAACCAAAATTTATAAACCCACAAGTGGCTTACCGTCTATTTGCAGAAAGACACACATGGCGAGTAAGCAAGGTCTTCTGAAATGACTGTCGGCAGACAGAGGGAAATGATCACTGACCAGAGAACACAGCAATGGCTCAATACCAGCACATGAATGACTTGCAGGTGCATGAGCCCTCCTCCATAAGGGAGATGTGGAGAAGTCTCATGGAAGAGCAGACTTGAGCCAAGCTCTGAAGAGCAAGCGGATGATGGTTAGGGACAAACCAGGAAGAGCATGGCAACGTTTGCTCCAGCCGAAACTCGCCATGATACACACCAAAGCCAGATCGCCGAGAACCAAAAATACACAGCAAAACACACCCAACTCTCAAACTACTGAGAAAGTATTTTAATTTCACTTTGATCAAGCCAAAAGTGCTTCTGAGTCCAAAGCAACTCAGCAGTACCATGGTAGACATCAGTCTCTTGCCGTGATAGCAGGAAACTCTTGCTGGGCTATCAGTTTGCTCAGATGCTGGATGAGGGAAAGCCTACTTTAGTTGAAAAGAATGATTTAGATGAATTTAAATTCATTCAACATAATCGTGTTACATCGGTGTTTCTCAAAGTACTTATGAATAATTCACTTTGGGAACAGCAAAAGCCAGACCAGAATAAGTCACTTCAAAGATACAAGACTTAACATAAATCCTACTGATTTTCCTAGTCTCAACGCCTTCTCTAACCACTTTTATTTCTTTCTACCCTATCACTGAGATCTTCGCCAGCCTCCTATCTTACTTAAATCTGCTACCAGCTCATCAGGGCCTGTGAATCACAGCCACCCCCTGGGACCCCACAGCCTACCACTCTCCCATCCTGTCCCTAAGGGTAGAGCCCGTCCAAAGAGCAGATCAACTGCTTTATGCCTTTGCAAGTCTACAATGCCTGTTTCCATTTCTCCAGCAGTGCTGACTGAAGACCAGGGCCGACGGGTTCATCTTCGGTTCCCAACACCCTACTCTGCAATAATGAATCTCAGAGCTGGAACGAAATTCAGGGCTCACTTGGTTCAAAAAGAAGAGGAGACCAAGGAGCAGGGAGGGTACGTGGCTGGCTTGCAGCCACTGGGCTAAGGTGTAGTGGAGGAGGTCCGAGCAATGCTTTTGGCAATACATGACGCGAACACAATTTTCATGCAAGTTCCATTCGCTCGATCCACTGCATTCCCCCCCTTGTACTTCCTGCCATTTTATGAACCAGTCACCCACCTCTCCAGGCCGCCTTCAGAAACAAGAAGGCACCAACCAGAGGTTTGCATTTCTTTTGCTACAGTGGAGAGGCACCTGCGACTGGAGTTACAGGAGGGTGAGGAGCAGTTATAAGAGTCCAGGCTTCATGCTCTTTTGAAAAAGCATGACGTTCACCAGGCTTGTTTACACACACTGACTCTGAATGAGCTCATACTAAATGAGTCACACAAACCACTCACCTTTTATTGATTAGCTGAAGTGGGGTCTGAACACCATCCCAATTACCATTTCCCTCTAATGACCACTTAAATGCCTTCTCCGGCGGCTCTTCAACTACACTCTGAGGCTTTCCGTGAATGCGGTGCCCAGCAAGATAGAGCTGCAGTTACTCAAATGAACAGTATAAACCTTCCCGCTGGACCAAAGCAAGCTGAGGGTCTGAAGTCCCCCAACCCCACAGCGTGACTGCATTGCAGGGGATCTTCCTGGGTATAGTAATGGGCAGAAGGAAACAAGGCCTTGACAGCTATTCCTGTGAGCCCATCAGTAAATCTAAAATCAAATTGGGGCACCCGGGTGGCTCAGTAGGTTAAGTGTCCGACTTCGGCTCAGGTCATGATCACACAATTCGTGGGTTCGAGCCCCATGTCGGGCTCTGTGCTGACAGCTCGGAGCCTGGAGCCTGCTTTGGATTCCGTGTCTCCCTCTCTCTCTCTCTGCCCCTCCCCTACTCGTGCTCTGTCTTTCTGTCTCTCAAAAATAAATAAATCTTTAAAAAAAATTTTAATCAAACTAATCCTGCAAAACAACTTTCTCTTGAAATGGTAGCCTGTTAAGTCGGCTTTGCCTGTTTTATCAATTGTGCATCATAGAGAATCTGCTTTGGTTAAGCACCCCTAGACGTTCACCCTCCTAATCACCATCTCTGGCATCCAGTGACTTTTCCACGGGGAGTTTTTTTTCCCCAACAAACAAGAAATATTTGTTGAGCTAAAGAAGCATTCTTCTGAGAAAATGACACATTCTCAGAATTCCATTCACAAACGACGACAATGTCAAGATCCTTTGAGCCCTGACTGCTTATGAGTCTAAAAAAAGATGGCCAGAGATGAGGTGGCAGGTGGGGAAGAAGAGGCAGGATACCTAATGATCTCAAAGGATGACACACCACCTGGACCAGCTGCCTAGCTGGTGTCTCCTAGATTACGCATGACATTATAAAGAGGAGGTAAAGAATATGCCATTCTGCTTCCAGGCTTTCCCATCTCTCCTTGTGGGTGGAACAGAGGATGAGGTACATTTTCCAAAACCTTGCTTAAAACCTGTTCCAAAGCCTCTTTGACACAGTTATTCAAAACCCTTTAAAGGAAGTACCTATAGATTACAAAATAATCCAATCATTTCAAGTTCACTGAAGAAGAGAACAAAAACCATATCCCTACATCCTATCTGAGGAACAGTCTAGGAACCTACCAGTATCATCTACTTGGCAAAGCATAAAGGGACCATTCAGAGGTCAAGAAATCAGAACGGAAACGTCATACTAGGTTACAACTCCAGGAACAAAGCTAGTCCCTTCTGACCTAGGGATCTAGCTAGTTTCCATCTGTCTCCATATTACTACTAATACCTTCTACCTTCTGTAGGGGTCGGGGGAGGGAAGGATTCCTAATTTGAACACTAAAGCTCCCCAGGAAGTGTTTCCAATAATATCAGCCTCCATCTTGCCTTTTTTCTTATATTGTAGGCTATTTGCTTCTCCCTCTTCCTTTATTATTTTCCTACCCCTTTATACCACAAAGTCCAACTCCCTGGTCTCGGGCAGCTGCTAAAAACCATCCAAGCCCTTTGCATCTATCCGGAAATCCAGAATGGCAGCCCTCGTTCATAGATCTGCTGCCAAAGGCAGATGTCCTCATATCGCGGCTGGGCTGACCTCCCCAGGGGCCCCTGGGCATGGTGGGCTGCACTGGCAGCCCAGGGCCTGCACTGGCTCCGGCTGCTACAACCCCGCAAACTCCATCCAAGTTCCTTCATCAGAACTTGGGAAAACAAATGAGAGGCAGCTACACGCTGGGTCAGTCCTCACAGCCTTTTGTATACAAGGCAACACAAGAGTCCCCAAACACGCTGCCTCTGTTCCCATCCCACGTGGATTCCGTAAAAAATGGCACGAAGAAACGAGAGAGGACTGGGCGGGTGTTTGTGACCGAGGCCAAGATACAAAGAGCAACTTCTGTCCAATAATGAGATGAAACAGAAGCCAGGCTTCCGGGAGAGGGCCTGACATTCCTGCACAGCATTTTCCCACCCACCTGATCCCCTCAAACGGAAGGAAGATCTAAGGGAGGACAGAGAGAGCCACTGTTTGTTTCCTGCACTGGGGGCGAGAGTAGGGAAACGAAACCAAACAAAACAGCCAAAACAGGAGAAGAGGCTGGGTGGGAGCACAGAGGGGTATGCATGAGCAAGTACACACACATGCACGCACACACACACACACGCACGCACACATGCACGCACAGACACTGCGAGCATTACCCGAAGAAGAGAAATAAACAGACACATGCTCCAGCCTGAAACAGACGGTTGGCTATCTTTACTATGTGAGACCGGCAGGTGTCACAAATAAAAATGTACATCCTTGTTATCTTTACCAAAAATCGTGCCCACTCTGTAACCACT
This sequence comes from Cryptoprocta ferox, assembly GCA_028646485.1. Lineage (NCBI taxonomy): Eukaryota > Metazoa > Chordata > Mammalia > Carnivora > Eupleridae > Cryptoprocta > Cryptoprocta ferox. The sequence goes on along the minus strand of CM053560.1, from coordinate 120,977,738 downwards.
TTACTGCTCTCTGCAAAAAACACACATTAAAAAAAAAAGATAATATTTAATGTTAGTATCAAACAAGAATCTTATTGCTGATATTTCTTAAATTCTTTCCCGCACCACGCTTGCAAGCGGAATAAATTCATAGTGTTTGATAACCAAATAAATAGAGTTTACATGTAACTATAGAGGCCCCCACTGGCATCCTGATACAGACATATGTACCTCACTGAATGTTCTTTAAAGATACGGCTTATCTGGACAGACACAAGAATTTGAACAATTTGGATTAAATTAGCAAGAACCACTCCTACACTATGCCATGCTATTTATGATAATTGAATTTTTGCAATTTAGAAAAAGCCATAGAGAAAGACCATTTAAGACATGGCAGTAAACATACACATTCAATCCAGTTTAATGCTCAGAATTCTAGATGGTCTCAGAATGCAGCTCTCAGTTTAATTTTGGAAAGACTAGCAATTGGCTAGCGTTTCCCAAAAACCTACTATGTGCGAGGCAGTCTGTCTGGTGCTTTATAAGCTCTGTCCCTGCCCATCCCTGTTTCACAAATGGAAGGTGAGGGCTGGCAACCTCATTCCAGGACCTGGGAACACATGAGGCCAATGAGCCTCTCAATTCATCCGCTCTTCTTAAATCTTTGCCATATGATGCCACCTGTCCATACTGGAATGTAGTGTGTGTGTGTGTGTGTGTGTGTGTGTGCGCGCGCGCACGCGCATGCATGTATCTCCCATTTTGTACAAAATTACATATTCTTGCAAATATCAACGGTAACATGCCATGATGGTCCACAGGGGAAAATCACACCTTCCAGGTGCAGAGCCACCTGGACATGCTTGGACACCAGTCAAACAGAGGGTGCCAGGCGTGTGATGGCAGGTGCTGTCTCCACAGAATCCACAACGACAACTGTCAAGGGTGGCTACCCCGAGAATGTCAAGAGTGAGGCCCTAGCCAGCCCCCTGAGCCCTCAGGACTGTAGAACAGTGTCTAAGCTGACATGCAGGAGCACAGTCTTACCTGGAGGGCCACGCTTCCTACCTATGACCCACCCTTCTCCGCTCACCCCAGAAGCTCTCAGCACTCCCTGACCTGAGAGGACAACTGTCTCTCCACCAAACTCCGAGAACCGCTCAGTTCCCATTCCTGCTCCCACAGAGCAGCTCACACGGTGACGGGAAGACTTTTCCAAAGACTGAGAAGACAGGCCGGATACAGACTGGAACCCAGAATGGTCTCGATTTTGGATTTTGACCGGAGGTTCCTTCTTGCACACAGAAGATTGCAACACTTCTTAAATCTAGATTCCCAAGTTATGCACAGTGATAAACAGATGCCTGCTCTGTTTAATATCCTGTGTGTCGCAGACAGAAAGATCGCATCTCCTGCTACCAGAGTTCCGGGAACACCATGGCTGTCTCTCGTTTGCTCCCAGGCAGGGGTGCAGCCCATCACGCGATGGTGCTCAGAGACCCCACTTCAGACAGCCTTGAGTCCCGGCGTCACACCATACATTAGAAGGAGATATGGTTTAAATTCATGGCTTCCTGCTTCACTACGGGTCAGACCTAACTTTTGAACCATGCTGTGCATTCGAGTTGACCAATGCAATCTAGGACAAGGTTAGCCACGGGCCCACGTGATCCACGCCATTCCCACTCAAATGTCACACTGGCATACACACGAGAAAAGCAAGATAGAAATGGCAATGTAACAAAAGAGGCATTTTAGAAGAGGAAGAAATCAGGACAATCTTTTATTTTTAACTTTTGTTTTTAAGCTTATTTATTTATTTTGAGAAAGAGAGAGAGAGAGAATGTGAGCAGGGGGAGGGCAGAGACAGAGAATCCCAAGTAGCCTCTATGCTGTCAGTGCAGAGCCTGATGCGGGGCTCGATCCCACGAACTGTGAGAGCGTGACCTGAGTCAAAATCAAGAGTCTGACGCTTAACCAACTGAGCCACCCAGGCGCTCCAGAAATCAGGACAATCTTAAAGTAGGCTCACCTGGTGTGTTCTGAAGGGATTCCAGATATTTCCAAATACCTAGAATTGCAAAAAATTACCCTAGGAGAGTTATTCTGAAAGCCTTTTTACTCTCTGAGAGCCTTATTAAAAAACAAACTCCTGAAAGGGAGCCCAGGAGAGTAACACCTTAATTAGGGGGAAATCAGCCAAGAACAAAGCCTTTCAAGGAACCAGGCAAGAGAACGAAGAGATGGGGCTAGGCTCAGAGGTGTCCCAGAGAGCCATGGACACAAACTGCTTCACCATCTTGGTAACAAGGGTCGACAGTCTGGGAGAACAGAATGTGATCTCCATGCTTGACTATAAAAGGCACAGAAATGAGGCCCAGGGGCATGTGACCCCCTTCTAAATAAAGATCACCCCCACACTGGGAGCAGCTGACCAGAGCAGGGGCCTTCCGGGGGAAGACAGACAAGCTCCTACTGACACCAGCACGCCGGAGCCCGCTCGACTGGCTGCCTTCTCACCCGGGATCCACAGACCCGCCTCGGCTCCGGCCGGAAAATGCAGGTCCCTGTCCTCGTCCACCTTGGGCAGTCCGGAGGGCCGGGACATGCAAGAACCTGGCGGCCGACCACAAAGCGTTCCACAGAAAGAAATTCCCCTCACGGGAAGCTTAAAACTTGAAGGGGGTGGGGGTGGAATTAAGATGAAGTAGGCACACTGCACGCGCGAGGTCTCAGGGCAGAGAAACCACGCCCCTCACCTCACCCCACTCCAGCAGGTGATTCACAAACACTTAAGCAAGCCCCCCACTTCCACCTGCCAGGCCAGATGTACCAATCTCTAAGGAAATGAGGACGGGCAACAATTCTACTCCGCACACCAATACTGCCCTGTGAGAAGCATCTGATAAACAGGAACATGAGAACCCGCTGGCGGGGGGGCGGGGGGGGATGTAGGCTTGTCTTTTTTTATACTACCTGCCTTCATTTTAAGTCCCTGATCTCATCAGCGAGATGGCTGTAAAATGTTTTCCTTTTGTCAATAAAGGGAGCCATTTACTGCCTTCTCTCGCAAAGGCGCCAATCTGCTACTTTCCTGCTTCCCCGTTTGGAAGGCAGTAGGGAATGCAACAGACCCCGGCATCACTGTTCCCAGTCTGCGCCCTTTTAATTGAAAGAAGCCTGCGCCACCAGCAAAGCCAGTTTCTGACGCGGCCAGGCTCGCCACCTTCATGAATTTCCTGGCAAAGACCAGGCCTTCTCGCCGGCAATACAGGGATCTGAGTAGACCACAAGCTGTTCATCCTGATGGGTTAAAAAGGACTTGAAGACACTGAGTTTAGTAGTAAGTTTTAGGGTTTTTTTCCTTTTTCCTTTTTCTTTCTTTTTTTTTTTTTTTTCAGTTGGAGGGCCATCCATATCTGAAATCAAGTACCAGAGGGGCACCTGGGTGGCTCTGTCAGTTCAGCGCCAGACTCTTGACGTCGGCTCAGGCCGTGCTCTCGCGGTTCATGAGTTCAAGCCCCACACTGGGATCCATGCTGCTGGTGCGGAACCTGCTTGGGACTCTCTCTCTCTCAAAATAAGTAAATAAACATTAAAAAAAAAAAAACCTGAAATCAGGGCGTCTGGGTGGCTCAGTCAGTTAAGCATCTGACTTCAGCTCAGGTCAGGATCTGGTAGTTCGCGAGTTCGAGCCCAGCGTCGGGCTTGGTGCTGACAGCTCAGAGCCTGGACCCTGCTTTGTTTTGTGTCTCCCTCTCTCTCTCTGCCTCTCCCCTGCTTGTGCTCTGTCTCTCTCTGTCTCTCAAAAATAAATATTTTAAAAAATTTTTAATAAAAATTCAAAAAATGCTAAAAAATTGAAATCAAGCACCAGAAAGCCCCAGTGGCAAGCAAATGCCAGGCGCCAATGAGGTAATTCACTGGGCGTGAAGAGGACTACAGGTACTTTGAGAGTATCCACCCCCACCCCCTGCTCCCCTCCCTGCACGTGATTGGCTTTCAACACATAACTGAACAAAGTGAGGGACAGTGCCAAGCTCAACTTTTAAGATGGTTTCTGTACTTCTCCATCATCTTTGGCCTCGAATCATTCTGACAAGGGCAGGAGAGAAAAGAGCTCCTACCATCCACGCCTGATCCTGCCAGTGATGAGCCGGAGACGGTGTTGGTGACGGAGCTCCTGGGTAGCAAGGACCATGAAAGTGACACAGGAAACATCCGCATTTCATAATCCTCGAATCTTTTGGCTTGCTGAGGGCTGTTATTACACACTGCTCTCTGCTCAAGGTGGGGAAATATATCTTCCTGACAATAAATCTTTCACAAAGCAGGTGAGTGCTCGCCCCTGGGGTGACACCGTGCTCTCCAAGACGCAGAGGACACGCCCAGAATTGACTCAGCAGCACAGAAAGCACCGTTGCCAGGTTTCTCTGCTGCAGGAAAGGCCCACCAGAGTCTGCAAAGTCCCAAAGTCCTCTGCCAAGGGGCAAGAAGTCTGCCGGTGAGGGTGGCCAGCTGGTTGACACAGAGGAGCACCGTCATGGGCCAGGGTCACCGCAGGCAGAAGGCAGGCAGGCAGCTTGTCACGGGCATGGCCCAGTTTCATGAGATGCCACAGGGTCCCACTATAGGATTTCAGGTAGGGGAGCCTGTAGGTCAGAGCGTGTGTTAGGGAGCTCACCGGGCCAAGGTAGGGGTGAGGGAGGTTGGAGAGAGGCCAGGTCGCTGAAAAGGGAAGTGAGGACTGGGGGCGGGGGTGGGAGATCCGAGAAACATCTGGGATGGAAAGGTCTTGCCGTGCAATTGGAGGAGGAAGCATCTAAACACCCACGTTTTGGACATGGGTGCTCGGAGCACAAGAATGCTGTCCACGCAGAGAGGGAGTGCAAGAAAAAGACTCAGTAGAAGGGAGGAGACAGAGAAGACCAGCAGACCCTGAAACACCCGTGGTCATCCGGAAAGGAATGGATATGTGGGTCTTGAGCTTACAAAGAGGTCTAAGCTGAAGACGATATTTACAGACCAGAGGCAGACGGAAGGATGCTGAAGCAGCAGATGGGACATTCTGGGGGACAAGGGTGGTGAAAACAGGCCTAGGATGGAAGTCTGGAGACCGCCAGGTACTAAAGACTAAACCAAGGAAAAGGAGCCGGAAAAGAAGTGGCCGTAGACATTGCAAGAGAAGCAATATCAGGAGACGGGTCGGGGAAGGACTCACCAGTGCTGAATGTCAGGGCCACCAGTTACATTTTTACGGAAAGGAGAACACCGTACACAACTTTTTTAAGGGTCAATCACTCTTTAGGAGTAACTCAAGCCTGCATAAAACCACCCCTCCAAATCATAAGACAACAGAGAAATTCCGAAGTGCGCGGAGAACCCACGAAGTAGTCATTTCCTTGACGGGGCTGTCTAGGAAGCTACAAAGCTGCCTGCCACCCACTGCCCAGTCAGGATACCTAAGGAGGAGCCGAAGGGAGAGCGGCAAGTAAAAACTGCGCATCAGCACTCCGTGATTGAGGGCTTCTCCGCCGTGTCAAAAATTGCACACACATCCTTGATTTGACGTAGCTCTCCAAATGCTCGCCCTGCTTCTGTGGGCAGCCCTGTGGAAAATCACTGAATGGGGCCCTCCCACACTTCACTGTTTTAAACGGTCATCTTAATGCTCATGTTGACTTCAAGGTAGACATTCTGTCCAAGCTCAATGCCCTTCACCCAGCTCCTCGAATGACTCGTAAGCGTCCTCCTGGAGAGCGGTAGCGATATCACAGAGCTCGGCCAGAGAGCCGATGGGGGACAGAGAATGTGTGGCCTTAGAAGGAGTGCGCTAAAACAGAACGAGAGCCATACCTGTGATTTCAAATGCCGTAGTAGCCACATGACGACGTAAAAAGGAACCGGTGCAATTAACTTAATAACATATTTTACTGAATCTAGTTTGTCCAAAATATTATCATTTCAACATGGAGTCGACATACCAAACAGTAATAAGGAGATACCTTACATTTCCTCCCGACCCTGCTACATCTTTGAAATCCAGTGTATTTTATGCTTCGAGGGGGTGTCAGTTTGGACCAGGCCACAGCTCGAGCCCACAATAAGCCACAAGTGGCTAGTGGCTACCACACCAGACAGCACAGGTCTGAAGGGAATCTGTGTCAAGAGAGAGCTCTCATTCAATTAGAAAATCTTCTAAGAAGCCTGCCCATCCCTGCTGGAGTTTTCCTCAAACTCCCAGATGAAAAGAAGACAATTTCCTTGAATGCTGGTAGTAATTTTTCAATAAATACTCCCTTGTAAAAATCTCAGAAAAACGTCAGCGGCACTGAGAACTGGTGGGGGAGAAGGCTGCAGGGTGTGGCCTTGGGGAAGCAGGTGTCTGACCAACGGGCCCATCGGCTCAGCCACACCAGCACCAAGGCCCAATTTTGAACCCCCATTCTTTTTTCTGCTGCTTTTCTCTCTCTCTCTCTCTCTCTCTCTCTCTCTCTCTCTCTTTTTAATAGTCCAAGTGCCCTATGAGAAAGACAGGATCTATCCCAGATGAAGAAACTGAGGGCCAGGCAATTTAAATTGCATGCTCATTCCCGGTCCCAGCTACCAGACCTGGACCCGGACACCAGGTTTCGCCTCTGCTCCAGGCTTCTCCAACAACCAGCTGGTCAGAAATAGCCAACGATCTGCAGTGAGGCCAAGGTAAATATCGACTGAATCACTGAACAATAAGTGCCCCCCTAATGACTTTTTAAATAACACCTCCCTTTTGTACAGAGCTTGTGAGTTTTCAAAGCAGCTTCACACACATTTGGTCACCACTGAATACCATGGGACTGCCCTAAGGAACATTCTAAAGGTGCCCAACCATGGCCCAGAAGGCTCCTCCAAGGTCACCCAGGCCACTTCCTCCACATCCAACATCTCACTCCACACGATGCCTCCCTTGCTGACGACTTTTTCTTTTAAAATAAAATTTTAAAATGTCAAGACTACTTAAAAAGAGATTTTTGTTGTTTTCTCAAAACCAGTGGGTAACCTAATGATAGGGTAGCGTTTTAATCAATCACAAATGTGACTTTAGCACAGTACCTTCCTCCAAACCTCACGAACAGGGATGCTTCAAGCGGCCTGATGGCGTTCTTGGCCATCCAAGGTCCTGGCTGCAGCCGGTGGGACCCCTTCCCTCATTAACCAAGTGTTTATGGACACATTGATGGAATGATAGCAAAAAAAAGTGTGAGCTGGGTCAAAGAAACCATCCTTTTCCTGCTTCAACCCTGGCTGGAAGGGAAACAGAAACAACAGCTACCTGTGGGGTCTGGCCTTTATTTTGTTTATTTTATACACTTCATGGTTTAGGCAAGCCTACCAATTTCGGATTTCTTGGCACTTCATGACTAGCTAGAATACATGAGCTCCTTGGGTCTTTAACTGGGCCAACCATTAAATAATAGCTATTTATAGTTACCACGCTGACTTCCAACCAGTGAGAGAAATCTTCCTGGCCAATATACCTAAACATTGCTGAAAGCAACACAGCAAAGGCCCAGAGTCGCCTTCTAATACCAAACAACTTGGGTCTCAAGGCATTGATCACAATAATTCAAGAGTCTGGTTATACTCCAGCGAAAAATGAGCAGATTGCCGATAAACAAGAAGCTTCAGAATACCACCACCTGGCCCCCAAGAGCGGTGGGCACATTTCAAAATTCTTTCGCTCAGCGATTTCATAAGATCTGTACAACTCTTCAGGGTTAAAAAAAAAAAAAAAAAGGAAATGGAAGCCCTAGGGTGTACAAGCACACCCCCTACACAGCTACTTCCATGTACAGCCTGAATGTGGGATTCCTGGACACTGGTCCAGGGCTCTCCCACGGTGGCCAGGGGCCCCTTCATAAAGCAGCACACCTAAGCATCATAACACCACTGGGGACCAAGGAGGGAGTGGAGGTCACCACTTTCACAGGATGTGAATTGAATTAGCTCTTTAAGTTCCCTTTATTCAACCATACTCCACGTATATTCATGCTAAGGAAGTCCTGCCATGCCGCAAAACATCTTTTCGTGCAAAGGATGAATGAGTCGATCCCTAAGCAGTCCCTGACTGCCAGGGCGCACGCACTTCCAAACACACCCAGTCAGCTTTCTCATCAGAAATCCAAAGCTGAAGGTTGGCCCGGGAGCTCTTAGCCCAGAGGGCAGTGGATTATTTCTAGTACACGATCTGAATGGTCTTGACAGCCACCATGCCACAGTCCCGCATCTCATGAGTTCCCGGATGCAAAAGGAAGCCAACCCAGGACCCTACCTGCACCCGGCAGATGGACTCACCCTCCGGGCAGCACCACCTCGCCTTCCCAGCAGAACCCCCGGCAGATGGACTCACCCTCCGGGCAGCACCACCTCGCCTTCCCAGCAGAACCCCCGGCAGAACCCGTGAGTTCCAAGAGGAAGGAGGGCAGGGGAGAGAAGGAGGGGAAAGAGAGGCGACACAGGGAAAGCCACGGCAGCGCCATCCTTACTTTTCTGGCAGCGGCTTGTGCTCCAGCAGCGGTAGTTGTACTCGTTGTTGATGGTGGTCTTCTCGCACAACGGCTTCTCCTCCATCGTCCCCGGACACAGGTCTCCGCATTCCTTTGGGGGCTTATTCCCCACGATGTAGTTATTGGACACCGCATCCAGGATCAGGGACCAGTCCACCGTGGAGAGGTAACAGAGGTCGGCATTTTTCTCAATCCTGATGGCCCCCCGGGTAATGTTCCTCAGATTGTAAAGCCCAATATCCTTGAGGTTGGTCATCTCAAAGATGACCAGGGCATAGTTGTAGAAGAGCTTCCAGCCGCGGATGACTGTGAGGTTCGGGAAGAGGTCCCCGAGGCTCTCAAGGCCGGCCACACGGAACAGCAGCAAGTACTCGGTGATGACCGTGAGCTTGGGGAAGCGGTAGCTTCGGTAGTCCTCTGCCTTGGAGATGAGCAGGATGTGGAGGTAGCCCTCGATCACCGTGCAGTTCTCCAGGCGCCTGAGCTGCTGATAGTCATTACGGATATCGATGCCAGGCCCGCAGACTGGAAGGGAGACAAGAGGGCGACACATGTCTGAGTTAAAAGGAAATCATTTTCAGAACTATTTCCCAACCCACAATACGGTCAGTTTTTAGGAAACCTATCATCTTCATCATCGTCATCATCATTATTATTAAAGAAGTAAGACTCAGTTCTTAGCTGCAGACTAACTTTAGGTAGTGTCCACTCTGGGCCGGACGTTGTGCAACACACTAGGTGACAGTGGGGGATGCCATCCCCGTCCTACTTATGTGCAAACCACAGCTCCGAGCCCAGGATCGTACAGGGGGCACGCATGCGACTCAAGGTTGCAGGCGCCAGAGCTGCCAGGCTGCTCACCCCCCACCGCTTCTGCAGAGAACCAGCGCCCAAAGTCTGAACAAACAGCTCAGTGGCCACGTAACGATAACTTCCTACTGCATCAAGCCTCAAGGACACCAAGCAGTAGTTGATACTGGAGAACAGTCACCCTGACCTAGAAAGTAGGGATACAAAGAAGCACGTTCCCACATTTCTTGCTACCATCTGACGTGGGCCAGGTGACCTTGTGTTCTTCCCCAACACCGCGTGAATGTAGATACAAAGGCTAATTTACCCGAAGGGCAAGAATTCACGGTTTCTGTGAATAAAAGGGATATGCAATCCCAACTTCAGTATTTTTTCAATCAAGAAAGCAGGCTTCCCATAGGACGGTTAGGCAACAGAATAGCCAAAAGACAGTAAAAATTACCCGTGTCTCAACATCCGAAGATAATTGCTGTTAACAGTTCCTATGCCAGTGATCCTTTCTCTGTAAGTAATTTAATTAAGGTAAAGGAAATTGGGCAATAATACCATGTTTTCAAACACACCTCCTTCACTTAATATGAACATTTCACCAAATCAATAAATGTCCTTCTGCATTATCACTTTAAGGAGATAGTGATTCTAGGCTGTGAATATACACCATGAGTTCATTTTTTAAAAAAAACCAATCCCCTACGGTTGGATATTTAGGTTATCTCCAATTTTTCTCATCATAAAGAACACTCCAGGGAACATTGTCGGCAGATATCCAAGACTATTTTCCCGGGATAAGTCACTAGAAGTAGAATTGCTGGACCAAGGCATCTGCAGATTTGAAAGGCTTTTGATAAAACAGCCTCGATACTGGAAACGTTTATTTTTAAAATTCTAAACACGTGTACACACACACACACACACACATACACACATACACACACACACACACACACACCTTGGTTAGTACCCTTTCTTAGGCTTTAATAATCACAAACCTTCCACTAAAGCTTCTCAGATCGAGTCAAATTCTCTGACTGATGTAATTCATTAATCTGTGGAGCACTCGACACATATGATGCCGTAGGAGGTACAGAGAAGTGGTACCTGCCCTCTGAAGAGGCTCAAGGCCAATGCCAGGAGCTAAGACCCATGACAAACAACTGTCATGAGGCAGAAGCTGGCCAGTGGTGTGCACAGTGCAAGTCCACTCTAAATGCGAAACGAACTAAGCAGGACAGACAGGGGGCAGCCTTAGAGCCACCTGCAGAGAGAAGGTCCTTTCTACTGCAGGGCCGAGGAAAGCCTTGCACATGCCCTGGCTCCTAGAGGATGGGTAGGATCCAAAATGGGTCATAACATTCCAGAGGCCAGAGAAAAGGGAAAGCATATATACTGAAGGGACAGCAACGTTGATGGCCAGGGATGTAGAGAAGAGCACAGGAAATGAGTTTGGTAGAGTCCAAGTCATAAAAGGTCACACATGGGGATGGAAACTTTCATCTCAGGAATGAGGCCCCTCTCAAGACTCTTGAGTGGGAGAGAAACCCACGGGAGGACTTTTTTTGGAGAATTAATCTGTGGTCAAGTGCAAGACAGAACCAAAGTGGAGCAGGCGAGGGAAAAGGGAAGACCAGCCCATGGGGGATAGAGCCATAGACAGGAACTGGACAGAGAATGGCAGGCAGGGGGTGGGGTCCAGGGGACCCAAGAGCAGAGAAGCAGGCAAAGCTTGAGAACCTAGAACTTGAAACCTCATCTGGTCCAATTCCCCTCTGTTACTGATGGGCCAAGGAAGTCTCTACAACAGAGAAGAAAATGGGAGAAACCAGTGCTCTGAGAACATCCCCAGCCGCACAAAGGCTGTGAAGCAAGCTTTGTTTCATTCTGTTTCATCTCACATGATGCTCTCAACAGCACCTCACACCACGTAATATCATCACCACTTTGCAGGTGAGGAAGCAGGCTTGGAGAAGTCAGGTCATTCATCTAAAGTGACATATGTAGGATGCTGGACCCTTCACAGCAAAGCTTGACATGTGGTTACTGGATAGTCCCAGCGCTTAGTATTCTCCCCAACTGGTTACCTCCAAGCCCCTCCAGCTAAGCTTCTGCCCCCGTCATGGTACCAAACAGCTCTTTGCAAAGCCCCTGATGACATTACCAAAGCCGATGACAGTTCCCTGTCCTCCTGTTCTTGATCCTTCCAGTCATTTGACATTGCCTCCTTCTGGAGGCCTCTCTGATTCCACACACCCACTCACCACCCTTGTGCTCCTACCTGACCTCTAAGTGCTGGCCTCTGGCTTCAGCCTCCCCCTCTCTGTCCTCTCACGTGGACAACTGGCTTCCTGTGCCACCCATACACTAGATCACTGTCAAATGCATGTCAGTGGCAGCTCCCAAGTCGCATATCCATCTGCCTACTCAACGTCTCCATTTAGGTGTCTAATAACGCATTCCCTTTCCCCGACAAAATCTGCCTCCTGCACTCTCCTATTTGGGTCAGTGACACTCCTATTTTCTGAATTGCTCATGTCCAAAGTCAAGGGCTCATTCCTGATTCTTCTCTCCCGACACTGCACAGATCCCATCCTCTTTGGCATTATGCTAACTGCAATGTAAGACAGGGAGACAAATATCTTATGGTCTCACATATACGTAGACTCTTAAAAAAAAGCCGAATGCACAGAAACAGAGTTGGAATGGTAGGTGTCAGGGGCTGGGAGGTGGGGGAAGTGGGGAGGTGTTGGTCAAACGGTACAAAGTCCTAGCTCTGAGATAAAGAAGATCTGGTGAGCTAAGGCACAGGTCGGTGACTAGAACTGACAACACTGGATTCCTGGAAGTTGTTAGGGGAGTCGATCTTAAATGTTATCTAGACACACACACACACAAACACACACACACTGTACACACAAATTATACTTATGTAAGAGGATGTGGAGGTGTTAACTCTTTCATGGTAATCATTTTGTAATGTATACACGTATCTATAATCAGGACATTGTACACCTTAAACTGATGTGTATTAATGTCAATAGTATCTCAGAAAAGCTGAAAAAAAAAAAAAAAAAAAAGCAGTCCTCTTGTCTCCAGCTCCCAAGCCTGTGGGAAGCCGGGATGGACTTCAGTGCAGTTTCTCAGTTGCCCCACCCAGGGCATGTCTGCCCTCCTCTGGCCTTCTTCTCATGCTGGGGCTTCTCCCTCTGATCTGTCCCACCACAGGGTCAGCCCCAGGAGGATGGGGATTATTTTCTACTTCACCCACCAGGAAAGCCCCAGTGCCTGAAGCAGTCCTTGGTACATGGTGCGCACACCATGAGTTCACACGTAGAATGAATGGATTTCACCACATCCATCTCCACTGCTCCAGCCCTGATCTGAGCCACTGTCATCTCCAGCCTCGTCTACAGCAACGCCTTCCCCACCGTCCAGTCTCTTTCCCTGTCTACTTCTATCTCAGCTGCTAGTATGTTCTTGCTTAGCATACGGTGGCTGCCAAGCTCCTTCCTTCCTTATCCCCTGCTGTCTGGAGTGTGTCCCCTGTCACATGGATGCCCCTCCATTCTTGTCCCGTGCCTCTCCATTCTTCACGTCCCCTCATCAGAGCTTCGCCCAAACACCCTAGCATTGAAAGCCCCCCCAACTCTCTCCCCCCTCCTCATTTCCCTATTTCACTATTTTTATAACACTTTTCATGTCTGAAAAGTGTCAGGCCCTGAAAGGATGTATTTAGCTGAGTGATCACTGTCTATTACCCTCACGGAAATTAGAGGCTCTGTACAGTTTTCTGCCTGTCTCC
>CM053560.1:120936994-120964504 GCA_028646485.1 Cryptoprocta ferox | reverse complement strand
GGCCAAGGTGAGCCTAAGGTGGAATGGTGGAATGGAGAGAACAAAGCAGCTATCAGATACGTGCCAAGAGAATCCTCTCAAAATCAAGAAATGTCACCCAGCGCGAGCGTCAGGTCAGTGACTCAATGTGCAAGTCTTCTTTGCTTTTGACCTATTCATTTTTTCCTAGGCCCCGCCTAAAATTTTACATTCTTTCTTTGTCATTATAAATAAAGTATATTCGTTTACTCTGAAATGATAAACAAAAGTTTTAGAGAGGAGCACTTAGATGCAGTCTAGTTTTGCATTCAGCATGTGTTTGATCCTATTATAAGGTGTTAGGAAACAATTAGTTTGCTATCATTTCCCGCAGACCAAAAAACTCGGGACCCAGTGGAAGAGCATGGAGACTAATAACCAAGGTTTGCCAAACTTTTATACTGCGATCAAAACAGACACTAGGAAAGAATCGGCTTCCCTCTGCCTCCCATTCCGTAGCCTGTGTAGACCACTCAGTTAACGAGCCACAATACAGAGCCGGAATGGACAGATTCTTCAAATGAAAGAGCTGTTTCCACACTGGACACTTTTCTCCCATTCACAGAAGAAAAGAAAAGAAAAGAAAAAAAAACTATGAAGAAACTAACCACTTATTCCTGAAGAGAAGACAAGCCCAAGCCACAAAGTACAAGGCAGGACCCGGCTACAGGCTGTTTTGGATTCTGTGAGCGGCACTGTTCGCCTTTGGGGTATTTTGTGATAGGAACAGAAAAAAGGAAAACCCAGCTGGACCAGGAATGATAACACAGTGTTCGGAAGGCACAAGCCACAAACAGGAAAGAAAATGCAACATGCTTCTTTGGTGCCTTGAAATAATACAAGCATCGCGGGAATAAATATTCCACACAGCGCACGGAGAAGAGACACACCCTTGCTACTACTCACTGATGATTAAAAGGAAATTGCAAAACACTGTTTCTCTCTTTTCAAAGAAACAGATATCCCCCCCAAAAAAGAAACAAAAAGAAAAAACAGAAAAAAAAGAAAAACAAAGGAAACAAAAATCTTCAACTTTAGAAAAGGCATTGGAATGTGAGCTCTCAGGCTGGCCCCATAAAGAATAATCAAAGCTTATGGAAAAGAAGGCAAATAGGAAGCAGAGGGAAAGAACACTGTGGAAGGCAGGGACGGCGTGAACAGATGGAGGACCGCCAAGGCAGGAGCAGAGGGCACGGGAAGGGATGAAGATGGGAGAGGCAGGGGTGGTCTGGTACCCCAGGCCAGGACCCCTTCGAGGGAGGCAGGCAAGCAGCCAGGCAGGGGAGGGGGGGAGGAGAAATCACTTCCCCCAAACTAAAATTTTAAATAAGTCTTTCAGTTGAAAGAACACTGCTCCCCCAAAACTTCCTCCGTATTTTTAAAACATCAAAGGGTAGAATTTTTGCTCTAGGGACCTAAGTGAAGGGCATAAACAAATGATACATATTTGGGAAATAAATCCCTGAGAACTGGTAATATAAGAAGGTGTCGTAAAAAGCGTCTGCCTGAGAATCCCCCTCCCAAAAGCTGCGAACCTAAGAATGTGGAAGAGCTAGAGGAGGAAATCAGTGACCACTTTGGTTCACTCTGCACTAAACACAGTCTTGTGTCCTAGAAGAAGAAAAATGGATGACTTAGGTCTGAGTCCCAAGTTCCATTTACCGGCTCCTGCCCCCAAGGGGGGCACATACCCTTCCTAAGCCTTGTTTTCTTCACCTGCAAAGTGGGCTGTTCATACCTACCCAAAGGAAGATGTCATAAAGATCAGGTAAGTGCTTTCGTGTTCCTGTAGCTAGTGAGGGGCTTTAGGCCATGTTACTACATAAATAAACATGAATTTAAAAAAAAAAAAAACATTCGCCCATTTTGTTGCCCCGATCTAAATAGGAACAACAAACAAAGGGGGAAATGAACAAATTTATTGATTAGCCTTCTGACACCAATTCCATTAAAGATGATCAGAGGTAGTTACCTAATTAAAATGTTCAACTCCAATCAACTCTTCTTTAAAAACACGGGCAGTCTTAGGTTGTAGGATTGGAAATAAAAGACATCGGGGAGCATAATTAGCATCACTTTACCACAGGTCTACAGGCAGATAATGAGTAAACTGATAGTCAACCAGCTGTCGTGTCTGGTTCGGGTGGTAAAGTCCAACATAACAAACCCCCCCTTTTTTTTTCTTTTTCTTTTCAGGCAGTGGCCTTCTACACAAGTTCTTTACGTCCCTTAAAATGGGTTCTTTGGAACCAATAACTTAGTTTTAGCTTTATAAAAACTCTAGGGGTGCCTGGGTAGCTCAGTCGGTTAAGTGTCCGACTCTTGATCTCAGTTCAGGTCACGATTTCAGGGTTTGTGTGTTTGAGCCCCACATCAGGCTCTGTACTGACAGTGGGGAGCCTGCTTGAGATTTTTTCTCTCACCCCCTCTCTTGCTCTTTCTCTCTCTCAAAATAAATAAATAAACTTTAAAAAAGAAAACCCTCTAGACTCTGTGAAAGTCACACTGGTGTAAGAGGCTAGGAGAGGATTCATGTGTAACTGAATTTTGCACAAAGGGACTGAGCAACCACCTCTCCAGCTGGGGGCAAATTACAAGAGCTAAAAGTTTTAGTAGGTCAGTGAATAGGGCTGTGGGACCACAAAGAAGAGGGCCCATGACTCCCCACCTCTGGGGAGGTCAGGAAGCCATTTCCAAGGAGGGGATCTCTGAAGAGGGTCTGAAGAATGAGCAGGGGCCAGGGCACCAGGCAGAGGGGGGTGCACACACGTGGAGGTGGCTGGTGGCAGTTCGCAAAAACCCCAGGAGGACAGCCTGTGTGACGGGGAGAGAAACAGAGCAAGTGCAGGGCAGAAGCTAGAAGGCAGTCTGAGATGAGCCGTTACAAGATCAACGTGGTTTTGCAGGTAGAACAGCCTTCAAAACCCTGAGCCTTGGTCACAACCACCTGGCGGGCTTGTTAGCACACAGACGCAGGGACTCAAGAATTTGCATCTCTAATGCCCAGTGATGCGATCCTGCCGGTCTGGGCACCAGACCCACAGTGAGAACCACAGCTCTAGGAAGTAATCCTGTAACCCCCCTAGTGTGTCACTACCCTCTCCACCCACTCACACATGCAATGTGGCACACGTAAACCCTGTGCACTGTATTTCTTAATTTGATCTTCACTCTACCAGAAAATCCGCAAGCAACCCATAGAAATTGCACGAAGCACAGCAAAGCAGAAGGAAATTGGGGCAGAGATGGAGCGTCCCTAGCACCTCATGGTCCCCCCTCGGCTGCTGAATCTGCAGCCCCTACCGCGGCTTGTCTTGGCACACCCTCCGTGTGTTCAGGAAAGGGGTGCCATGGGTCTCTCTATCCACTCCCTCCCAGACTGCAACCGAAAAATCAGAAGGGGCGGGGGGGGGGGAGAGAGAAACAATGTTGTGATAACAAACACTACGGATACTCCAAAGTTTGTTATAGTAGAATTTTCCGTGTAAATGTAAACAGACACAATTCATGTTTAGCCTTTTTATCTTCATGCCTCAAAGAGAACGTGTTTACATTGTATCTGTACATTGATAGTTTAAACGCATGGCAAGCAGTCCTCGCAAGATGACACATTCAATAACTACCCGCAATCACAAGAATGTAAGGGATTGCATCGCACAGGTGACTTTCGGAACAGAAATTAAAAATTAAGTGCAATTTTCAACGTGCAAATTGTCCTCCGCTGCCCCACAGAAGAGCCATCTCTGTTGTACATATAAACATAATCTAAAAACCCATTCACACATAAGACATAGCCCTGAAGGCTCTGAACAGTAACAGAGTGCGCTGCAATGTGCAAAGAATTCACAAAGCAGGCTGAGATATTTACATCCTGCCTCTCTGATGAAGAAATGGAAACTTCACTGGGAAATACTTCAGAGATTGCAGGGAACATAAGCCCCAGTGTCCCCATCACATAAAGCATCTGGAACCACACAGGCTCTTGCAGAATAAAGCTGTATTCGCTCCAACAGAGAACAACACCTATTTTCCTGGGTCTTCATGAGAACAACTGTGCCTGCTCTGATGGTGACTCCAAACTCTTTCTTACCTTAAAATATGGGAAGTCCAATATTCCAAGTCCTTACATTTTAAAACTTTTTAAAATAATCTTTTTAACATTTATTTATTATTGAGAGACAGAGCGTGAGCAGGGAAGGGGCAGAGAGAGGGAGACACAGAATCTGAAGCAGGCTCACAGGGCCCAACGCAGGGCTCGAACTCACAAACCAAGAGATCGTGACCTGAGCTGAAGCCCGACGCTTAACCAACTAAGCCACCCAGATGCCTCTAAAAATTTTTTAAATGTTTATTTATTAGAGAGAGAGAGAGAGAGAGAGAGAGAGAGAGTGAGAGACAGAGACAGAGAGAGAGAAAGGGGACAAGAAGGAGAGGGGCTGAGAGAGAAGGAAAGAGAGAAGAATCCCAAGCAGACTCTGCACTGTCAGCACAGAGACCGATGCGGGGCTCAAACTCACAAACCGTGAGATTATGACCTGAGCCAAAGTCAGTTGCCCCCAAGTCCCTATATATATATTTTTTTTAATTTTTTATGTTTATTTATTTTTGAGAGAGAGAAAGAGAGCACGAATGGGGGAGGGCAGAGAGAGAGGGAGACAGAATCTGAAGCAGGTTCCAGGCTCTGAGCTGTCAGCACAGAGCCCAATGTGGGGCTCGAACCCATGAGCAGTGAAACCATGACCTGAGCTAAAGTCAGATGCTTAACGACTGAGCCACCCAGGTACCCCAAGTCCCTATATTTTAAAAGCACCTTTGTAAGACTGTAACTATACCCAGTCCCAATGGCTGGTTACCTTTTTGATGAAGCGATACAAGGAGACCCTCTTGGTTATCCCCACCCACCACCCCCCAGCCCCCCACAGGCCCTCGGGGAACACGCATCAGGCCTCACTGCCCAGCCTCCCCGGGGGGGCAGCCTCCTCAACCCAGGAGCTGCAGGCTGACCTGGAAAACATGTGCTCCTTCTGCCTCCTTTTCCCTTCTCTCTTGACTTTGGGTTTTCTGCTCAGAACCAGGCTAACCTTCCAAATAAAAGTGGGCCCTGTGGCCCCCATCCTATCTCACGGGCTTTTTCAGAACGCGTTACATCACTCCGGTTCACATCCTCATTTCAAAAATATTTTCCAATGCTCCAGTTACCTCAAGTGACCTGTACTCTTTCAATTAGCCAGTTATCTCAACAAGCTGATTATGGGCGGACAACCCCTTCACGGCCTCCTCTGCACCGTGGAGCACTTCCTCGTGGATGTGGGGCTGAAGGTCAGTGTCTGCAACTGTTGAGGCTTTTTATCTGATTTGGGGGCTTTGTCAGAAGGGAAGGGACCACCTGCCATTTGGCGTGAGGTCAGCCACTTCATTGCTCTGTGCCTCAGTTTCCTCAAGCGGGTTTGGGACTAAGTTTATTTCTTCTTCCAACGAATACTTCTAAAATGCCTTCCGTGTGCTAATACACGACCTTCCAGGTGCTCGCAAGTCAGCAGTGAACAGAACCAATACGTTTCTGCCTTCGTGGGGCAGCCAGTCCCGCTGAGCCCTAAAACCATCCCAGTCCATGCTCTCCAGTGCAGGCTCCCAGGCTCACCCGCAGCCGCCCTGACCAAGGACACTGTGGGGTTTGATGCACCTGGACAGATGCCTGTGCTGGACGCCCAGGGACTCAGCTCACACCTACCACAAAGGGCCATCACACAAAACATGACAGGATGCTGGGTCTCTGATGCTCAGAGAGTCATCCTGGGACAAACGAGCCTCACTGAGGGCCACACACAGCAGGGGCTGCTGGTGGCAGCAGGGACCTCATGGAGCTGGGAAGGGGGTGGCAGGGATTTAAGCAGGGGAGAAGAAAGAGGAGGGAGAGGTCTCAGGGAAAGCAGGAAGAGGCAAGGCATGCCAGAGAAGGGCAAAGAGACGCCTGGAACAGAAGGCTCTAGAGAAGCCAAGAAAACTCCAGCTGGATGTGTTACCTCAGCACTCTCAAAGCAACAGGAAGACCACGGTGGGGTGGAGGGGGCGCCTGGGTGGCTCAGTCAGGTAAGCGTCCGACTTTGGTTCAGGTCATGATCTCACAGTTCCTGAGTTTGAGCCCCATGTCGGGCTCTGTGCTGACAGCTCTGAGCCTGGAGCCTGCTTCGGACTTCGTGTCTCCCTCCCTCTCTCTCTGCCTTTCTCCCGCTCACACTCTTTCTCTTTCTCTCTCAAAAATAAACAAACATTAAAAAAAAAAAAAAGACCACAGAGGAGACTGGGCATGAATATGATAAAAATAAGGAGGAGTTGGGAATGTTCATCTGGCAGTGGTCACTAACCAAACGAGAGTGTGGAGAATTGCACACCCATGTCCATAGCAGCATTATCCCCAACAGCCAAAAGGAGGAAGCAACTCAAGTGTCCATTGATGGACGGATGGATGGAAACACAAAATGTGGTCTATTCATACAATGAAAATATGATTCAGCCTTAAAAAAAAGGAAGGCAATTCTGGGGCGCCTGGGTGGCTCAGTTGGTTAAGCGTCCAACTTTAGCTCAGGTCATGATCTCGCGGTTCATAGTTCGAGCCCCGCACCGGGCTCTGTGCTGACAGCTCAGAGCCTGGAGCCTGCTTCAGATTCTGTGTCTCCCACTCTCTCTGGCCCTCCTCCACTTGCTCTCTCTCTCTCTCTCTCAAAAATAAATATACATTCAAAAATAATGAAGGCAATTCTGACACAGGCTACATGTGGATGAACCTTGAGGACATTCTGCTGAGTAAAAATTAGCCAGTCACAAAGGTACAAATACTGTAGGATTACACTACACACAGTGGTCAAATTCACAGAGATGGAAAGTAGAGTGGTGGGTGCAGGGCGTGGGGAGGGGGGTTGGGGAGTGGTGGTTTAGTGGGTGCAGGGTTTCATGTTTTCAAGATGAGGAGCGTTCTGGAGATGAGCTGTACAATGACGTGACCGTACTCAACGTGACTGTATACTTGAACATGGTTAAGACAGCAAATTTTATGTTAAGTGAGCTTCGCCACAATTTTTTTTAAGTATAAACGTTCACTGCATTTTATTCTGCCCCTACGTGGGTCACACAGGCGTAAACGGACAGCTAAAGACAGGCCATGCAGCCCATCCGGCGCCGAGGACCACAGAGAGCCCAGCAGGCCGGGAAGCAGGCTCACCGCTGGGCTGGGCATTGAGAATGACCCCCCCGGGCCAGGCACGGCTGTGGGGCCGCACCCAGCATGGCCAGAGACCTCGGGGCACAAACAACAGGAAGAGTCAGGTACACACTCCCCGGGGAAACAGGCGCTGAGCATCCGAGGCAGGTGTAAGTGGTCCCATCGATGGGCGCCTGCACGCCCATCTCTACTCCAGGTGCAGGCGGCCGCCCTCCGCCAACAAGCTTGTGTCTGACCTTCCCTATCTGAAATGACCCACCGGCAGAACGCTCACTCCATTTCATCAGTGTTCTAACGCTGCGTGTTGGCAGTTTGTGTCTTACAGCCAGGTACGTCTGCAGCTCCGTGCAGCTCTGGCCTTCGGATGATGTGGCAGAGTAAGCGTGACAAGGGGGAGTCACACTCCAGCCTGTCCTCCCCACCCCCATACACAGTCCCTGCTGTCCCTGAGGCCTTCATGCCCACTCCTGCAAAGGCCTTTGTACCTTCTATCATGTGTGCGTTTATTATTCTGCTCTAACACCTCCAGAGAGGTATTTTTTTCCACTGTGTGCTTAGCCGAGCATCTGGAGGCCGACGCATCCCTGACTCGTTCACTAAGGCGTGCTGCAATTTTTACCAAGACCAGATACCCTCTGCATTGGGGATTTCTTCATCCACGCCATGGGGGCATCCACCCACCAGGCTGGACAGCGGCCCACAGAAGCCATGCTTGGTGTCCTGGCAGGAGAGGGTGTCCTAAACCAGTGCCCTTCCAGACCTTGGCTCTCCAAACAGATCAGTTAAACATCTTTTGCTCAATCCCACCCTGCTCCAGATAACAGCCCCAAACCCAAGAGACCGGGTCATAACATTCCCCGCTCCCCTCCAACAGTATTATCAACCAAAGGCAGAATAAAAGAAACATATGGCAGCAGAGCGAAGCCATGGGTCATAAGCCTTAAACCATCGCAAACCACAATGACTGGGATTTGGGGATTTTTCTTCTTCTTAGCATAAGGATTTTTTTAATTGGTAGATTGTGGGGACACTAGACTTGATCTGCAGTGCCTTGTTAAAATCTCATCATATCCTTGCTGAGCTACATTTGAACAGCTGGGTAAATGTGCAGTTCACCCTCCAATGTGCTGATGAATGAATGGCCCAAGGAAGGTCTCTGGTGGAAGGCCATGGAGCTTCTCTCTGAGTCCTATGTGTTTCAACATTTTTCTCAATTACTTGGACGACAGCACAGATCAAATGTTTATCCGATTCAAGGATGCCAAGTTTCCAGGAGAGATGGCAAATACACTGGATAACAGAGTCAAGAGCTAAAAAGATCAACAGATTGGAATTGCAATCGAGAGGAAATAACGTTATTTGGACACTTGTGTGCAAAAAAAAAAAAAAGAAATGCACAAATGTAGGAGGTGTGAAAAAGACTTAGGAGATTTAATTGGATATAATTTCTGCATGTGATGATGGGGTGTTGTGGCTGCCAAAAAAAAAAAAAAAAGTCAGGTGGTCTTAGACTGCCTTAGAGGAGAGTGAGTAGACCAAGGGCCAGAGGAGAGCCCCTCAAACCGGTGTCTGTCTCCACGGTTTAAAAGAGATGAGACTAAATGGAAGGATATCCATGTGACAGCCAGGGAGCAGCAAGGACCAGGAATCCCTCTCGTGGGGGATGGGAACACAGAACTCGGACCAACACAGGGGGAAAGATTCGGGCTCCATCTGAGAACTCGAAGCAGGATGTACTTGAAGTCAGGCAGGGCTGCCTAAGGAGGTAATAAAGATTTCTGTGGGCATCTTACAAGCGTGATTGCATTGACTGCTGATAACTCTCTGGGTGTGTTATTTACCCTGTTTACAGCTGATGACACAGACTAAACAACCAAACGACCCACTGGGGTCACTCTGTTATGGGGGTCGGCGGGGGCAGACCTGGGGCTTGAATCTTGATTTCCTCCCACCGACCTGGAGCAGAAAACTCCTCTTTGGATATACGGCCAGGCACCAAGGATGCCATGGCCAGGTGCGCATGTGTGGGAGAGGGGCTCTCTGACACAGAGTATAGCCCAGGTGCCATCTGACCACACTGTGGGCACTTCCTGAAGGGCTCTCAGGGTAGGCAGTCACTTCTGTCCAGTCCAAAGCCCTGACCCCTCACAGAAAGACAACAAAGGAAACCTATAAAGAGCCTTACAGGTATCTCCACCTGCGTGTAAAGGGACAAGACACTGACTGAGAGGGTTAACTTCTTGTTTCTGACCGCATGTTTCTCTGAAAAAGCATATAGCATAGCCATAAGCTAACTCCACAGCAGAATGTCAAATTCTTTTTGTTGTTGTTGTTCACACACCATGGAGGGGGGGGAACAGAAAACAGTCTCACCCAACTACAAGAACTCTTCCTGCACAAGTGATGTTTTCCTTGGCGGACAGAGACAGAGCTCGCAAATCTGGAACAAGGGATTTCAACCCCATCAGACAGCTGCGCCTCATCGCTCCCTGCGCTCCCATGAAATCACAAGCCCACCTTTATCTCGACTCTCAAATAGCTCTCCTTCCCCATGTTGCTCTTTGTAACAATTCTACTTAGAAACAGGTCAAACTTCCCTCCGCAAGTCACGGGGAAGTCGGCCCCCCTCGACCTCACTACACACGTTCTTTATTTGATGCTCAAATTCAGATCACACAAAGATGCCCTAATGTTAAGAGAGTTACCAGCCCAACCGAAAAATCTCTATGTTCTTCCACAGCGATTGAGAAGCGCTTTTTTTTTTTCTTTACAAGTTCAGGTTGAGAACAATGGAACTCTCAACTTGGACAAGCACGAGCAACTCTTGCCTTTAAAGCGAACCACTTAGTGAGAGGCGAGGGACGAAATGTGGCCGCCAGCATCTGTATGTATCCCCTCTCACCCAGGCCTTCCATTCAAGTGGGCTCAGGGGTGCTGGGGCCGGGGCACTGCAGGTGGAGGTCCCACGGCAAGGGGGCAAAGCCACGCTGCCATCACCCCTCACTCCAGGAAGGCGCCACGTGCTCCCAAAGCTACAGAACAGTACAAGCAGGGCACCGGAGCCCGCTGTGGCCGATTCTCATTAGCGCAGGGGGGACATGCGTGCCCACCTGACGGACTGTCACAAAGGATGAACGACACTGGCATGGAATGGGTACCCATGAACAAAAGAGGCAGGGGGGTCGCCCCTCTGATACCCCTCCAATGCGATTTCTTTGAACCCTGACACCCCAGCATTCACTGTGTGAATTTGCTTAAAGGGCAGTGATAGCATGGTACTCCAAGGAGACCAGAACAATTATACTAATAAATGCTGGATACGTACAAGTGCAGCCATTAAGTGCAGTGGGGTAAATCCCAGTGCTCCGGGGTACTTGGCACTCCCCCAAGGTGCCCAGAGCAAAGACAGGTGCAATGGGGGAGCCCCACCTCAGACACTTTCCCTCTTTAGGGTAATGCAGGGTGCAGCCTTTAAGACTTCTACCCCGGACCGCAGGGACACACAGAAGACAGATGATCATTCTGTCAGGGAACAAACAAGCCCCTGCAAGGTGGAGCCGGCCCAGCGCAGTGGCACTCTGACAGCCACGCCAGAGAGCTCCATGGACCCACCTTCCCAGGGACCTGCCCAGGAACCACGCTCAAAGTATGGGATTCAAACGGAGTTGTTTGCAAAGGAGAAAAGAAATAATCTAAACA
This sequence comes from Cryptoprocta ferox, assembly GCA_028646485.1. Lineage (NCBI taxonomy): Eukaryota > Metazoa > Chordata > Mammalia > Carnivora > Eupleridae > Cryptoprocta > Cryptoprocta ferox. The sequence goes on along the minus strand of CM053560.1, from coordinate 120,953,568 downwards.
AAAAGCCTCAAGTCCCCACGATAGGATAATAAATCCTGCCCCCGCCCCCGCCACATGCAGGCGACACCACTTACAGGCAGGCTGAATGCTCACCTGCCCATGGCCAACACCACCTCTCTGCCTGCTGTCTGCTCTGCCCCTCCTGGACCCAGTCTTACGGGTCTCCCAGTCACAGCACTGCTGGTGGAAAGTCGATCAAGGGGCAGGAAGGAAAGGGTGTTCACGTGGGACCAAGCAACAGGGCTGGAGGTCAGGGAGTGAGTTTGCACCTGCTCCGTGCGCCCCTCCATGTTCATGATGGAGGTCGACACCTTGGGCAGAGGAGGCAGGAGTCAAAGCCCTGGCAAAACGTAATGACCCTGGAGACGAAGGACCAGGGTTCTCCTGCATCCCACCCAGGCCCACCTCACCCTGCACCTGCTAGTACTCTGGAGCAAGACGTGTTTCTCCCTTCCCCCGAATCTCCCCACCCCATCGAGGCAGCAGCTCTCACTGCTGACCGAGAACAACAAACTCAGGGTAACAATGGGCGCTCTCCACATTTAAATGCTGGAGTCTATGACCAAGGAGAGTATCTTAGGTAGATGCTTCAGTGAAAAAGGGATTTTAAGGAAGACTCTGATTCTTTGAGAATAGATCCCTATTTTGTTATATTTCTGGCAGAACTTGGTGCTAAATAGATGTTTGATCCAGTGTCACTGGAGAGTCCCATTCTTGCACTCATCTTCGTTAAGGTTTCCAGGGCATCCTCAATGTGCTTCTCATGATTAGAAAAATGTGAACTAGAACATTTTTAGTTTATGAGATTAGCAAAAAAATTACAAATCTAGTAACACCAAGGTTGAATGGACACGGGACAATGAGTGAACAACACATTTACAGCCATTTTTGGAGGGCAACATCGACCCCAAAATTCAAATGCCCGACACCAGAGACCCAGTCACTAGCTTCTCGGGATCCACCCCTCGCATAGCTGGGGAAGACAGACAGAAAGTATTCCCTAGAATCGTATTCATAAAATCAAAAACTAGGAAACAACCTAAACGTCCATCTTTCAGAGAAACTACAAAGCCTCCTTACAGTGATTAATGCAGCACAATTGAAAAGAACAGGGAGTATCAATATATAGCTGATTTTTAAAAGCCCTTTATAGGAGAGAGAAGCCCAGCGAACACCACATCAGCCGGGTGGTCGAAGTCCACATCACTGGGGGTAAGTGTCGCTGACTGGGTGCTCCCTGGATGAGCTGTGAAAGCAGAGCACTCTGCCTCTGGGGTCTTCCCACCCCAAACCCAGGATCCTGGTCCAACCACAGGAAAACCAACAGACAACCCCAAATTAAGGGACATTCTACAGAAACCTGGCAGTGCTCCTCGAAACTAGCACAGCCACCAAGGAGGAGGGAAGTCTGAGAAATTGTCACCGACCAGAGGAGGTGACAGAGACGTGGAGGCCGAATGTAACACAGGATCCTGCATGGGATGCTGGGAAAGGAGAACACTGGGCAAATCAAGTATGGGATGTAGGTAATTAAAAGTAACATAGTGATGCTCGTGCCTCAGTTGCGTGGCAAGTAGGATGTAGCGTAAACAGAGAGAGGCATGTAGGAACTCTGTACTGTCAAGGAGGCTTTCCTATAAATCTAAAACTACTGTAATAGAAAAGTTATTTAAAACAGATAGGGGTGCCTGGGTGGTTCAGTCCATTAAGCATCCAACTTCAGCTCAGATCATGAGCTCACAGTTCATGGGTTTGAGCCCCTCATCGGGCTCTGTGCTGACACCTCAGAGCCTGGAGCCTGCTTCGGATTCTGTGTCTCCCTCTCTCTCAGCCCCTCCTCTGCTCACATTCTGTCTCTCTGTATCTCAAAAAATAAATAAATGTTAAAAAAAAAACTTTTTAAAGAGGCAGAGAGGGGTGCCTGGGTGGCTCAGTCACTTTAGCGCCAAACTCTTCAGTGTGGCTCAGGTTATGATCCCAGGGTCATGGGACTGAGCCCCACGTTGGGCTCCGAGCTGAGCGTGGAGCCTGCTTAGGATTCTCCTTCCCTCTCTCTCTCTTTCTCCCTCTGCCCTTCTCTCCCTGCTGTGTGTTCTCTCTCTAAAATAATAATAATAATAATAATAATTAAAATTTTTTAAAAATAATTTAAAAAAACAGAAACAGATAGATGGACTCAGGACAATAGGAATCCTATTTATTTATTTTTTAAATTATCTATATCACTCTGTGGCTGCTTCCCCTCCTTACTCGCTAGCCCCTCCCCAGTTTATACAGGTGTACACACACACACAGGAGAAAACATCTGGAAGGGCATCGCTGAGCTGTCAGTAGTGATCACCTCCGAGGGCAGGGAAAGGACAGGTTACAGCTGTCACCTTCTACTCTGTGGCTGTGCTGTTTCCATTTTTACAAGGACCATACATTCATGTATGACTTGCACACTCAAAGCCGTTTTAAAAACAAAGTAGATCACTCTGCTCCAGGAAGATATACATCAAAAAACCACATATCTCACACATATGCTTTAAAAAGACCGAGGACGCGACATTTTGCCACGCGTGGTGGACGTGTGCAAAGCGTACCTGTGGGAAGTAGGATGGAAGGAGGAAGAGTCCTAAGAGGGGAGAGCAGGACGGGGCTCGGTGTGTTTGCGTCTTACTGCTGACGTGTTTCACCAAGAGCACATCTTTTTTATTACAATCATCATCAAAATGACAATACATCCTCCCAGTTCGTTCCTGACTTGCTCCATCTCCTTGGCCCTAAACCACACCCAAAGGAGCCCGCAAACATTTTGCCATCCTGCTTTGCAGAGCCATAGCCTGGCCCCTGCCCACAGCCCCCTGCACACCACCCCGCCCCGCCCTCACTCACATGTTAGCTGGACCGCTGGTAACAGGATCTCTCCATCCAGCGGGGTGTGGAGGGGACCGATGCCGCTCCCCACTGCAGCGTCCTGGCAGAGACACAGAAGCGTGGTAACTGATCCCCCCGAGGGCAGCAAAGTATGGTGAGTTCCTAACATGCCTCCCGAATCATCTTTAAACCACGCAAGGTCTCCTCCCGCAGTAAGTAGACTGTAATACTTTGGAAGAAGACTTTCTGATTTATCAGCCTATGACGAACTCCCGGGTTGTCTCCCAACTGGAGTGGCTGACAACCTACTCCAAAAGTCCAAAGCTGCTTCTCCTCGAAAAGGAATCAAAAACAAACAACTGGAAATAACTGTAAGATACCTAGAGGGTGGAAACGGCACAATGAATATGAAAAACTGCGATTCCACGTTGCTTTTAAGATCAAGTGACTTAATTTCACTAACATTGATTTTTCTCAGAGTGATTTAATTTCGCTAACACTGGCTGGACCTCGGCTTCCTTGACTCCTTAGTTCCTTGGTTCCTTTGAGCCGGCCAAAGTCACCACCCACCACTCAGAGAAGGGAGAGAGCAGGGATGCGGGGGGGGGGGGGCATCAAGATGCATACGCTGCTGATGAATGGAAGCGAGGTGCCTCTGACATTAATCTTGGTTTCTTTTTTATGTCCTGCGTCTTTCAGAATGTCTGATAAAAGCTGGGCCCTTTCTCCAAAGAACTACTCTTACAAACGGTTAACATGCAATTTCAAGGGATCCTCTGAACTCCATCTACAGTCCTCCCGAGTCACAGATCACTAATCAAGAACACTCGAACCTTAAACCTTTATAAGAAAGACCATTTTACAGAGGAATAAACAGAGGTCTAGAAAGATTCCGTGGCTTTCTCAAAATTCCCCCCCTTGTTGGTGGCAGGATGGAAATGAAGCCCTCATCTCATGCTACCCAGAAGAGATGTTTCTAAAAACATGAAGCACACCCAGCAAAAATTAGCCTTGATCCCCTCAGAAAAGGGATCATGCATCATTCCCACACTTCCCAATGCCGCACAATGGGACATACATGGCACAGTACAGTCATTAACACACCCAGGCATGAGCCACAGTGTCACAATGAAAATGGGCCAGGGCTGGGATCCACAATCCAAAACCCGGCACTCACTCGTGAAACAAGAATCCATGTTTATTTTTATTTTTTTTTTTACATTTATTTATTCTTGAGAGACGAAGTGAGACAAAGCATGAGCAATGGAGGGGCAGAGAGAGAAGGAGACACAGAATCTGAAGCAGGCTCCAGGCTCTGAGCTGTCAGCACAGAGCCTGACATGGGGCAGGAACTCACGAACCATGAGATCATGATCTGAGCCAAAGTCGGACGCCCAACCAACTGAGCCCCCCAGGTGCCCCAGGGGCGGCACTACTTAACCCATCTCTACAGACACTCAAGTCACGCTGCCAAATGGGCCAGCGAGCCTGAGTTTTACTTTCAGTTGAGAGATTAGGGACTTCCACCTTCCGTCGGAGGCCATAGTTGGCAAAGCTAAAATCTGAGGGAAAAATGAGGCAGGGAGCCCTGCAGCCAGTCACTCTGAACAACCTTGTTTCTTCGTCCGAATTTAACCAGTATAGAATGGCAACTTCAGGGTGCTTGGCATCTGTACCAAGTCCTGGCTGCTGCTGCCGCCACCTCTTCCCCGGTTACCACAGAGCACATACCTGGCTGGGGGCTGGACCCTCCTACGATGTATGTACCCTCTACCCTGCTTCCAAGGCAGTCTTTCTAAAATGCAAATCTGATGGTGCCCGTTCTTTCACTTCAAAGGCTCCCTGTGCTTTCCAGATAAAATTAACCCTCCTTAGAATGGCCTGTCAGACCCTTTGAGATCTGACCCATGCCAACACCTCCAGTCTCCACTGCTGGTAGTCTCCCTCCGAGGACAACACATGAACCCACCTCAGATTCCCAAACTCTAAGACACCAGGCACACAGGCTTCCTAGTAGCTCCTTCTATCAAAACACCCATCTTCTCTGTGCCAGCCAGGCCCTCAAAATTCACCTTACTGCCAGCTCGACCCTCCACTCTTTGCTCTGCCACAGGACCCTGGCTGCATTCATCTCCCCCTTGTGTTTGGGCGCTCACTCAGCAGCCTACTGGACGGTGAGCCTCTGGGCAGCAGGGACTGCCCTGTATTTACTCTCTATCTTTCACAAGGGCCCACCTAGCACAGGCCTGAGGAGTAGCCGGTGCCTGGTCAACACCCAGCGAATGAATGACAGGTACAAAATCAGCCACTAATAATTGTTCACACACTCTCTCTCCTTTCCTCCTCTGAAAACCTTCGGGCTTTAAATGCATGTGTGTCCATGGAAAGTCCCAACACGTCATTAAAATTTGCTAAAACTCTCAAGTGTCCTCAACCAAACACAGCTGCCATCATCTCATACCCCTGTGGATGGCTATAACCCAACAAACTGAACAAGTGTTGACAAAGCCGTGGAGGAACTGGAATCTTTGCGCACTGTTGGTGAGAATACAAAACGGTACAGCCGCTGCGGAAAAGAGTATTACGGTTCCTCGAAAATTAAACGCAGAATTACCACGTGATCCAGCAATTCCCCCTTCCGGGCTCGTACCCCCAAGAACTGAGAGCAGGGACTCAAACATACTTGCATACCCCTGTTTATGCCAGTATTCCTCCAGCAACGGATAAACAAAATGCCGTTTATACAGACAATGGAATAGTATTCAGCCTTGAAAAGGAAATGCTAACACCTGCTGAAAATATTATGTAAGCAAATGAGCCAGATACGAAAGGGCACAGAGTGTTCGATCCCACTTATAACCGGTACCGAGAGTGGTGAAATTTGTAGAGACTGAAGGTAGGATGGTGATTACCAAGGGCCGGGGGAAGGAAATGGTGCAGAAATGGGGAGTTAGTATTTGTTACACAGTGACAGTTTCTGTTTTGCAATATTAAGCGAGTTCTGGAGATGGATGATAGTGCTACTTGCACAACAGCGTGAATATACTGAATGTCACTGAACTGTACCCTTACAAACGGTTAAGGTGCTCAATTTTAGGTCTATTTTATGTTACGCATATATACATTTTACGTTATATGTACAATTAAAATTGGGGGGTGGGGACTGCCTTCATTTGCTCCTGTTTGACACTGTTCGAAGCAAAGTTCAAAGTCGTTTCAGGCACTGGTCGCTGCCGCATCCAGAGAGGCTACAGCCCAAAGGCTCAGTGATGAGGTGCATGGGACACAGGAAAGGGAACCTACTGCCAGCCCTGAGCCAGATCTGCAACACCAGGAGCACGCTGGTCTTCTGCATAACCTTTTCCCAACTTTAAAAGTCATTTGGGGGTGCCACTTAAGAGCGCTCTCAAGAGGCATCTCAGAGAGACCCTGGGCAGGCAAATGGCTCACACATGGTCTGAGCCAGTCAGGGCTACCTACAGAGGCCCAGGGAAGAGGCTGTGTCTGAGCCCCTGGGGAAGATGCCCAAAGGCAACAATCTGGAAGAAGACGAGGAAAGGATTCTCAGCAGGGTACGCAGGAGCAGAGCACTGCAGAAGGCTGAGGGGGGAAACCCAGCCAAAGCCTGTGCCTCCTAACCCTGAAGCCTCTGCACTCATCAACTCAAGCAGGAAGTTCAGCTCTGTGCTCTTGTAAGTTAGAGCCCCAGTGGGGACCCACCGTGGGCAGTTCCCAGGGGTCTGAGGAGCACCACACACCACTGCCGGGCTCATGTGCCCACCGTCAACCGTTTCCTTTTGGCTCCGAGGAATCAGTGATGTTGACTGAATTCAAACACAGCAGCAGTCTTCTTAAAAGCCAACAGCTCCAACTGCATAGCTAAATGGAATTCTGAAATGTTAGGACCCAATCTTCAGATTTTCAATCTAGTGAAATTTGATCCTCTGGTATACATCGGATGGAATGGCAAAGCAACAGATAAAATAATCTAAACTGGTTTCCGTTTAGCTTTGTAATATGATTTGGGACCATATAACTGACTTTCCTCATTACACTTGGCCTGAGATATCATTAAAATGAATTTGCAATTTCCAAATTACGTTAACAAATGGCACCCGATTATGCGCAGAGTGGCAGGGCAAAACCGAAGCTATAAAAAAAATCGACGCAGGGATGATCTCTGGTCTGGAGGAGAAAAAGAGGAAAAAGAAATGCACATGCGGAGCATAGAGTACAGGACCCAACTCCTCACGAGGTTTCCCAAACATCCTGAAGCCCAGGGGGAACTCCATAACTTACCCCCAAATCGGTCACTAAATAGTAACACTGGGTGAAATGGAAGCCCGGATTTACCAAGGCCAAACCCCGTGCGAGCTCTCTCCAAACAGGGGTCTCTCCCCTGACCACTATTCTCTTTCTACTCTCTGAACTGTAGCATCCCAAAGGCCAACTTTTGCTCCTTTGCAAAAAGCTCCCTGCTCTCATCTGGATAAGCTTTAGTTATGTTTGTAAAACATTCAGAAAAGGCCATAAAAAGATCTTCACCGAGGGCTGTGCTAAGTATTAAGTATTATTCAATAAACCACAGCTTGGAGGCTGCTGGCTGACGTCTAGCTATAACCTGGAGGGAAAAAAAAAAACCACTGGCTGAATATATCTTTTTTTTTCCTGTTTAAATTTCTAGGTATCATTTACATTCACCTGCAACCCCGTCTCCCCCGTTAAGAAACATAAAACAAAAAAGGCAGAGCTCCCGTAAGATACAGCCAGAGTAGGTGGTATATTATGATAAACAAGGATGACAATAAAGTACTTTTCCAGCTGCGATAAACGTATTTAAGATCTATCATAGAGGCTGTTGGAGTTACAACGAAACGATCAAAATTACAAGTTGTTTATAACACAGAATTTATGTCTTCAAGGCTTTTATGTTTTAGAGAGAAGTTGTCTCGCTAGGAGATCATTTCCTTACCTTTTTGTCAAATCTGAACTTTTTTCTCCCCTGGGTTGTAACTTTTCTGAGGTTGTCAGCACATCAGAAGTGCGTTAACAACTGGCTAGCGGGATGGGCAGCGCCGTCTGCGAGCGCGCAGAGCACGTGGTTCTCGCTCAGAGACCAAGTTGGTAAGGACGCTGCTCCTGGAGTGGCCTCATCGGCCTCAGGACCGGGCCCACCAGGTGGTCACAACACTCGTGTTTCATTACTTCTCAATATATTGAACAAGCAGTTCAACAAACAGCTAGCTGTCTCTGAGTCCCAGAGATCAGAAGTAAAAAAAAAAAAAAAAAGAGTAAGAGGAACTGGAAATTATCTCCAGATTCCTCAACATCCATGCCTTCATGCCATTTCCTGGCCTCCAAAACCATTTGGTTTCTATAGAGGGGCTTCCTTTCCCTACTTTAAACACACACACACACACACACACACACACACACACAGGGCGTCTGGGTGGCTCAGTCGGTTAAGCGTCCGACTTCGGCTCAGGTCATGATCTCACGGTTCGTGCATCGGGCTCTGTGCTGACAGCTCAGAGCCTGGAGTCTGCTTCCGATTCTGTGTCTCCCTCTCACTCTGACCCTCCCCTGCTCACACTGTCTCTCTCTCTCTCTCTAAAAAATAAAATAAAACATTAAAAAAAATAAAAATAAAAAATAAACACAGACACACACACAACCAAAAAAAAAAAAAAACTTTAAACAATAAACCTTGCCATCCGACTGTGACTGATGAGAAGTGCTTGTGAAATTGGCTTGTCAGATGCACTTATATAAGAGGATACCCACTTGATTGCAATTCGTAACATCCCTAACATACTGCAAACTTCAATAGACAACGATTTTCCTCAACAAACGAAACTGTTGTGCATTAAACTAGGCTGAGCTGAGATTACCTCATCCCTTAAAAGCCAACGGCAGTAAACAAGTCGTAACCCAGCTGGGCAGTGCCCGCACGAGCACGCATCCTTTGCAGCACCCATGGGGGGTTGCCAGCAACCTCCCTGCCTGCTGACCGGAAACAGCCCCCGAATCTGGGACTCTGGGGGAGACTCAACAGGAGCAGGTCACAACACATTGTGAGAGATGTGGCCTGCGAAACGAACACTTTACTTTTTGACTCTTAAAATAAGCAGCCCGATCGTTTGCGGAATCCCTGAGGTGCGTCCTTGAAAAGGCACTTTATCTCTTGCTAAGTCAAGTACCCAAACTAGTCAGATCTCCCCTATAGCCTTTGTAATGTCAACCTAGTGTCACCTGTTTTAATGAATACCTACTAGGTGCCAGGCACCAGACTCTAGGGAGACAAATAACACAGACCCTGGTCTTAGAGAACCTCTAATAACAATGGAGGGGCGGAGGGAAGAGAAAGATAAACCAGTCATCCCAGTACTGTGATGGCAAGATACAGGCACAGCAGGTATGCCGGCAGGTAAAGAGGTCCCTGACATGAGAGCTGAACTAACCCTTAGGACAGCGATGGTGCCCAAGAGGCTACTCTGAGTAAAATGCATAGGAAGAAAAGTCTTACCACTTATTCCATGTGAGACCCAAATAAGACATTAAATATAAATTTAAAAAGCAACCCAAAGACAGATATTAGTTTCTGTGTCCCCAAGGAAAATGTGAAAATGTAGACAAGGTCTTCAATTAAACTTCCAACATTTCTGAACCAACTATTAAAGAAAAAGGCTCCTCTTATAATTACATTTGACACTTTTCCCCACGAAGAGCACAGATATACCTCTTCAGTGTAAAGCTTGGTCTCTCTGGGCCCTAAAGGGAATGCTAGCTCGCCCGGCAGGAATACTCTAAGCAAACCTAAGGGAGGCATTTCTCCTGGAATGTTCCCAGTCCCTTCTGGAAAACAACTCCCATCACCTTTGTAGATGAAAGAATCCTAGCATTATTGGGGAGACGAAAGGTCCTCAAAAGCACATCATACCAGACCACCACTGAACACTCTGTATAACCAAATGACAGTGGCATGCCCTTGCAGGCCTCCAAGGGCACAGGCCTGTTCACACACCCACCCTGTGACCCATCCTGCTCCTGGACAGACTTGAGGCCCGAGGACCTCTCTAAGGGCAGGAAAGTACTTCCTCATCACTCCCTACCTTACATGGAAAATTACCTACCTCACAGGAGAGAATACAAGGATGCCATCAAAATCCTAAGTTGATTTCACATGATGCAACAGAAATCATGGCACCCCTCTGCTGAACAGAGACAATCTCCTTACAGTCACATATACCAAACAGTCATTCAGATGATATCGGAGAAAGGCCCTAATTTCAAGTACTGGCTTGATATAGGTCTAAATCAAGAGACTTGAACAGAATTTTCTAACTAAACTAAGCCAGACTGACCTTTACCAATACACAGGGTGAGGATCTCCGCTGAGGCAAGGGGCACATCACAGCACCTCGGACAGTAACCCTGAGGTTGGAGCATGAGACCTTGAGAAGCCCCAAGCCCTCCCTCACATATGGCGTCACCCACGGTGACGCTGTGCCAACCCTATTCCATCTCTGCAGTCAGGAACCACCTGAGGCCATCCAAGCCACCTTCTGGGGCTCCCCTAGTATCTGGCAAATTACAACACTACCTCAACTTAGAGGTTTATCCTGGGGCTACCCTTTGGGATGAACCCAAATATGCAAGCATGTGCCTCTCCATAAAGCCCCTAAGGTCCATGCAACACCCACTGCACAGATTATAATCGATGAAAACTTCCCTACAACTATACTAACTGATAGGGGATGCAAAGATAGGCCGAGAAGCAAATAATCAGGTGCGTGTCGTGTGCCAGGTAGATGTGGGAAGAATGGTACAGACATTAGAGAGACTCCGCACCTGCCCTCGAGGGGCTTCCCATCTACCAGCAAAGCAGATTCGTAAAGAGACAAAATCCTCACACAGGCGGAGTGCCATTAAAGCTTAAAGAAGGAAGTAGTTAATTCTGGTTCTTTGGTAGAAGGAAGGAGGGAAGCACAAACAAAGAAAGCTCTGGCAGGTCTAATCAAGAATAAAAGGGAAAGGCACCTAAAAATAGAAATGAGGAAACAGATACTGAGGAAATAGCACCATAAAGAAAACTACAGACAACTGAGCTGTAATTTTTAAATGTGATGAAATTGATTCGTTGGAAATGTGTAACTTAACAAAATTGATTCAAAAGACCAGAAACCTGCAAAACACCAATACCTGTGGAAAAATCTTTTAAAGTTCCCACAGAACTATCCATTTTTTAAATAGTTTATTTATTTTTGAGACAGAGACACAGAGAGAGTGAGAGTGAGTGAGTGAGAGAGAGAGAGAGAGAGAACATGAACGAGTGGGGGAGGGGCAGAGAGCGAGGGAGACACAGAATCTGACACAGGCTACAGGCTCTGAGCTATCAGCACAGAACCTGATGCATGGCTCGAACCCACGAACTGCGAGATCATGACCTGAGCCGAAGTCAGACACTTAACTGACTGAGCCACCCAGGCACCCCAGAACTATCCATTTTTAAAAGTGTCAGCCTCCAACTGTTTAACAAGAGAGTTCTTTCAAACCTTCAAAGGCAGTCTATTGCCATATTATATAAACTGTTACAGAGAAGAAAGTTAAAAGTCATTAATTCATTTCACAAAGCTAACATAAACCTGATAGGGAAATCGGGAAAAGACAGCATATAGAGAGAACCATAAAATTATCTCGCTTAAATTTAGAGATGAAAAATTCTAAATTTTAGAAAAAATTCTAAACATTAGCAAACCAAACTTAACTAGGAATGTAAACAGTCACCCACAACAACCAAAAATGGTCATCCCAGGACTTGAGGAATTACCACCAGGTAATCTATTCCCACATCACATGACGAAATACAACAACAACGTCTGAATCGAATGGATGCTAAAATGACATCTGATGATATTCAACACCCATCTCTAAGAAGTCACCCATGCAAACTTGACAGATAATTCTTCAACATGATGAAACCCTCTGTTAAACCACAAGAGATCATACATTTTGGAGAGTATCAGAGGAATTACCATTAATATAAGCCAAAAAACACAAATATGCCCATAATCAGCATTCACTATGATTCTGGATGTACCAGCCAAGACAAGATCCTGAAGTCGACACTGCTTAGCTGACCCAAACCCCATGGCAGGCCCACCAGCCACCTCACCTTCTAATCAGGGGCGGCCATGTGACTCAGTTCTAGCCATGACAGGGAGGGGCAGTTGGCTGAGCACAGCTTGCTGACAAGCCATTCTCTCCCTTTGCTCTTTGCTTTTAACATTCCTCTTTCTTCTTGCCTGAAACATAGATGTGATGCCTGGAGGTGGAGGGGCAGTCTTGAGACATGAAGACAAAAGCTACGTGGATGGATGGAGAAAACAGAAGCCAGGAGTCCCGTGCCCCAGCCCCACTTTGAGCACACTGCAGTAGCCACAGATTGCTTCCCTCTAAACTTCCTGAATGGGAGAAAACTCAGCCCTGACTACTTAAATTTTTATTAGGCAGGTTTCCTGTTATTTGCAGCCATTTATATTCCTACATGACACATACCTGAAACAGAGTTAAGAGGTGTAAGTACTAGGAAAATGGAAACAAAATTCTCCTTGCTGGTTACTAGCCATTTTCTGCATAGAAGAATCAGGAAAATTAACTGAAAAAATAACTTTAAAAGAGCACTCAAGGATTTGGGTAGATACAAGTATACAAAATATCAAAGCTTTCCTCAAATACATGTAATAATCAGTTAAAAGGTATAATGGTGAATAAAGATTCCCTCATTAGCAACAAAAGTGTTAATTACATAGGAACAACCCAAAAGGAAACATGTAAGACTTCTATGACCTTCTATAATTTCTTAATTCGATAAATAGAAATTGAGTAAATGGAGAGTCATGAAATGTCCCTGAATGAGAAGTCCAAGTATTTGGAAATATTATTTTTCTCCCAAAGTGATTTATCATCAATCACAATTAAAATCTAATGGATTTCCCTCTTTTGAAGAGCGTGGTGGTAAAGATGCTTGCAAAAGCAAAACAAAGCAACACACATACACACACACACACACTTCATCTGGAAGATGTCTTTGAAAATTTTTAACTGAGTGCAGACTCTTCCTAGAAGACATTAATATGTGTGATGAAGCTATCACGTGTAAGATGAACACAACCAGCACACAGATTTGTGGGAAAAGATAGCTTTAAAATAGATCCACTAACGTATGGATCTAATACATGTAAAATATATTAGTCCAATGAAGAAAAAAATAAAACATCACCATGTTGGGAAAACTGAATAATCAATGGGAGGTGGGGGGAGTATCTTGCTTTGTTTAAACACAAAATAAATCCTAGAAGCATTAAACAATTAAAAGAAAAAGATGAAACATAAACTAGAAGTTAATAGGCATGATTAAATCTGATTTTGACATAAATGTAAACTTTCTAAACAAAAGGATTAAAGGCCATAATGAAGAGACTGCTATTCTATATTAAAATGAACCACTGAGTAGCTCAACAAGTAAAAAAGCAAACAAACAAAAGGGCCAGGAGGAAATATCTTCCATACAGAGAGCACGGGGTAAAACATCTTTATAACAGAAAGGTCTACACAAATCTGTAAGACTGCATTGCTAATTAACCCGAGCAAAAAATGGGAAAAAAGAAAAATGAACATTCCATCAGTAATTTTTTTAAAAAAAAAGGAAATTAAAACAGTGAGATTAAAAATTTTTAAATGCTAAAATTGCAAGCTCAATTTGGCATCCAACATTGGTGAGGAGTATGGGAGGCAGACATTCCTATCAGGAGGGTAAACTGGAGCTTTCTGGAAAGTGAGTTGGCAATATTTACCTACGATCAAAACTATACACACTTTAAAAATTCCTAGTATTCTGTACTTTCAACTTTTAAGAAGCTAACCCAAAGAAATAGAGTAGGCACAAAAACAACAGTACACAATGATTTTATCACATTATTTTTAATGGAAAAATTATAAACTGCTTAAATTTAGCAGTTATACAATTATAATTTTAATAATTTAAGACCATATTCCAGATGACAAAATAAAATGTAACAGGCAAAAAAAAAATCACAATGTGATGCTAAGTGGGGAAAATGAGGATAACAAACTCTATATATTGCATAACACCCATTTTGCTTTCAAAAATACATAGATATATGTATAAGATTAGGGCAGAAAAGGACCTTAGCACATTACCACAAAATACTAACAATGGTTACTTCTAGACTGATTGACGAAAGATGAATTTTATTTTCCTTTTTTTCCCCATGCTAGTTTTGGATTTGCCCCTAATAACCATGTATTACTATAATTTGAAAAACGTAATAAATGTAATAATTATAGCATAAGGTGGCAGGCAAATTTGTCCCTAATTAAAGTTTCGTTGTTCATCAAGGTGGCATGTTATCTCCGAATAGGTCAACTATGTGAAATGGTTATATTGCCATATGGACACATGATTGTTGAATCAAATTCTCAGAACTACCTGAAAGGCCTCATATACAGGAGGCAATGAGCTCTCCTGGGCGTGTAGTAACTGGAAGAAGGCAGGAAACTTTGCTTACACTGCCATCTTGACCATGATCTTAGAATCAGACCCACTATATACCACGTACCATGGACCCACGTGAACATGGTTCTTGCTTTTATGGAATTTACAGCTTCCCGTTCCAAACTTTTAAGTTCAAGCAAACGTGACCACCATTTTGCCCTTTTGGCACGTGTAAAAATTATGGTTTGATAACAAATTCTGTTCCAGTACAAGAATCAGATTCATTTTAAGGCAGTTATTTTAAAATGTATCTAAAATCTACTCTCCCCAAAAGCTGAGAGTTTACCATTACTTTTAAGCATATAGATTTGCTAGAATCTATCAAAAGCATTAACATTTTGACCATTCAGAGACTACCAATGACTCATTCTGCCAATTAAACTTGCCTAAGCTCTCAAGAGAGCCTTCACTAGACTTCACGGTTTTCACAAATATTTTTCGGAGAAACTGCAACCACAATGGAAAGTTCACTGCACTCGGAGAAAAGAGCGCTCGCTAATTTCCAGAGACAAATAGATGGTGGCCTCAAGCACACAAAATGGAAAACGAGTCAGCTGAGCCCAACGCAAAGTGGGTTCTTATCAGGAATGTGCACGTCACCTATTTCACAGAATGAACAGTAGCCTCAAAAACCAGTTGCCCATTTGCTAATTCAGAGCACCCAGCTCCCAAGGGCTCTGTACCATCAGCAGGAATTGAAAAGATTTCTTCAACAGCTAAGGGTGAGGCATGAGGGTCTAAGTGTGATTGCAGAACATAACTCCACCTGGAAGAATCCAGCGACCACCATCTATTTTGTTACAAACACAGGTGTTTCCCAAAGATGATGTGTAAGGTCTTTCTAATAGAAGAAAGGGAGGGAGGGAGGAAGGAAAAGAAAAACTAAAAAGTTACACCCAGGGATTTCAGGGGTTTTCCCCCAACTTTTGTTGTTAAGAGAACCCCCCCCCAAAAAACTATAGCTAAGAGAGTTGTTGTTCCCCCCGTTGGATGGGCAGTTAAGGAAGGATAAAACAAAAAGATATGTCCCCTATTAATGACCTCTAGATAGAGTCCTTCCAGAAGACAGGCTGTTCCACCAGCATATCAATTAACCATATTGTATTAAACCACGTGCGCTCTGAATGGACCCGATGACCCCCGGAGAAGGTAGGCAACAGCACTTCAACCCACCTCTAGCTGACAACACAGCCCAGCATCTCCAAACAACAATTACTAGGCTATACAATGGAAGCTGGACATTCAGAATTCCGCCCAGAGATACTTGTGTTAATCCTCATGAAGTCCCAGAGCAAGTATCACTTAGATATCCTGCTTCAACTTTTTAGGCACCTGGATTTGCTGCGGGGCTGGGGCAGGGGGTAGGGGTGGGGGTGTCTATTCACCACAGATGAAATGATTCTGGGACCGAAACTAGTCAACTCAGTTAGGACCACATCAGTGTCCAAAACGTCATCCCTTAAAGCTGAAAGGCTTTTATATTTCTGAAAATGTTATTATTTTTACGACAAATTAGACCAGAATTTTTAAATTTATTCAAAGGAGGACTAAAAGCCATAGCACCGGATGCATTTGAACTTGAGACATTTTTTGCTGATCTACGCTTTAATGGAAAGGGTTTGTTGGGAAAACGTGAAGTCTGCCATTCCATCATTTTCTTGATCACTTTGGATCTTTCCCCATTGTTGCAGGAATTCTAAATGTACCCACGTCTTTTACATTCAAGAAGTGTAATGTGTACCTGCGTAGGTTTTCTTTTTGTTTTTAAATAACCATTAACATTATGAGAAAAACAAGTGGCATTGTTGAAAAGGTCTCTGTGTCCTGGCTGACTAGCTGGTGCATCTATTATATTCATATACACACCATAAAGCTAAGAAAGAATCTAAAATTTAGCCTGTGCACTTCTGTGATTAAACTGAAGTTCTTTTAACTTATCACCTTCATACAGATACAGCCTATCCAAACAAAAAGATCTCAAGAATTCTTTTGAAAGAACCCAAACAAGAGCCTAAACTTGCAAAGCTATTTTTCAGAGCTCACTAGTACAACAACAGGAAGTAGAACTTCTGGGATGGGGATTTTGCTATTTATTTTTTCTTTCAATGGCTGCTTTTAGCCGAGGGGGGGGGGGGGG
>CM053560.1:120918856-120936894 GCA_028646485.1 Cryptoprocta ferox | reverse complement strand
AATTAACCAGTAAGTAAGCCCCTAGCCTCTGGCTTCGTGCCCCAACCACCACACATACCTTGCCCCCATAATTAAAAGCTCAGTGGGAACTCGCTGTCTATAAATGGGGTTTTGTTTAAGATGCTGCTGGGGGGGGGGGGTGAGAGGCTCATGGTTTGCACAGAGCCTGCCCCCACACTTCAGCCTCCTCATTCCTTCCTAGTGTTGAACCTGCGGTAGACTCAGGACCCTAAATGCTTCGCATCTCAAAACAGCGGCCATTTGATTAAAAATCATGGTCACTTTTGTTTTCGGTAAAGATACTACCTGGATAGATCCTGCTAAACCTGGGTAAAATTCAAAGGTCCGTGGAACAAAACTACATGAACGCTTTCAGCCCTGCTGCTCTCATTTTTAGATCACCTGTTTCAAACAGAGCTCTAGGAACAGCGTGGAGCTTGCTTTCTACAAAGACTGCATTTGCATCAACCTGAGACACCCAACAAATGTCTGCACAGGAGTTTATTATGCTGATCAAGGGAAAAGCGAGTACTGTCATCCTCCTTCCAAAAGTAATAACAACTCAATCAGAAACTTACTCCTGTTCCAAAGTCCTAACAATCTGAACACCAGAAAGCTACCAGAGCTTGTAAAATATTCCCAATTATTTTCTATAGAAATCAAACATACCACCTCAACTAGCAGATTATATTAGATGACAGGTTTTTTAAAATGTTCATCTAGGTGGAAAGTAAAGAAAAAAAGAAGGAAATGAAGTCATTTCTACTTGCTCCTGTCAGATATGATAATTTGGGAGATCTTTTTTCCCCCCAGCATCCCAATAAGCAAATGTGCCATAATCCAACAGGAAAATACCAACTGCAACGTGCAGAAAGAGAACCTGCACAGATACACTAGGGAGGGACCACAGAGGACCCCCAGACCAGCCTTCCCTCATGTCCACCATGGGACGTTTACCACCATCTCCCAGAAAAGGCTCTGGGTTATTTCACAAAGACCAGTAGCCTCCACTTTACAGTACTGTAATTTAGCACAAGAGAACCAGTCTTTAGTCAACTCGTTTTGCCCTTAGCCTGACCTCTGAGGACCCCCAAAACCATCCCCAATTTGCCCCCAGCCTCATCCCCCACTACTACCTCAATAAACCTTCCTCTTCTGCCTTTTTCTTCAAGCCCCACCCCACAGTGTGAAAAGTCCTGACCTCAGCTCACTCCCCCACAGGTACTAAGATTCTTCTGGTCCTCCAAGCACCTCCTCCGTGAAGCCTCCAGAATCCCTCTGGGCATTAGGCTCTCTTCCTCAGTTCCCATAGCCTTTCCCCAGCCTCCTCATTCTGTTCCCATTCATAAAAGAGTCGTCCTATCCCAGCAGGCATGCACGCCTCATCTTCTCGACCACACCAGAAGCTCCTTTTAAGGCAGGAACTACATTTTATACACCTGTTTACCTCCAACAGGTCCCTGAATATCCAGAACACTCTAACCTGTCTCTCTCTTCCACTCCTACAAATGCAGATTCTCTCTACCTAGTTCAGCCCGGCCTCCCTTGGGCCCCTGGTTTGCCCCTTTGACTCGTGTGCCTCTGCAGTAAAAGCCAACACCAAATCCTCCTTCCTCTTGCTCACGGTAGCCAAATCCAAGTGGGATCCTCAGCCCATGCTCTCAGGGGCACCCTGGGCAGGCCCAGGATCAGTGGACATGACCCGCTGCCCTTGTCAGGAGCCAGAGCACCCCTCCATGCCCAGTGCAGCTTCATCACCAGGCCGCCAACCTCCAAGTCCACGCTCAGGACGCGAAGCTGGGACACGCAGATGGCTACATGGCCCTGGGCATGCGCCCTACAGTTTGCACACCTTCTTGGCAAGCTGCTTAGAGGACTGAGGAGGGGTGGGCGTGAGTGCCTGCCCACTGCCCTCAGGGGAGTTGGGGTGGAGCTCCCAGAGCCAAGAGAAGGAGGATCCCAGAGTTCCATCACACTCCACCCACGCATCTAGCCCTCAACCTTTCTCTGTCCATCAGCTGAAAAGAATCCACAGCAGCTCTGAACAAATGCTGCTTAGGACAATTTCCTGACCCAGACTAGAAAAAGGTGGCAAATGAGACTTCTATTCAGAACCCAGAGAGGTTAAAAAAAAAAAAAAAGGATCATGAATTCCTCCCAGTTAACTGACACACATTCACTGAATATTCACACTGTAGCAGGGGTGAAGTTGGGGAGGAAAGAGGAGGAGAAAACTTCACCGGGGGCTTGAGTCCCCTCCGTTTGATCACGCCCTCTTTTCAGGCAGAAGAGGTTCCAAGAAGCACATTAAATGCTCCTTGCAGGTCAGCAGGCGGAAGGGGCTAACTCGGTCCTGAGGAAGCCCCAGCCTGTAGGCAGCAATCTGCACCCAGGGATCCTCACAGGCAGAAGCCTTAAGACTGTCTTTATCCGGCTCTAAACTGCTTGCAGGATTAACAAGGCGGCTTGATCGATACTGATTTTACCGTCATGGGAGTGACTCACCATTAAATCCTACACAGCTTAAAACTCAGCTGTGAACAGAAACAAAACAACATAATAGCAGGGTCTGATTTAAAATAGCAAGTATGGCTTGTAAACAGTTAATGCTTATAAACAATTAACAATCACCTCCCCAGCCTTCTGGATGTGCTGTGAGAGGAACCCACCACCAAGTGCTCGGAAAAGGGCTGCAGTCCTCCAGCACCACCACCCCCTGCCCCCCAACCCACCACGCTGGATTTGGGTTTACAAAATAAACCCTGGGGAAGTTGAGATGAGTGCCTTTGAACTGAATTCCATGCCTCCAATAGGTGTGTGCTCACCAACGAACTGAGCTTTCAAAAAACACAAAGTCAAGCTCTTCTGGAGTATAATTCTCCTCTATGTAGCTACTGCAGAGTTTCAAAAGCAGCAACTCCGTTGTCCAAAAATGGGGGAAATGGGGTCATTTCCTGTGAGATTTCCCAGTAATTGTATTCCTCTCAAGCAGTATTCACTTTAAGAAAAGCCACGGGCCAGCACAGAAGACAAGCTATACATTCCAAGCATTTGACCAAAAAGTATTGGAAGGCAAATGTACTGAGTGCCATTTTGAAAACATGTACTTTTAGGTAAGGGACCCCCTCCACTGAAGTTTTCAAAGAGAATCGGTAACCAACTCTCAAAACTGGCCAAGAATGCATATATAAACAGAATCCTGGTCTCGAGAAGCCTTAGCTATAGCCCATTCCTCCACCACTATGCTGAAGCCATAACCCCCAATGGGATGGTGGTAGAATGTGGGGCCTTGGTGAGGTGATTAGGTTTAGATGAGATCATGAGGATGGACCCCCATGATGGGATGAGTGTCCTTATAAGAGAAAGAGACCAGAGCTCTTGGTCTCCCTCTCCTTGCCTCCCTCACTCTCAACCGCAACAAAATGGCCTCAGCAAACCAGGAAGTGGGCCCTCATCAGACACGAGATCTGCCAGCACCTTGATCTTGGACTTGCAGCTTCGAGAACTGTGAGAAATAAACGTCCGGGTGTCTTGTTTTGTTGTTGTTGTTGTTGTTGTTGTTTTAAAGCCAGCCAGCCTGGTAATTTATTATAGCAGCCCAAGCTGACACAGACATCCCCACGGCTCTAGAAAGAGCAAATCGCCAATCTGAGGAAAAGGTGCCGCCTCCCTCTTGTCATGTGACAAACACTTCCCGCTCAGGGAAAGAGTGGTCACTCCGGCTTCTCAGGCTTGCCTCTGAGATGCGGGGAAAATGCCAGTCAAACTTCCAGACCCAGATGAGCTGTGGTAGCCAGCTTCCTCCCTCCCATGGGGCCCAGACCAAGAGGCTGTACTTTAAGTGCAGTGGAGAGAACTCTTCCTGCAGCCAGGGGGCTCAGCTACCTCCCAGTCTTGCTGGAATCGAGCAGGTCCAGGCTTGAGCCCTGACTCCTGGTTACACCAGAGGCTGACAGCTCCCTACAAAGAACCAGCCCCAAGAGAATCTGCTGGAATGATGGACAGGCAGGCCTGGCCTTTGATATGCACCCCACGTCCTGTCCCCTTCAGTAACATGCCTCTCGGAGCCTCAGTTTCTCCTTCTGTAAGGTGAAGGCTCGAGCTCTTCCCTTCCTTCGAGATGCTCCCATTTTTGCCTACAGAGGTCAACCCCTTTTCTTCAGGGCTCCCTATATTATGGGGGAGTCCATGTGAAAAACTTCCAGTGTAATCAGTGAGGGAACCAAATATCTAAACAAATCTCTCTTCTGGAAAAATAAGAAAATGAAAAAGCAATTACATGTCACATGGCTGATTAGTAATAAATTTTGTGACTAGAAGGCACGAAAGTCTGACTCTTGACTTCACTTTCCCCGAAAGAAAAACATTATCTGTGATACTCTTTAACTATGGAAAACAACCCCAACCCTGGTGACTCAGTTGAAATCTACGTTTTTTGGTAAGGCCTCCCCTGACCTCCCACGTCCTGTGCTGCGCACCCACAGCACCTGTAAAACCTCTGGCTTGCCTTCTTGACTGAGGCCATGCTGGGCAGGAGTCGGTCTGCTTAAATCTGTCTCCCCCACTATTCTACAGGGTATATGCTCACAGCTGACTCGATCAACAAAACAGGTGTTTTGGGGGCACCTGGGTGGCTCAGTCCGTTAAGCCTCGGACTCCGGCTTAGGTCATGATCTCGTAAGT
Organism: Cryptoprocta ferox; assembly: GCA_028646485.1. Taxonomy (NCBI): domain Eukaryota; kingdom Metazoa; phylum Chordata; class Mammalia; order Carnivora; family Eupleridae; genus Cryptoprocta; species Cryptoprocta ferox. Next base: position 120,932,211 of record CM053560.1, on the reverse strand, counting down.
TCGAGCCCCGCATCCAGCTCTCTGCTGTCAGCATCGAGCCTGCTTTGGATCCTTTGTCCACCCCCCTCTCTGCTCCTCCCCATCTCATGCTCTCGCTCCCTCTCTCAAAAATAAACATTTTTTAAAACGAAATAAGGTGTTTTCTCTATTGTAGTAAAATAAATCCAAAATAAAATTTCCCGTTTTGACCATTTTTAAGCACACAATTGGGTGTCAGTAGGTACATTCACATTTCTGCACAACATCACCACCGCCCACCCATGGAACTCTTCATCTTGCAAAACTAAAACGCTAAACCCATCAGAAACTAACTCCCCCCTTTCCCCTCCCCTCTGTCCCTGAGAGCTGCCATTCTACCTACGGTCTCTGTACATCTGACACCTCTGGGCACCTCATGTGAGTAGACTGATACAGTATTGGTGGGGTTTTTTTCTGACTGGCTTATTTCACCTAGCATGAGGTCCTCAAGGCTCATCCATGTTGCAGCAGGTGGCAGGATCCCCTACCTTTTCAAGGCTGCATAATATTCCACCGTGTGTATACACGTTCTGTTTCACAATTCAGCCACTGACGGGCACATAGGGTGTCTCCCCCTTTGGGCCTCTGCGAATCAATACCTACCGCTATGAACATGGGTATGCACGTCTCTATTCAGCTCCCTGCTTTCAACTCCTCGGGCTAGATACTAAATAGGGTGGCTGGATAAGATTGCAAATCTGCATTTAATGTTTTGAGGAACCGCCTCCCACAGTGCCTGCAGCGCTTACATGCCCAGCCACAGGGCACGGGGTTTCCGATCCCTTCGCATCCTTGCCAACACTTGTTATTTTCAGTTTTTTGACAGTCACCGCCCTCATGGGTGTGAAGCGGTATCTCGATGTGGGTTTGATCTGCATTCCCCTAATGACTAGTAACGCTGAGCATCTTTTCATGTGCTTCTGGACCTCAAGAAATAAGTTCTGAGCCAAAGAAATGGGTGCCTCCCCCTCAGAGAGCTTCTCTCACAGAAGAAAGGCACCAGCGCTTACTCTGAGTTGCTTCATTAAAGTTGATGAAGCAGTTTGGGTTCCAAATACATTTCCCTTGGAAAAACATCACCATAGGTGATGGCCCCCTACCTAGCAAGACCACCGAACCCACCTAACAGGCTGTTGAAAGACGAACAAATCCCAATCCTGGGAAGTGGAGACCCTGCACAACCCAAGGGAGCAGAGTAAGAGGGCAGTTCCTTCTCGAGATCCCAGAGAAAGGCTCTGCAGGAGAACATTTACCAACCAGGAGCCATTTCTGCAGCTGTCCTCAAAGCCCCTGAAGAAAGCCGTCCCTGGTGGTCTGAGGCCCCAGACTCTGAGGACTCCCATCCCTGGAAGCAGCCCTTCCACAACGAGGTGCACAGATTCTCAATTTTCCCCACTTTAAAAAAAAATTTTTAAGTTTATTTATCTTGAGAGAGCGCATGTGCACGACCAGGGGAGGAGCAGAGAGAGAGGGAGAAAGAGAGAATCCCAAGCAGGCTCCGCACTGTCAGCGTGGAGCCCGACGCGGGGCACGAACTCCCGGACCCCGATCATGACCTGAGCCGAAGACAAGAGTCAGACGCTTTACCAGCTCAGCCGCCCAGGAGCCCCAATTTTCCCCACTTTCAATCTAAAATACTGTAATTAGTTTTCCTGGATACCTAGATTCATGCATTCCAGACCCTGTGTCCTAAATGTGGGCTGGAGATAGCACTCTCAGTTCCAATTACTCATGTCCTTGATCACGCAGATCTGGTTCTCCCCCAGAAGGCCACTCGACCCCTAATTACATAGCTATCCCTGAGACAGGCACAGTGCTGGGAAGTACACCATTCACATTACCATGTGAATGACTCACTTCTGTCACTTGGCCCGACACATGGGCTTTTGGGGGGAGCCAAATAATCCCTCTCCTGCAGGAGAATGTTTCATGCCCTTCCACCGAGGCAGAGGGATATCAGGTAGAGAGACTCAAGGGAGGGAGGTGCGTTTCTATCCCCAGAGACAGAGAGGCTGGACAGAACACTCCTGAGATGCCTCTACGTAAAATGAAGCTAGAGTTTCAGTGTGAAGGTCAGAAAAGGCAAATGTAGGAAGAGGAAAACATGGCAATCATACACACCCAGGAGGGCATCAATTTTTAGGTAAACAACTTTTTTTTAATATTTATTTTTGAGAGAGAGAGTGAGCAGGGGAGGGACAGAGAGAGAGGGAGACACAGAATCCAAAGCAGGCTCCAGGCTCCGAGCTGTCAGCACAGAACCTGAAAGGGGGCTCAAACCCACAACCAGTGAGATCATGACCTAAGCTGAAGTCCGAAGCTTAACCAACTGAGCCACCCAGGCGCCGCTTAAGTAAACAACTTCTAACGTGTGAATCTTCCATTCTTCATGACAATAACAGCCGACCCTCTAGTACTTATGGCAGACACTCTAAGAGATTTATGGGTGTTCATTCATGAAACACTTGTCACCATCTCTGAGAGGGGTGCCATTATCATCTCCCACTTTACAGATGAGAAAACTGGGGCAGACACAGGAAATAAGGTGTCCCCAGGAACAGCATATCACAGACTTGTTTTGAGAGGCTCCGGGCTCTAATTCAAATCTCAAAATGGAACCTGGGCCATCACGCACGACTGGAGAGAGAAGCGTCTGGGACATGGCAGAAGGCCTGTTTTCCAAATGAAGAAAACACAGACCAGTGGAGATCCTTAGGCTCTGCTTGCTCAAACAGGTAGAAAATGATTTAAAATTCAGAATTCTCTATCCTGATAGCAGACAAGTAATGCAAAATCCCCCAGGCCACATGATGTCACCCTCCCAGGAAGCCTCTTGCATTACTGCGTTTTTTTAATGGTATCAGTCCAGTGAAAACAGTTACAGTCGTAGAGAATGGGCAGCTCAGATCTACGAGCACCAATTGCGGGCTAAACACTGGTGATGGCTTCTCATCGAGACCTACAATGTGCCCAGTCGAGTTAAAAACATAAATCAATAGGAGTTAAAAAGCACCAGTAGCAAAGTCCAGACCTGGACGCAAAGTTGGCATCCTCTTTCAAACAAGTCATTCCTCATTCCTCTCAGCCTGTGCAGTGACTGTTGGAAATAGCCCTGCAAGGTCTGCCAGCACAGCAGGGGGTGGGGGGGGCAGGGGGCCCTCCCCGTCCATCCCGACCACAGGAAGCAAAGGCGAGGGCCAATTCGGGTCCACCCGACTCAGCTCAGACGGAAATGAGGGTCATCTCTTGCCTGGCTTCTCTTAGAAAGTTAGAAGGCAGTGCCCTGGCGATGAACCTCTGAGAGCAGTCACCTGAAAAGGTTTCACTTTGGGAGTAAGTCTGGAGGCTATGTTTTGACTCCCACAGTTTTAGCGCTCGCCCTTGACCTTACCAGGCACCCCTGAAGTCCCTGACAAGGGTAAGCGCTCCTCCACAGGCTTTTCTGAAGTCCAGGGAGGCACTTTCCAGAGGGCTTTGCTATGTCAAGTGCCTTACTGGACGGTGCTCTCCTTGGGTCTCCCCCCATCTACCCCTTCACTGGTTCACCCTAGGGTTTCTATCTCTGGTTCCCCCCAACCCCGACCCCGTTAAGAGGCCAGGGCAGCCTCCCCAGCATGCTTCCACCATGTCCACTCCAGGGTTCAAAAGGCTTCAGAGTTCCCCTCTCTCTACCCATCGCTGAGTCCCTTCACCAGTGCGCTCGGTGCTAATAATGCCCAGGCTCATGCTGATGCTCCTGCCCTCCAGCAGTGCTGTCCCCTGGAACCTTAGTCAGACGCCCTCCGAAGCTTGAGGACAGCACCCTTCTGGCTCACACACTCCCCACTAGTCAGCATCCCAGGATTAAGCCCTGAACGCATCTGCCTGGGACCGCTCACCAGTATTTTTGACTTTTCCCAACTGGAGAGTAAGCCCCTTGAGGAGAAGTTACTCTCTTCTTCTCTCTTCTCCTTCTTTTCTGAGAGAAGGTGCTCTCCATCAGCTCTCAGAGGAGCCGAAGCCACTGGAGGCCTTGATGTTAGAAGCGGGGTTTTGTATCCTCCCCACTGCCCTCCTCTTTAGATGGGCTATGACCTTGAACGTAAGGGTCCACGGGAGCCAGCCTGAGTTAACTCAAAAGCAACTTCTCTTCTGGCTCGGAGAGGCAGCCTAGCCTGTTAGTGGTTCCAGCGGACTGAGCTGAGACTCAGACTTCATAAGCTTAAAATTTCATTGTAGACAAGGGAAAGGAGGTCTGTCCCTGAGGGGGACAATGATGCCCAGACCTGGGGAGACAGCCGGAGGATGGGCGCCCGGGCGAGAGGCCAGCAGGGCCACCATGGCACATGGAAAAGAGACAGACAAAACGTGCCTTTGGATGCTTTCTACTTGCTGGTTGTGCCGGACACATGAGACACATTGTTGCTAATCTTCATAGCATCCCAAATACCCCAAACTGCAGATGGGGACACTGAGGCCTGTAGCTCCCTTCCCAATCCCAATATGCCTCCCTGCATCGGAGAGAGGGAGAGAGCAAGGTGTTTGAGGAGACGGGGCATCAAAGGCAGTGCTGTGCACATGCAAACTCCACTGACAAGGGGCAGATGAAAGGCGGGCGCTGCACCGGCTTGTCCTGCTGAGTTCACATCCGCCCTGTGCAACATTCACAGGGCAACTTTACAAGATACTTTTTTTTTTTTTTTACAAGGTATCCTTGAAATTAACATGCCAGGTTCAAATGATTGTGTTTACGTTTTCCATAAGAAATATCCCACCTCACAAGTCTCCTCAGGAGCATGAAGCTTTTAAGGATAATTTCTTAGGTGTTAATTACTTGCAGGAGCCCTCTACACACCATCCGAGACAAGTAAACTTCCGGGGTGGGAGGTCAGGGAGCTGCCTTCACCTTCAGTGGTTCCACAATGAGACCAATCAAAGGCCCTGGCCCGAGCCCAGGAGAGGGGGCACTCAAGTGATGAGAGCCTTTTACGATTGGCTGCCGTCCTGTCAGCATCCAAAGCAAAGTTCACTGGCCTCACCAAGAGAGCAAGGCAAGGGACAGAAGCAAATGTCTGTTCACAGTATTTCTGCTGGTTCCAACCAGACCTTCTGAAGCACTCCATCTCTCTCTACCTTGTGTCTTGGGATCTGGAGGTTACTCAGGTCATGAGAAGTGACCGAGGCCTGCCCTGTGGTTCAGAAGGGAGAAAGCAAGCGGACAGCAGCTAGAGAGGCGGAAGCATCCACCTGGGCCAGAGGCTGGACCTGGGGATCCTCCGGCCATGTCTGGACCACAACACAGCCCAAGCCGGCCTGAGCGCCTGCCTGCAGTCAGGCACCCGCTACACCAGTGAAGCCCACTACCAACGACCGGTGGACATGAGTCATGAATCCCTGTCTGCAGGGAAGTTAGGGAATACGTCTTCCCTTCACAGGGATGAGGCAGCCTTGACATAGGGCTTTCCCAGAGTTTTAAGACTTTTGTTCACCTCAGTATGCAAAAAGCCTGATGAAAGTTGCTTTTTTTTTTATATAATGTTTATTTATTTTTGAGAGAGTAAGCGCACAAACAGGAGAGGGGGCAGAGAGACAGAGAGGGAGACACAGAATCTGAAGTGGGCTGTCAGCTCAGAGCCCAACACAGAGCTCGAACTCACGAACTGCAAGATGATGGAGCCAAAGCCAGAAGGAAGCTCAACCGACCGAGTCACCCAGGCACCCCAAAAGTTTGATTTTAAAGATAAGTTTATTGCTTTTGAGTTCCACATAGGAGTAACTAGCACAGTAAGATGTTTCTGCTGGCGGAGCTGGACGAAAAAGATGATAATACATTTGTTATCAAGATGCTTCACAGTGAATGGCAGGGGGAGCGGGAGGGGGCCAATCCCTCCAAGAAGTCTTCTGTTTGAGGTCTTAATTCACAGATGACCAAGGCGCTGTCATTGTCTTCCCCAGCCAAGGAGGAAACAACATAGGGCAAGGTAGTCATAGAGCTACAGAGTGTCACGTGACCACCCTGCATGCAGAACCAAGGCCACCAGAGAGGGTAAATTAAAGGAATGTTCCAGAGGGCAAATTGGTAAGAGCTGTTTTAAGCAGAAATGTTGCCACCTGCCAAGGAAGAGAGGCTTGAAAGAGTACAGCCTGTTGGAGAAGGAGCCCAAGGAGTTGTTCGAAACGACTGAGATACTGGTACGCTGCGGTCCTCTCTCAGAGAGCCAAAGAAATGATTTCCAGATTAAAAATAATAAAAGGCAAACAAAATAAAATAAAATGAATAAAAATAATAAAAAGCAATCACGGGGAAATGAGTCTACAGCCTTCAAAACGTAAAATGGAGTAACCACGTATGCAGTAGGTGTAGTCTCAGCCGAAGAGGTGAGAAAGTGGATTCTCAAAATACCAAAAAAGCATGAAACCAAATACAGAGAGATACCTAACAGAATACATCTGATGTGAGATCTAACACCAGTAACGGAAGTGTCTGTTATTCTCCATTAGGAATTCGGACTGGTGAGCATCTTTTTTTTTAAATGTTTCTATTTATTTTTGAGAGAGAGAGAGAGAGAGAGAGAGAGAGAGAGAGAGCAGGGGAGGGTCAGAGAAAGAGGGAGACACAGAATCTGAAGACAGGCTCCAGGCTCTGAGCTAGCTGTCAGCACAGAGCCCGACGCAGGGCTCAAACCCCCGAACCGTGAGATCATGACCTGAGCCGAAACCAGATGCTCAACCGACTAAGCCACCCAGGCACCCCATGACTGGTGAGCATCTTAACTACCTAAAATTGCCCAAGGCAACACCTCTAAGAATGATCATTTAAGTGTTACCACATAAATAGAACAATGGGGACTTGCTTTATTTTTCAAAATGAATGAGTGGGGCTTTTTCTTTTTAATCTCTAATCTCAAAAGAAATATTTTAGAACTTTTTAACAAATAAAACTCCTGTAAAAAACATCTTAAATCTTGAACTGTGAAAGGTTCACTAGATACTACCCTGCCAAAGTTGTTTACCTCACTTAGGAAGACCCTACTTGTAGCTAATTCTTACCTCACTTAGGAAGACCCTAATTGTAGCTAATTCTTAAAGGAGTTGGTGACACGCTACAGCACTCTTATCCCAAATCATATCCCAGTGGTTTCTACAGAAGCCCGCAGTCCACACATTCTCCTGCTATCAGTTCCCAGGAACCAAGCCAGAAGACAAAATCTAAGGGACACGAGTGGGGAAGGTGGGGGTGATTGCTATCTTCATCCTTGGGCACTGGCAGGGTTAAATTAGTCACCAAAGAGGCTGCATTTCTCTTCTGGCCACTAGGTGTCGCCTACGTATTAGTGAGGTGGGCACTGGACACTTCTCAGGCGCTGGCAGGAATGGACAAGTGGAAGAATTAGGGGAGAAAGCGTAATAAACAGATCTCTGAAGCGGAAGGTAAGCTGCTGGGGTTTACCACTGTTTTCTGGAAATAGGTAAAATACTACTACTGAGCTTTAACAAGCAAAATGCATCCTGTTATAAGCACCTTAAAGTTGTTTTATTGTAGAACATTTATTGAGCACCTACTATGTACGAGGGCAGTCAAGTATCTAGTATGTCCTACATTCCTGGCGCTATCCAAAGAACACCTGTGTTCAAGAATGTCACAGGCATAAGAGCAGTAGGAAGATGAAGTCTGAGGGGCTTAGTAAGTACCGGCTTCTGTTCTAAGCACTTAACATATGTATTAATTCACTTAATTTCTATAAATAAGTGTATTGAGTTCTATTAAAATTACAGTTTCACAGACACGGAAGTTGAGGCACAGGAAGATTAAATAATTGGCCTGAGATCTTCACTATTGAGGAGCTGAGATTCAAAGCAAGCTCTTTGGCTCCACTGCTCTCTGCAGCCTCATAAAATGACGACAGCTTAGGTGCAGGACAAAACAAATCACTGCTAACCAGCACAGTAGTGGTGGGGAACTCAAAAGGGAGTAAGGGGGGTGGGGATCAGGTCTATGGAAGTTCGAACTGAAAGACTTCATGAAGGAAGAGGAATCGGAGTTAGAAACAAAAGTGTATCATCTCAGATCTTCCAAAACCATAGAAAGGTATCTGGAGGAAATGAATCTCCTGATTTAGCATTCTACCTTTAGATAGCTACCATCCTGTCCCTGTTTTACAGATCTGTCTGCAACCCAGAGATTTTTAAAAGTAAAAAAAAAAAACAAAACAAAACCACATCCCCCTAATTTTTCTGATGTTAGTTTTCTGAATATATTAGAGGATGTTTTTGTGTTGCTGCTTAATGAGAAAAGGAGAAAACGTTCCCATGTTTTAAGTCTCTACATTTGTGTTGAGACTCAAAAAAGTTAAATAACTTGTTCAGGGCCAACGACCTAACTGGCAGCAAAGGAGAAACTCGAACCAGGTGACTTTGTTGCTCGCTGGAGTAGCACTTTCCACTCTTCTGAATGGGGGTAGCAGAGAGGAAAAGAACATGCCAGACCATGAACACAGCAGGAACAAAACCATGGAGACAGGCTGGCATGACTTGTTTACCACAGAGGTAAAAGCGTGGGTGCTGGGAATTAACACAGGAGCCCTACAGCCGTCTTACTAAGGATGTATTTATTACAGCCCAATGTGAGGGGCCTTGGACTTGATTCTTGAACCACAATGCAGCACCACAAAAGGCACACGCTGAGAATCTGAGGCTAGCCCATCCATCACACCAGAGAGAAGGAACAGGAGTCAAAGTAGCCCAAGTGGCTTGGAGGCCAAGCTGAGCACCTCCTCAGACCCATGATGCAGGTCTGGACTGGACCAGGGTGGAGCTAAAATCAGGAGCAAACCTCAATGATTTCAAGGGACTCGGTAAGGCAGAAAGGAAACATTCAATTAACCAGTCTCCCCAGAAATGAATGGGTCGAAGAACTGAAATTGAACTAGAAATTCCATCCTGATCCAACAGTTATTAGAAATCTTGCTGAGGTACAGGTCAGAAAGAAAATCACAAACAGATCTCCCAACCAGGTAAGGCGATGATATCAAAAGAATTTCTGGGAACCAAACAATACCGTGTTGCGACCTAATGTAGGCCATGAACTCGCTGTCCGCAGAAATCAGACAACAGGACTGAGGAAAGCTGAACAACAGACCTTCCTCTGTCACTGGTCTCTTTGTTCATTTGTTTTCATGGCAATCTGTGCTTCTCTTTCAAATCCTGAGTCTGTGAGCTTGTGTATTTTCCCACAAGGAGAAGACCCAGGAAAAGAATATGGGGAGAATAAATTCAGGACAACACAGATTAATCGGGGCACAGTTGATGAAGATCTTACAATCCAAATAAAGCTAATGACGTAGAAAACTATTTGCCAGGTGGTTCATGGACCGCACGCCTTGGCTTTCTCTCTAGGCTTCCTACTTTTTTCCAGGAAGTTATTAAAAGCCACTCAAATACTTCAAATTTGGGGAACGCTGTTACATGTAAGCTTATCTCTCCCTAAATATCATCAGACTTTCTGTTCCTAACTATGAACTAAAGCTATTAACTAAAATTTGCCTAACCCAAATTGGTGCTGTCTCATTTACTTAGTCAAATATATTATTTCCAGGGATCAATTGTACAGAGACAAACCACCGACTATATTTTACATGAGAGGACAAGCTGAAAGTAGGCATCCAAAATATCTCAGGAAAATTTAAAAGTTCTGCTCTATAAAACATTTACGCTTTAAGGCTGTCAAAATATATTTGTTCTTCCATGTCATGAGTAATTTAAACAGCAGTATGCATACACCTGAATTACCAAACTGACAAGTAATTCCAAAGCCGGTTTAAAGAAAGCTAGCGCCAGGTTAAAAAGAAAGTAGCCATACAAGAGTACACAAGACAGAAACATTAATGTACTTAGAACATTCAGAATTTGAATGGCTGGAAATACACGTACACACAATTATGAACAAACAGCATTTTTATTACACAAGTAGATGCCCATCTTGTTCATAAGACAGCGAGGAGTAAAATAAATGAATAAAGTTTCAGCTCCTTCCCCCCTCCCCTCCACGCCACCAAGAACCTTTGGACCAGGAATAGAATACTTCTAAGTCTTTAAATATAAAAGCTTTCTTTTTTAATCCAGACTATTAGAATGTGAGCGATCTAAGGCAGACATAGCTATCTCTGCACTATTTGCTGGTACCAGTTATGTGCGTGCACATTTTCCCCATGTGGCTAAGCCACCAAACCATTTCAACAAGAAAGTATGGGCTGCAAGACCGTCGGCCATCATATGTGGGGCAAAGTCACTCAGCTCCATGGACACACCCCCAGCAACTTATCAAGTAACCCATCACCAGCACTAACCAAGGAGAGGATAAATATGGAGTCCTTGCATCCCTACCTACTTCTCCTAGTCATAAATAACAGCAACAATACCTTGTAAAAGTTATTGCGATTGTAAGCATGCATCCTTCATCATAAAATAAACTACTTTCTGTTGCATTCCAGTAAAATCTGAATAGCAACATATACATTTAAAAATTCTTGATAGGGCACAAAAAGAAAGAAAAATGCAAGCCTTGCTTACTAGTTTCTCTAGTGTTTTATTTTTTTTAACTTTTTAAATGTTTGTTTATTTTTGAGAGAGAGACAAAGTATGAGTGGGGGAGGGGCAGAGAGAGAGGGAGACACAGAATCCAAAGCAGGCTCCAGGCTCTGAGCTGTCCGCACAGAGCCTGATGTGACGCTCGAATCCACGAATAGTGAGATCATGACCGGAGCCAAAGTTGGTCGCTCAACCAACTGAGCCACCCAGACGTCCCGTTTCTTTAGTGTTTTATATAAACACAGCAAGTGATTTCTATGGTTTGACCCATACCTTTAAAGTCTTATGTAAAATATTTTATGGTATCAGAATGAATTTTTAAACTGAAAGACCCACTAAGTGTTCGATATACATTTACTGAGAAAGAGGAGGGAGAAAAATAACTCTGTCAATTCAAGTAAAGAAGTATCAATATTTCCTTAAGATTTTGAAATGAATCCATTCCATAAGCCATGAGTGAAACCAGTATAACTGAAAATAGTAGGGAAATCTTCAAAAATGAGATGTGGGACTTTACAACATGAGCAAAACTGATGCTTTAAAAACAGAAAACAATCTAAGTCTTCAAAAGTTCGAAAGTCTCAAAATCAAAGACATTGTTACTATTTTGAGTCAAAACAGACCATACCAATTTAACAAAAGAAAAAACATCATCATGCCCAGGGAATATGCATCTATCACAATAACAACCTGACTTGTTTTTAAAGATCTTTTGTTTACTAATAATTTTATACAAAGCACACGTCCTTTGCTCAGAACAAATCAGTTTTTACAGATCCTTGGAGGTTTCTTTCCAAATACTGAAGATTAGTTCTGCTTTCCAAACGTCAACAAGTCTCAATGTGCACAAACATCAGGGCTGTTGCATGTACCCGTCCTGAAGTTTAAGCCAAATCATATCTTTACAGATAACGGCAAAACCTCCTCCTGATAATCTGATCCGAAAAACCCTCTTCAAGGTCAGAGGGGCACCCGGGTGGCTCAGTCGGTTAAGCATCCGGCTTCAGCTCAGGTCATGATCTCACAGTTCGTGGGTTCGAGCCCTGCGTCAGGCTCTGTGCTGACAGCTAGCTCAGAGTCTGGAGTCTGCTTCGGATTCTGTATCTCCCTCTCTCTCTCTCTAACCCTCCCCTGCTCGCACTGTCTCTCTGTCTCTCAAAAATAAATAAAAAACATTTAAAAAAAATTTTTTAAATAAAATAAACTTTAAAAAAAGAGGGGTCAGAGTACTTCATTCATTATTCACTTTGTTGTCTTCAAAGCATTCAAAATTTTCCTTCAGAACATCTTGGACAGAGAGATGGAGAAACTATATCTCAAGCACGTGTGCAACTATTATATATTTAGTACAATTGACGGGAATGCATTTCTTGGACTCAGACAGCACCTGTCACAGGTTGGCTAAGAAAAGCAGCTCCGTGTAAGTTGCCCTGCAGGCACAGATACCTCTTCTTAGGATTTTAAAATGAGTTTTGAAAACAAATCGAAGCAAATCACAACCCAAAGAGAAACACATAGCTTCTACCTTTTACAATTAAAAAAAAAAAAGTGTCATGATCTAATTGCCTCCTTGATCTTACCCTTACCCTTTCACACCTTTACAAACAGCGAATTCTTTTACGTGATAAAGTCTTACAATGAAGAAATTTTCCTAATAATGTCCAGAAGGCTCAGCAACGTGTAACCGCAGAACAGTTTTGAAATAAGTTTCATCTTCCATACAACTTGAAACATGCCATGCAGCGTTCATGTTCGCCACCTGTAACTCCTCAAGCGGTGGCAAAAGGGAACGACAACACTCCACAGTTTTAGTCACAATTGTCAGAGCCGATGTTCTCAACAAGCAGGGAGGCTGAGCATAGACGGGTGACGGTGTCCTGTGTGTCGTGGCCTGCCATGGCTCGCCATGCCACTGTCACCGGATGACAACATGTGAGGAAGCAAAAATGGTGCAGCAGACAACTTTAGAGGTTGCAGCAACAACGGTTTACTTCATATTTTAAGTCTACAGAAATGTTTTTAAAGGGCCTTTAGAATGCCGTTGGCTGCCGATTTGAAAACCGTGCATTCTTTGCTGAGTCTGAAAAAGACCTGAATTTCTAAGCAACTTTGTTTCACGCAGGAGTTTTAAAAAAATGCCCCAAGGACAAAGACAAAGCCCTCTTCCCTTGTAAGCTTACACACTGCCTGGCATGGGGTGCAGCTTTCATACAGCAGGTGCCCAATAAGTGCTGGCTGGATTCAGTTGCTTCTTACAGCACATTCTTACAAAACAAATGAAACCAGATTTAAAAGGAAGCTACTGTCCCTTGAGGGCTCCCCTTGGCAAACCTCTAAGGCAACAAGTGAAAACGATACAGTTGATTTTCATTACTGCCCTGATCTTGCAACAATAAGAAGGGCAAGAAACATTTTTATTAGCAAACTAAGTGGTAGACAAAGACCAAAAACAAATGTAAACAACCATTATTCTCCACATCTTTTCCTGTTAAAAGGCCAAGGTAAATCTGGAAAAGGGCATAGCAAAAGTGCCTTTGCTGTATGTTTAAATCTTTTGTTCCGTAAGAAATTTTAATTTAAAAAAATACCGTATGCCTGAAAAAACTACTGCAGCCTACAAAGATCCTGTTTCCTGCTCTGATTCTGAGCCATTTAAAAAAAATGAGCAACAAAGAAAAAACCCACCCCATTCATCCTCAGTCTTTACTACCAGAGTAGTTAATACAAGATATCAGAAAGAAACAGAGAAAGAGAGAGAGAGAGAGAGAGAG
>CM053560.1:120732206-120918356 GCA_028646485.1 Cryptoprocta ferox | reverse complement strand
CTGACCCACACCCCATCCCTACTCAAAAATACCATTTACTTGCTGGTTCCCTCTAGAGAGTCTAAACTATAATTTGCTATTTAGGTTCTTTCCAACCTTCTTATTCTGGGTTCTTCCTCTGGTAATAAAACACCAACTTCTTTAAACATCGACCTTTCACATACCTATATTTCTCTGACAATAGGATATGACTGTGCCTGGGGCAGAAAGATGACTGAACCCTTTTAATGAGATGGCCAATATGTTTAAAGTACATGTGGATTTAAAAAAAAAAAAAGCAGCAGCAGCAGCCATCCGATGATTGAGCTATCACTCAAAACCTCCCAGCCTCCCTTATTTAGATGCTCTGTTCACATTACGTTGATAACAAAACAAACATGTCTGCATGACTTCATCTGCCTCAAAAACTTCTACATCTTTTCAGTGAAAGATTTAAAAGACAATCCCGCTACTGCTGTAGGTGTCAGTGTCCAGAGTAAACACTAATCCTTAAATATGCCAACACAATAGGAACCAACACCATCCCAATTCTTATCACTGTACTAGACAGCCAAAAGAATACCCATTCCCTGATTGGACTCATTAATTTATTTCTATCAGAGTTAAGGGTTCTAGTGCTTTTCTCACTGAAAATTGAACACCCGCTAAACACGGAGCTGCTCGTTTTTTCCTGAAAACTTCAGAGTTGCAGGAAGGAGTAGAGACTGAGTTAGGACTTCCACAAACCAAGGCAGGAGTCAGGGTCCCTTCTGGCCATCCCTCAGGTTTTCAGGAACCAACAATTTTCAAGGGATCCTTGAGAAAAGCTTTCACCTCTCGGTATTATAAACATGCATGAAAATGCTTCTCCTCCTGCCTGTAAAGAGTCGCCTTTCACAAAGAATATTGTTCGTTAAGATCGCTGGGAACAACAAGACATCCTATTTTAAAATGCCCGACTCCTTCGTCAAGAGCCAAGGCCATCGCTGGCATTGTGAATTCCAGTACTAACATTAAATAATAAAACCAGAAACATCACAGACTTCGAATATCATGCCTTAAAAAATGGATTAGCTCTCCTGTGTCTTCTAAACTGTATTTAGCCTTTAGAGGCTAGAAACCCTCTTCTGTCCCCCCAAACACCATCTGTAATCCTTAGAAGGGAGCCGAAAGCCTTTCGTCCAATCCAGTGAGCTGAAAGTTTAGAAAACAAAGAGGAGGAGAGCTCAGATTTGTGGAAGGTCCGGCCTCAATCTGCGACTTACTCTGTGTAGTAAACACGAATTCTTTAAAAATCTCCTCTTACTCCACCATGGACTCATTTCTTCCAAGACACTTAACGAAGGGTTTGTTTACACAAACAGCTCTTCCGAACGGCCCCGGTGACGGGGCCTGACAGCCCCCGCCGCTCCCCCCACCATTCTCCCCCTCACTCTCCGAGGCTCAGTCGTGATTTTTCAAAGTTAACCGGCACCACCTGCATACCCTCGGCAAACATTACTCACCAACACGCCCTCAACGTTCCCGGCCCCAGTTCCCCGACTGCATTTAAACTTCAATCGTGTTCAAATTACGCTGCCATCGCGAATGCGCCAGTGAACCACGCTTCCATTTTCTGAGTATAGAACCCCCTCCTCCTCCTTCCTCCACACGTCGTGGGCCCGAAGTCCTCCCTCCCTCCCTCCTCGCGCTACCCCTGCCCGACACTACCAAAACAAAAGCTATCAGATTGCAAGCGATAGCGAGTGTGGAGCGATAGTGCTTATTAACTTTGTACAAAGGAAGTGCCGGGCAGGGGGGAGATACCGCGCAACACAACTCTGGCCCCCAAACCAAGGCGAGGGCTCCGCGCTGGCAAAACAAAACACCGTCCCGCCCACCCCCCCGCTGCCGCAGACCCGGACGCGCGACACCTTTCGCCGGGGCCAGGCGTCTAGGTGTCCCCGAGCGGCCGTGTGGCGGCAGCTACAGCCCCGCGTTGAGAGCACGTGTGTTTCGGAAGTGCGCTTCGGCGCGGACCACACACCCAGTCCCGCACGGTCGGATGCCGTCCGATCACCCCCCACACCCGTCTGCAGGAGAGGCGTCAACGGGCTGGGGGAGCAACTGGGGTAAGAAAGTCCCAGAACCCCCTGAACCAGGGGCCCGGACGCGCTCCTCGGAAAAGCCGGACTGATGCAGAGTCCCCGACCTTGCAGTTTTCGGGGATGGAGGGCGAGTCTGGAGCGGGAGCGCTCCCCCCACCCCACCCCCAGAGCCGCACAGAGCGGCCGCGGGAAGTCGGGGGCCGGTAGCCCGCCGAGGCCCGGGAGAAAGTGACGGGAAGGGAAAGGCCAGGAACCCAAAATGCCCGAGGAGATAAAGCGCGTTGGCGACACGAGGCCGCGCTGGGACGTTTGGAAATCTGTCCTGGGGCTGCGGGGCCTCTCCGCCGGCCACCTCCCCCTGGAGCCCCGCGGCCGGTGGGGTACCCGATCCCCGCCCCCAGGCACCTCGCCTGCCCCGGCAGCGAGGGCCCCGCGCCACCGCGGGAGCTGTCACCACCGTCTGCGCGCCGCGCGGGGGCCAGCCTGCCGTGCGGAGCGGCCCCGCGCGCCGCGAGGGAGGTGAGGTGTGGATGGAGGGGCCCGGCCCCGCGCGAACTTCCCCGACGGAGTCCCAGCGCGGGCACGGCCGCGGGGGAACGAGCGCTGCCCCGGTCAAGCGGCCCGCGGGGCAGGGCTCCCGGGCCAGCGAAAGAGAAAGCCCCCGAGGCCGTTCCCTCGCGAGGGTGCGCTAAGCCGGGGCCCCGGGGGACACTCCAGCCTTCCGACCGAGCCCCTCCACACCCAGCCCCGCCGCTCCCGAGCCCGGGGGCCCGACAGCTGCGGCGAAGGCAACTCGGGTTTCGCAAACAGGGCGCAGCCCCTCGGAGGAAAAGTTCCCGCAGTGGCCGCGGGCGGCGGGCACATACTCACTTTCTCCACTCGTCGGCCAGAGCGAGAGCGCGGCGGAGAAAAACAGGAGCCCCCACAGCGAGGTCGGGGACCCTCCTCCGGAGCCAGACTTCATTCCTTTTATTTGGGATGAAATTCCCCTCTCAAAAAAAAAAAAAAGAAAGAAAAGAAAAAAAAGGGGGGGGGACAAAAAGAAAAAAAAAAGCAAAAAGCAAAAAAAAAAAAAAACGGGAAAGGAAAGAAAAAGTCTCAAACTCAGTCTTCGCCCCCTCCGAAAACAAGGGCGAAGGAAACAATACTCCAAAGGCGGCGCGGGCCGGGGACCCTCCGGGTGCGCCGAGCGGGCGGGCGGGCGGCGGCGCGGGGCGGCCCCTCAGCGCCGGCAGCCTCGGCCCAGGGCTCGGCGGAGTCGGGAACCCGAGGCGCGCCGGGGAGGGCTGTCGGCGTCGTCGGCCTCCATTTTCAAACCCAGAGAGGCAGGAGGGAGGGGGGGGGAACTGCACAGAAAGGGGGCAAAGCCCAAATTCGTCTCGGCGAAGAAAAACAAGCCCGACCCCAGTCAGAGGGGAAGGCTGTCCGACACCCGAGCCTCCGCGGCGGGGAGGGCGCGACGCAGTTCGCAAGATTGCCCCGAAGTCCGGGTCGCGGGCGAGGCCGGCCGGGGGCAGAAATGCGGAGTAAAAATGAATGAGCGGCTCCCCCTCCTCCTCCTCCTCCTCCGGGCTCCGCTCGCCGCCGCCTCCTCCCTCAGCGCCGCCGCCGCCGCCGCGAGCTCCTTCCCAAATCCAGAACACACACAAAGCGGCGGGCCGGCCGCGCTCAGCACTCCCGCCGCGCCGCCCGGGCTCCGCGCCGGCCCCCGCCCGGCCCCCGCCCGCCGCCGCCGGCTCCGCGCGCTGAGCTCCGGCTCGCTGAAGGTCAAAGCCGAGGCGCGCAACGCGCCGTGGAGCTCCCCTAGCGCGGGAGGGGCGTGGAGGGCCCGGGGAGTGGGGCCGAGGGTCTGCAAGCGCCGGGCACGGGCGCGCCGGGGGCAGGCTCGCTGGCGGCGTCCCTCTCGCTCTCTCGCCTCTCTAGAGTTCGCCTGGTGCGCTCGCTCCTCCTCGGGTTTTTTTCCTTTTTTTTTTTTTTTTTTTTTCCGCTCAGCGGAGTTAATGCTGGTAAACAAGAGCCTCAGCCTCGCCGCGCCGCTGCCGCCGCCGCTGCCACACACTGGGGGCTCGCGCGCGCGCGCGCTCTCGGGGCCGCGCACACGCGCCCGCGTGCACACCGGAGCGGCCACAGCCGCAGCCGCGGCGCGCCGAGGGCCCGGCCCAGGCCGGCGCGCGCCAAGAGCCGGAGCCCGGGATTCCAGGGACGTGCGGAGCGGAGCCGGGGCGTGGGGCGCGAGGCTGCGAGGCACCGCCCCCGCCCCCCGCCCGCGCCGGCACACGCGCGCGCGCGCCCACACGCTCTCGCCCCCACCCGCACTGCGCCGGCCACCCTGCACGCGCCCTCCCCTCCCGCAAGACTCCAAAAACAATGCCCCCGGCGCCGGCCCGGGCTCAGCGGAGGGGCAGGCTGGCTAAGGGAGGGGGCAGGGTGGGCGGGCAGTGCGGGGCCGGAGAGGTTCATTGAAAACAACAGCAAGGCTGGAAAGCGCGTTTCCTTGGTTCTTGAAAAGCTTCATTGTTTCTTGCAGCTGTTGCAAAATAAATAAATAAGTGCGTGCATGCGGCATTTTTTTCGCAGCGTGCTGGAAAGCCCGAATGTGGCGGGAGGGGCACACCTGGGAGAAAGGAGACCCCCCAAGCTACTAAGGCAGGCACTTTCACGCAAGGCTGGGACGGCCGCGGCGTCGCGACCGGAGAGCCCGGAGTTCTGGGGTTTGCGGGGAGCTGAAGGGGGAGGGGGCAGCCCGCGTGGCTTGGCCCAGGGGCGCAAGGGGATACGGCCGGCCGCCCGCCGCTGGCCCCGAGCAGGGGAAGGGGGGCCCAGACAGGCTGCCCCGCGTGCCCAGGGCGCGTCCCCGCAGCGGCCGCCAGGGGGCGCGGCAGGCGCCAGGGAGGGCCGGCCGGCGGAGTGTCGCCTCCCTCCGGGAGAGGAAATGTGGGGGCCCGGGCAGGGGGCTGGTCAGGCTGGGTCGCGCTGGCCGGGCCTCCACGACCCGTGGCCCGCCCTGGGCGCTCTTCGCGGCCTCACGCGGCTCGGGGATCCACCACGTGGGCGGCTGCGGGGAGCGGCCGAGGCGCGTGCACAGTGCGGGGCTGCTGGGCCCCCGAGGCGGCGGGGGGGGGGGGGCGTGTCCGATGGGCTCCTGAGGATTGGGTGGGGGGCGGGGGTCTGGGTTCGGACGAGACTCCCGGCTGATGTCGGGACCCGGGAACCTGCCGCACACTCGCGCGATCCGTGGTCACTGCGGAAACCCACCCGCACCTGCCTCGGGTCCTCCCGAGCACGTCTCTCTAGTTTCGTTTGCTACGTAAATGGCTAGAAACCCGCACAAACCCCAAGTCTCCTTGGTGGTTTTCTTGACTGTGACCAAGGAGAGGATTCCCCAAAGCGAGACTGCCCTAGGACAGCCATCTAATGAATAAATACTGCGGAGACCAGGTCCTCAAAGGAGAAAAACCCCAGCAATGGCTGGAGAGAGGAGTTTGAAATACGTGGACTTTCAAAAATAGTGATTGGACCACGTGTCGTCTGTAATGTGGTCCGGTTTCATGACTCAGGCTAATTGATGTCAATAATAAATAAAAAGAAGATGGCTAATAAAAGAGTCATGAATGTCTAGATCGAGTGAAGTGTTTGTCTCATAAACATTCAGACTGGTAAGAAGGGATATGTTCTAAAGGAAAGGTAGGTTTTTTATTACTCTAATTGTAAAACATTTCCGCGTTACATTATGCATCCCATCATTCGTCAACAATTTGTTAAATTAAGAGCTGAAAACAAGTCAGAAGCTGTCATAATGGAAACCTAGCCCTTCCCCCCCCCCCCATATTTACTTCCTAGATCATTTTTCCCCTTGGAAATTTTTAGCTCAATTCAGTGAGTCAGTTGTATAGAAGGAAAATAAAGCTTTTTTTTTTTAACTTAAGAAAGTCATTCATATGGGATTGTTTTTGTTTAACTGAATTCAGCTTAATT
Organism: Cryptoprocta ferox; assembly: GCA_028646485.1. Taxonomy (NCBI): domain Eukaryota; kingdom Metazoa; phylum Chordata; class Mammalia; order Carnivora; family Eupleridae; genus Cryptoprocta; species Cryptoprocta ferox. The sequence continues at coordinate 120,912,315 of CM053560.1, read as the reverse complement.
TTCAAATACAATGTTTCAGTTTTAGATGTTTCTGGACATTAACAAAGAAACATACTAGAATCTTAAGAAACTTAAATTTAGCATGTGTCATTTAAAAATTAGGCAGTATATTTGAATAATTAAAATTTAGATTACTAATTTTTAAATATCTCTTCATAGAGTTCCCTGCGTGAGGTTGGTCTTGAAGCCTACAGATCCATTCTACAGCTAAATATAAAGGAATATCAATATTATATTTTCATTGTATTTCATATTCAGAATTTTTTAATACATCTAAATTAAGACAAAAGTTTAGAGCCGATTTTTTAAAGGTGAATGCTAATGTAAGATCTTTACTACACAATATATTTCAAGTATTAGTACTAAAAATGCCCATTGAGTTGTCTTGAACACAGGAGGTTTATGGAATACAGAGAAACGCATAGTTATTTAAATTGTAGGGGTGCTTCAACCAACATGATTTTTCACTTGTGAATTTTTTAAATGTTTGTGTTTTCCTAGAGTAGTAGGAAATAAATAAGATAAAATTATTTTAGACAGTGAAGATGCTTACTATTATATAGCTTAATATTTAGAAGAGTCAAAATTTAGATTCCTTTTCAGCTCTAACTTGATCACATAGGCAAAGAAGGTGATTTTTATTTTCTTCCAGGATTAGATGCTACGTATCAAAGTCAAACTTATTTTTTTTCAACCTTGGAAATAGAATCATGTGGTAAACATGAATTGGAGTCTGTTTTACAGTAGCATTGACAATGCATCACACAATTTTGCTGTTCGCAGTGTTCCCCCCATGTATCTTATAAATTTCCCTTCATTTGGACCTAAACTGGTTACTAATTTTCACTTTTTAAAAACTGTTCACTTGAAAAGTGTTATTTCAAAATATTGTGCTCAATGTATCAGTCTCCCCCCAAAATGTAATATATATCAACTGAAAAAAAATGTGAGACAGCACAGGTGACAATCGAGAAGTATTATACGTACACAATATATTGTGATATATTCCCAGAAAGGAATGTCATTCAAAGCAAAACCACAGCCACAGACAATCTGGGCAAAGCTTTGAAACACAATTTTTAATTTAAAAAAATGCACATTCTGGAAAAGTACACACGACACCATTTTGATAAAGCTCTTAAAAGCAAAGAAAACAAAAGGCATGTGGCAATTTTTCAAACAGGGTAATTAAATACACAATAAAATATTTGTGCTTTTATTATTATTATTATTATTAATTATTACTGTTATTATTGTTATTATTTTAGCAAAAGGATTAATAAGGAACCACAAAACATAGGATCCTGGTTACCTCTGGGAGGGAGGGAGGAGAAGCCCAGAGGCACATGCAATGTTCTCAGAACTGTGTTCATTCTCAGGCTGGGTGGTGATTTACAGATTTCCACTTGATAATTATGCTTTATAACTAATGCATCTATTGCACATATTTTTGTATGTATAAAATATGAAAGAAGATAATAAAAAATATGGGAGAGATTCACAAAAGAGATCATCCCAGTTTTCCAATATGATTATTCCAGATTCCAAGTTGTATAAAGAACTCAGAAGAATTAAAGAACCACTACAATGCTATAGTTCCTCAAGGGCTTATCCTTAAGGATACATTTCAAAAGAATGCGTACCCATAACCTATCAGTGCAATTCGAGACAAAAACAAATCATGAAGTAAAAAATGTAGAAATATCCACTTCTCAGATAATCAGTTTCACTAATTAAGAGTGCATTATGTAAACTGTGTGGCAATTCCCTGTAAGGTTAAACATGCACCTAACTTATGATCCAGCAATTCTACCCCTAGCTATTTAACCAAAAGAAATGAAAAGTTCACAAAAAGACCTGTATAGGAATGTTGGTAGCTGCATTATTCTTAATAGCAACAAACTGGAAACAACCTGAATGCACATCAAAGAAGAACAACTTAAAAAAATCGGGATATATCCATTCGACCCAATATTGCTTTACAATAAAAAGGAACAAACTATTAATATATACAAAAACACAGATGAAACTCAAAAGTTTAATGCATAAGCCAGGCACAAAAGGGTACATAAGGGTACATATTGTATATTAGTCTGTTCACATGAACTTCAAAGTCAGGCAAAACTGATCTATGAGATAAAAACCAGAATCATGTTTGCCTTTGGTGGGGGGCAGGAAAGTTGTGGATGACTAGGAAGAGGCACAAAGAACTTTTTAGGGTTATGACAATGCTCTGTGTCTTGATTGGGGTATTGGCCATGGTAGTGTGTGCATTCATCAAAAACACATTGAACTTTACACTTAAGACGAATGCACTTCATAGAGCGCCTGGGTGGCTCAGACGGTTAAGTGTCCGACTCTCGATTTTGGCTCAGGTCACGATCTCGTGGTTTTGTGAGTTTGAGCCCCACATCAGACTTTGCACTGACAGTGTGGAGCCTGCTTGGGATTCTCTCTCTCTCTCTCTCTCTCTCTCTCTCTCTCTCTCTCTCTCTCTGCCCCTTCCCTACTCATGCTCTCTGTGTCTCTCAAAACAAATAAATAAACTTAAAAATTTTTTAAAAAGATGAATCCACTCTACTATATGTAATTATATCTGAATTTTCAGTTTTAAAGTGTGTATTGTGTAAATTAGAAATTTTGCAGCTGTTCTAAAAAAAGAGTTAGCACAAGGCTTTCCATTTTTGCTGTTATGTGAGTTCCCAAAGATGCTCATCTCCAACCTTCATGCCCACAGCTGTCTCTACAGATAAATACATAGATAAATACATTTTCAGAAGTCCATCTGCCTAAGGTCCCCTGCAAAGGGCTTTAGCTGTGTTAGGCACCAAAGGGTCTCCACAAAGCAATCCAGGGGTAGGAAAGATACTAGTGATCTCTAGTTGGTCCAAGTCCCTGCATGGCCAAAGCAATGTGAGTCCCAGTCTCCATGAGATTTGTTTACACTCCACTTGAGAAGATTTTCTATTTTAGATTTACACAGATAGCCTGGCACTCACCGGACCATAAATGCTACATTCCTCCTTGATACTCTAAAGGTAATATGGACATTTCAGAGAGAATTTGGATAGAGATGGCTGCAGCATTTTTTCTGACAACTTCCAGAGCCATGTTCGGGTGAAATATCAATAAAGGAAATTATTGGAAAACGTGGGGCAGCAGTGACAGGCATCTTTGGAATCACCATAGGTTTAAGGCTTCTGTCCCTGCAGCAGCACCCTGACTAAACCCTTCTACAGACTGGCACTAGCCTATCTCCAACCTGATGGTAGAGATGTTCAACTCCCCACAAGGTAACTGGGGAAATAAGTAACACCAGGAGTGCTGGAATGGCTCCACATTTTTCACTCGTCATTTGCTGAAGTTGGGCTCTGAAATGAATGTACCATCTTTATCCCCCATGTAATTAACTTTCACACACACCAATAGGAAGGATCCCTGCCTGGCAGAGAGCATTAAAGTTACTACTTTGATGTTGTTGTTGTTTTTTATTTTTTTAATCTTTTTTTTTTTTTTGAGAGAGAGAGAAAGAGAAAGACAGAGTGCAAGTAGGGGAGGAACAGAGAAAGAGGGAGACACAGAATCCGAAGCAGGCTCCAGGCTCTGAGCTGTCAGCAAAGAGCCCAACGTGGGGCTTGAACTCACAAACTGCGAGTTCATGACCTGAGTTGAAGTCAGACACTTATGACTGAGCCACCCAGGTACCCCGCTACTACTTTGGTTTTGAAATGCATCAGAGAAGTACCTGCAAAGTAGGATTACATCAAGATTTCTGTTCCCTCTAATTAATGCCACCAGCTCTGAGATATTTTTGTTTCTTTGGGGTTTTTTCTTAATATTTATTTTTAAGAGATAAAGTGAGAGCAGGGGAGGGGCAGAGAGAGAGGGAGACACAGAATCCAAGGCAGGCTCCAGGCTCTGAGCTGTCAGCACAGAGCCTGACACGGGGCTCGAACCCATGAACAGTGAGATCATGCCCTGAACCGAAGCAGACACTTAACCAACACTTCACTCTGAGAAGTTTTATCAGAAGCAGAGAGGCTGCCCCACTCCACCCCCGCCTGCCCTGCCCTACTCCATAGTGCTGTGTGTCACTTGTGCAGGGCGCTTTGCCTCTGTGTTTTCGCCTCTGTGAAAGGATCATTTTTGAGTAGGTCTTTTGGCTTCTGCAATGCCATGATTTCCCTCTTTGGTTTTTAATTGAGAGTGGTACCTTGGTATCTCATACTTTAATCCACATGTCTCCTACCTTTGCCTTCTCTATTAAGTAATTAATAGTCTATAAATCAAGGCAAGAGAAACCAGGCTCAGGAAACAACTGCTTCCTAATTTGTTTTATTAATGCAGATTTCCCACACATCAGTATTTCTTAGAGCAGAACCCATTCTTTTTCGCACTTCTAAATTCTCATATGTATTCTTCTAAGAATATGGTATGGGGAGACAAACAGATACATCACCACAGCAGATGCGAATGGTTATAGGTGATCCACAAGAGGAATGATCTCCCAATTGACTATTGAAAATGTTCCTGTAAAATGTCCTCTTTGGAATATTAAGTTCCAGTATAAACCTCATTCTGCAGGATATATTTGTACGTTTCTTCAGTACTTTTTTTAAAGCAACATCAATGTGTCTGGCTCTGTACTAGCAGCAAACTCTGTTTCTGGCCTCATGGACACGCTGCAAATAAGTGAGATCCTAAAGTTATGCAGATGTCTGCGCTCTACAGTGTGGAGACCACCTCGGGAGATATCAAGTTGTTGACACATGTCCTTGGAGGACCATTGATCAACAAGAGAACTGAACACTGACACAGGGGTAAGAGTAAGAAAGGGCTGGATGCTATATCCCATGAGAGATGATTAAGACATGTAGACATTAAGAGAAGTCTTCTATGACCTCTGGTTCTATATACCTGGAAAATGATTATTGGACTTGAACCAGGTAACTCCAATGTATAGAGCTAGACTAATGGGAAGGAAAACAGATTTCAGTTCTGAGAATGTTTCTTCTTTTCCAATAGAAATAAATAACCTCTGCTTGGAGCACTGCCTTGTACCGGAAAGAACTCTGCATTATTAGGATATTCATGCAGAGACTGGATCTACACCTACCGGTAAATCATCCAAAGAAGTGCTGGATTAACTGAGAGGATGACAAGTGATATCTGAGATCCCTGGATATTTAAATTCTCCTTCTGTGCTTGGATTAGTGTGTCTGATGGCCACTGAAGGAGCCTAGCTTTGCTTTAAATGAATAGGGATGAGCTTTAAAGTTGAAGATGTATTAGTTTAATAGGATGTTGAATTTATCTTATATTATAGAAACCCTGTTGAGATAGCTCCTGAAAGAGGTCCAAGGCCCAGTTCCAATATGCTAAAAAGTTAGGAGGTCAGGGATTACTTTCAAACCAGACACATTGCCGGCGATGGCTAAGCCAGGTAGGAGCCAGGAGGAGGTTAAGATAATAGTGTGCTAGTTGCAAATGTTTGACAATAGGCTGGGGGAGGGAGGTCTGATTTGTAGAGCTTGTCGATTTCCTCTGTGCAAATATTCCACCTTGGCTAATGAAAGCTACCAACGTGAGGTCACAGAGTACAGAGTTCCGAAGAGACATTCATCTGGATTTTGTGAGGCTCTACGATCCTGCTCTAGGGCATCACTGGGTTAAGACACCTGAAAACCTTGTGTTACTTTGTAATAAATTAAATATGTATTCAGTAAGCAAAGTATAAGCAATGCAGTACAAAAATGGCAATAGCTATAAACGGGAAATTCACAAAAGAAAACAAAACAGCCAATAAGCGTGAAAAAATATATTCCCTAAACCTGGTTGGCAGAATTAAGTATTGGACAGTACCAACTGTTCACAGGGATAAATGGGGGAATTGAGCTCTTACTCACTGCTACTGGGAAGATAAATTAGTGAACCCACTTTGGAGAGCAACGTGGCAATATCCATAAGGTTAAAGATGCACCTACCCCACAACCCAGCAATTCTGCTCTTAAAGAGAATACCCTAACATCACTTGATGTATGCACCAGAAGACATATATAAGAATGTTAATTGGAACATTGTTTTCAATAGTAAAAAGCTAGAAACAATCTGGTGGAAAGATGAATAATAGTGCATTATTCAAACAATAGGATACTATACGGAGGTTAAAATGAATGAACCAGATCAAAGTGAATCAACATAGATAAATTTAACAACCAATATTGTGTAAAGGAACAATTTGCAAAAGTTATATAACCACATATTACTGTTTATGTAACTATTAACACAAAATGATAGCATATATTTGTTGATAGAAATATACATATGTAACGTAAGTATAAAATACGCACAGAAATAATAAACAGTAACTTCAGACATTATCTTTGGGAATGATGGGAGAGGAAAGGAATAGAGTAATTTTAACTGTATTAGTAATATTTTATTTCTTGAGAAGATGAAAGAGATTTGAAACAAATGTGGCAAAATATTAGTATCTGTTCAACCTGGATAATAGGTACATGTACGTCTGTTAAATTATTTTCTGTACTTTTCTATATGTTGAACTGTTTTATAATTTTATTTGACTTTTTTAAAGTAAATCTTTCATTTTAGAACAGTTTTAGATTTATAGGTTAATGCAAAGATAGTACAGAGGTTTCTGTGTACCCCAAACCTAGTTTCCTCTATTATTAACATATATTTTTCTTTAAAAATTTGTTAATGTTTATTTATTTTTGGGAGAGAAACAACGCAAGTGGGGAGGGGCACACAGAGAGGGAGACACAGAATCTGAAGCAGGCTCCAGGCTCTGAGCTGTCAGCACAGACCCCGATGCGAGGCTCAAACTCATGAACCGTGAGATCATGACTCAAGCCAAGGTCAGACGCTTAACTGACTGAGCCACTCAGGTGCCCCTATTATTAACATCTTATATTAATATGACACCTTTGTCACAATTAATGAGCCAATATTGACACATTACTATTTTTAACTAAGGTCCGTATTATATTTAGCTTTCCTCAGTTTCCCCCTAAGGTCTATCTCCTGTTCTGGGATCCCTTTGAGGGTACCACCTCACATTTAGATATCATTATCTCCTTGGACTTCTCTCAATTGTGAGAGCTTCTTAGACTTGCCTTGTTTCTGATAACCTTAAGAGCTTTGAGGAGTATTACTCAGGTATTTTGTAGAATGTCTGTCAACTGGAATTTGTCTGGTGTTTTTCTCATGATTAGACTAGACTAACATGTTTTTTGGAAGGAAAACCATGGAGGTAAGGTGGCTTTCTCATCTTATCATATCAAGGATACATACTGACTTCTCACTGTTGATGTTGACCATGACCACCTGGCTGAGATGGTGTTAAGAGATTTTTCCACAGTGGAGTTACTCTTTCCCCCTCTTTTTCCATACTATCCTCTTTGAAAGAAAGTCGTTATGCTTAAGATGTAGGGATATATGCTCCCCCTCCTTCATGGTGAAATATTTCCATAAAATGTTGGGAGTTATTCTACATGGAGGATTTGTCTATCCTCCCCATTTATTTATTTAATTGTTGTTTCTATTGGTATAGACTCATGTAGATGTACTTCATATTTTGGGTTACAATTCAATACTACTTTATCTATTTTCTTTGTTCAGCTTGTTCCAGCTGTGGCTATTGGGAGCTCCACCCATTGGCTCCTGTGTCCCTTTGACGTATCCCCGTCATTGGATTTTGTTGGTCCTTGGGGTATTTTCTGCCCAGATCTTCCTTATTCTCTGGAGTATGAGATACTCCAAGCTTATCTTCTGTATCCCGTGCCTCAGTCCTGTAATTAGTCATTTCTCCAAGAGCTCTCGTTCCTTCTGACGGAGAACCCTGTGAGAAACCAAAATCTGTGCACTAGGTGTGCTTCTTGCTTCTAGATCCTCTTGCCTGGCAGAACAAGAAAACATGTGTGTATACTAATGTGTGTTTACACATACCTGTATCTAGACTACAGTATATATAAACTCATGCTGAAGCCTCATACCCGGTCCCCAGCTCTAACCCATTAGCACACGGGTTACCTTCTCCCCTTGCTCTCAGTACAACAGTGGGAAACCCGATTCTCCCCATCTGCCATCCATTTATTATTGCTCCACTTATAATTTTTTAAGAAGAAAAAGCAAAGCCGTAGGGAAATGCTTCAACTTAGTACATCATCCAGACCAAAGGTGCAGACTAGTCACGGAACAGACATTTGCCAGGAGATGACATTTCATGTCATGATCCATTTACAGCCCAGACCTCCCTTGGTGCCTTGTACCCTTCCAGTAGGCACTCATGGAAACACTGGTAAAATGTCCTTTCAGAGAAGTCTCTGAAGCCCATATGGGAAAGATGAAGACCATTGAAGTGCACCTGGCAGGGCGCTTGAAGATTCGCCACAAAGGAAAGTCATGGGATACAAGCTAAAGAGAAAATCCAGATCGGAAACATTCATTTTCAGCAGCAGTTCCTAATCTCTTTTGAATAATGGATTCCCGCAAGACTCAGAAGAGGGCCACGGACACTCAACCTGGGAAAGCATTCACATAGATCAAGCAGCATGAAAAAATTGTCCCATGTCGGGAAAACCTCACCTCTGAGCCCATACTTGGACCTCAGGTTAAGAAAGTCTTGTGTGTACTTTATGAATGTCAAGTTTGTTTGTGAGCTTGCTTATCTGTCAATGGGGAGGGGTGAACAGGTGGGCTCAGGGCAAAGGCAGCATTATTTGAGCCCAGCTGTTTTCAGGATGGGCAAAGCTCCTGCCTTCCAGGTGTGGGTCCAGGATCTGTCACTAGTGCTGACAGTTCATTTTCATAATAACCTCCCATTTATGGCAAGTAGCAAGTGACGCTGGTTTTCTATTTATGGGCGTAATAAAACATTTTTCTTTTAAAGCCAATCTAAGTTTTTTTTTTAAAAAAATCCATTTAAAGAAACATATGAAGTGACATTTGGGACCATAGGGAACTGAGGTTCTGAAACTAGGTGCAAAGAAAGATGTCTTGAGTATAGTGAAAAGTTCACATGCTTTGGAGCCAGAAGGGTCTGGATCCAAACCCTCTCTCTCTTTGCCAATCGCCAGCTGTGCGATCTTGGGTAAGTGAAGCCTTTCCCATCTGTAGAATGGCAATAATAAATTTGGCATGTGAGGCAGTGTTTCCCCAAGTGTGCTTCCGGTACCACTCGCATCAGAATCAGCTGAGGTGCTTGTAAAATGGAACTTCCCAGGCTGCCAACCCAAACGCTTTTATCTTATGGAATCCTAAGGGGAAAAGCCTAGAAATCCACATTTTAACAAGGGCCCGCAATGCTTTTTATGACGTTCTGTGAGCTTTGGAGTGGATAAAATGAGCTAAAATAGGTAAAGCACTTGGTACACAGGAGTAGGAAAGACCCTTGCTTTGGACGGTTCAGCATCTGAACATCATCTCTTTTAAAGGGGATCCCAAGGGCCCAGCTCAGGGTTGTCATGGATGGCTGTGCAGGTTCTACACTGCACACAAGTCTAGTGATGACCACCTCGGAACTGTGTGGCACATAAACTGTACAATCGATCATACATGCCCTCCTTCTCAGAAGGCACTCAGCTGATCTAGATCCTCCTGGTTCTTTTTCCTTTTTGTGCTTGGTTCTCCCAGCCTTCCTTACAATTCTCAGCTACACAGCAGCCTTCTGATGAATCCCTTCAGTGATCAGCGGGCCAGGAATTGGATTTTGCTCTTTGGGATCAATAAACTTGCCAGGATGAGTGACCAGTGGCTGCTTTGTTTCCTTCATTCAAGGGTTCCTCAGTGGTGTTCCTGGGATTTGGGAAGTACTACAGTGCCCCTCCCTGGTGGAGAAGTTAAGTAGGTAAAGATATGACCCATTCCCCCATCCAAGCTCTGCTCTGCTTCAAGCTGTTTTACAGATTGGATTTTGGCTCAATAGTTCATTTGGAAAGAATAATTCTACTACTTAAAAGAAAAAGAAGTTTGAAAACCACTGCATGATATAGGATACCCCAGAAGAGACTGTGTGGTGTGGATGCAATGAGGCAGAGAGCAAGAGCAGAGGAAGCTGAGGCTGAGTTCTGGGGTCTGTGGGTCCCCCTAAAGGCAGGGCAGCCCAGGTCCTCATTTCAGAAGTTATGCTGGTAGATGCTAAGTCCCATTACATGAGTAGGAGAAATTTCTGAGGCCTCTCAAAAGTTTCCCTCCTCTCCCCGTGGGAAAAGTGGACGGTGTCCACTTATGAGAAGAAAAAGGGGGTGCTGATGTACAGGATCACTGTGTCAACCAGAAGCCCCTTGAACTTGGGAGAGGGGAATAGGAGGATTTCCAAAGACCCTGGCCAAGAAAAAGGGACTAAAGTCATTACAAAGGGACCAGAGCAAGAAGGGTGCATGGTACTTTCCTTTGCCATGGGGTCACTGGCCAACAGGAGTGAGGGTGAAGAAAGATAAAGAGGGTTGGACATTTCCCAAACGAACCAGAGCTCCCCCCAAATCTGCAGCACTTGAAACACAAAAATAGAGATGTTTCTTTGCTCTTCAAAATTTGACATTTGCAACAGAGGTATTAAATTTTCATTGCACATTTCCTCTTGGTTCACAACTAAGACAGTGGAAAAAATTCCTCCAACAAATGATGATATGTTGAATATTCTTACAAGTATCATCCCATTCACCTGCTTATCATGTGTATCAGCTGCCCCTGGGTTGCTACTTGCTTCTTGCTTTTGAACGGGCCACAGACACAGAGGAGTGTGTTCGTCTGATTTTATTGCTGTGTACCAGACTCTTCTCTTGTTTTACTGATTTATTCCCTTTTATCCCCATATCCCAAGGCTAAGGAGAGGGATGGGGAACCCCATCATAAACGTAGGCAGGAAGTTTTAAATTTTGTATATGATGTAAAACCCGGGTTATAGAGAAAAACACACAACAATATAAGGGTACAGCGGCGTTTGGGAGGGGGTCATCTGATGAAAGTTGTGGCCCTTCTCTCTGGAAAAATCTGCCTCTATTCAAACACACGATTTTGCATCATTTAGAGACCAGGGACCCCGACAGCCCTCGGGGCATTCATCGAAGCTCAAGTTTATTACCCCTGTATGATAAGAAAATTGTAAGAATTTGAAATGCAGACTCTTTAAAATGGACTGTACCTTTCATTATTTTCAAGATTATAAAACTAAATTGTATTGGAATAACAAATTGCGACAAAATAGAAATGCTACATTAATGATTAGATAATGATTATTTCTAGTTAGTGCAACATAGAGATTGCTTAGATATAAATAAATTCTTCTAGGAGAGGAGGAAAAGAACTTACCTTTATTGCGTGCTTACTTTTGGCCAGGCATTGTATCCGATGTACTATTTCCCTTTCTTCAACCCACAGAGGTGATTTTTGTTACCATGGCCATTTTCACAGATGGGGAAGCTGAGGTATAAGGAGAGGACAAAGGTGTTCCCAAAGTGGTACAACTTATGATGTAAGGTGTTAAAACTTCTGCCTTAAACACAGACATGGAGACCATTTTTAAAAACACACTATTTACAAAAATGAATTTATTCGGCAAAATGGAGTTAATGTTCTCTGATGGGGGGACTCAAATTCTGCCTTATCAAAATAATATTTGAAGTCCGTGGAATTAGGATTTCCTGTGCCACATATGATTACACCATTGGGCTCCTTTGTCTCATTTTCTTGGGTTTTCACTTGGAAAGGAGTTTTTAAAAAAGGTCCTAGTATATCTACTACATGACATACCTTAAAGAGAAAATACCCTCTCGGACACTACTCACTCATTCACTCCACAAAACCTTGCCTCTCTTGGGAAGGAGCAACCCTGCTTCCCAGATGTGGAATTAGCTTTTTCTTCTCCATACTCTCTCACTCAACACCACCCTACCCCCCCACCCCACCCCATTTTTTTGTTTACCATCTGCACCATTGCAAATTATTTGTAGGCAGTTTGTGTCCATTTTTTCATCGATGTTACTTAGGGGCATATGCGCACAGAGGAAGCCTTCAGTACATATCTGCTAAACTGAGTTAAATTCTTACCTTTTTAATTGGAAACATTTTTAATGCAGAAAAATAAGAAGAAAAGTTTTGAAGAGACATATGATCCATGTGCCAGGATTTGGAGCAAATAATATGGTCTCATTTTTTCTTTAGATGTTCGTTTGCTTTAAAGAAATAAAATTTGCAGATGGTTTTACTCTGGTTTCATTCTCCTGCCCACTGAAGAGAAAACTACTATCATTATTTTGGCATGTACCTTCCTGATCTATATTTTTATACTTTTACTACACATTATCCTTGGTATTATTTTACATGATTTAAACATTTTACGTATTCTGTACCTTGCTGTTTAAACTTAGTATGTGTTTTCAAGATCTATTCATGTTGATGTTATCGATCTAGTTTATTCCTTAGTTACTACACAATATCCTATAATTTGCATATATGTCTTACTTATCCATTCCCAAGTGAGAGGCATTTAGAGGCTTCCTGTCCAACCCTTCACTATAGCAATGCTGTATTGAACATCCTTTTACAACTTGTGTTACTTTTGGTACAAATGACCTAATACACCATTGGTAAATAGGGGAAGGATGCTGATAGAATATGGAAGTTGTTTTGGCTCATAGATGGTTTTTCCCACCATGTTACAGTCTTGAAGCGATTAAAAGAGAAAGTCTTAGCAATGAATACAGACCTGAGCTGGAAATCTACAAAGTATCTTTCTTCAGAGAAAACAGTAACAAGCTTAAAGGCCCCCGTGCTTTCTACTGATAAATTACCAGGTGATGCTTGAGAGTGCAGATGAAGAAAATAGAGAACTTGGATCATTTCCCCCTGTACTAAAACAATGAAATAATGGAATAAAACTATCCCAAGGGCCATATTTTTAATTTTATGAAAATTTTAATGAAAATCCATATCTACCTGTCCAGGAAGGAGCCCCAAAGAACAGGCATCTGAGGTTTTAGGGGCAAATGCCAGCAGTGGATTAACTGTTCTGTGTTTTTGTCATGATTTTAAAAACATTTTTGTTTTTGTAACTTCTTGGGTGACTAAATTCCACAGGTTTTGAGTGATCTTCCCCAACCCTGTTTTCCCCATAAGATTTGCTATTTTTAGTGGAGGGATTTGCATTTATTTCCTTAAGTGCATGTGTAAGTTTCTCTAGCATATAAACCTAGCAGTGGAATTGCTGGGTCACAGGGGATGTACATTTTCAAACTATTCTAGATTTTTCCAAATTACTCTCCAAAGCAGCTTCTCCAGTTTACACTCCCATAAGGAGAGTCCTTATTTCCCTGCTTCCATGCTATTACCTGATGCTGTTAGACTTTATTTTTTACCAATATCATTGGTATAAAATGCCTTTTCATGGTTGTTTTAATTTGCATTCCCCTGGTTGCTAATGAAGTAGAGCATATTACTATTTGCTTATCGGAGATTTTCTGGTTTCCTCTTCTGGGTATTACCAGTTCAACACTTTGTCAATTTTGAAGCCGAATTGTTTGTCTTTCTCTTATTGACTTACAGGAATTCTTTATGCATTCTTGACATGAATCCTTTGCCTATTAAATTTCTATTTTTATGTTCCCCTCCTGATGTCCCCATTCTCCATATAAGTCTATTTTTTATATGTCCAATCCACTATAAAATTCACTGTATTGGGGTTTTTTTTCTGAAATATATCTTAGGTACCTGTTGTTTTAGATTATACAATTGAGTTGTACAACCATAAATGTTTGAAACTCAAATGTTTATAAAGATTCTTGTTTTCCTATCCATACTTTATCCATTCTCCTATTTCTAGAACCTTCTCTTATATGAAAGAGTTTTCAAAGCAGATCAAAAGAGATATCCCCTGTCCTGAAAAGTGTTGGCAAGGTTTTTTTCTTTTGCCAGGTTAATAAGAAAAGATTTTTGTGGAAAGAATTCAGGAAGGTTAAACTTCATATTTGAATTGGATCCTTTGTAGATGCCTTAAGCCCATGAGAAAACAATATGCTTTATTAAATTCCATGATTCTCTTCTTTAAAATATTCAAGTCCTAAGCAATCATTCATGCTTTCCTGACAAGTTACCTAAGAAAAATTTCTTTAAACTAAACAGAATTGAATTTCAGACTAAATTTTAAAAGTGACATTCTGATTTTAAAAAAATTGATACCTAACTCCTTAAAGAAAACACATGGAGTTTGCCTGGAACTGAAAATTTAGTGTGTGGAAATGTGAGGAAAAGATCTAAGTGTTGGCAAAAGATTGCAATAAAGTAAATGATGTGGTTTTCTCAGGGGTGATTTTGCAACTTGAAACATTCCAAAAAGAGTTACTGATCACAAAGTTTCTTTTAGCTTCTAGCCTCGAAATACTTGGCATACATGGAGCTCTTATGGATATTTGGATAAATTAAATTTATATTGACATTTTCTAAAATTGGCATAGGTCTCTAGCTGGTGGGGGCACATGTCAAACATGGGACATTTTGAGGCATTCAGTTTTACAACAGATAGATATCAACATTAAACTGTCCCTCCTTACTCTATATTCTTCAAGCTGAATCACATTGAGATTTGTAAATATGTCATTATTTTCTGACCAAAGAAAGCAGCAGATTCCTCAAAAGTTAATCAGAGGATTACCATATGAACTAGCAACTTCATTTCTGGGTATACACTCCAAAGAATTGAAAACTGGAACCTTAAACAGATATTTGTACACCAGTGTTCATAGAAGCATTATTCTCAATAGCCAAAAGGTGAAATGATACAAGAGTCTATCAACAGATGAATGGATTAACAAAATGTGCTATACATATACAATGAATTAATATTTAGCCTTTAAAGGGAATTCTGATACATGCTTCAACATGTATGACCCTTGAAAACACTATGTTACATGAAATACATCAGATACAAAGGGGAAAATATTATAATGATCCCCCTTATACAAGATATCTAGAGTAGACAAATTCATAGAGACAGAAAATAAATTAGGGGTAGCCAGGGGTTGGGAAGAGAGAGGAATGGGGTGTTATTGTTTCATGGGTACAGAGTTTCTGTTTGGGGGAAATGAAAAACTTTTAAGAATAGTGCTAATAATTGCACACCATTGTTGATGTAATTAATGTCACTGAATTTTTCACTTAAAATGATTATACATTTAAAATGGCTAAAATGGCAAAAATGTATGTTCTGTATATTTTACTGTAATAAAAAAGTTTAAAAAAGAAGTTTTTTCAAGCCCTACCACCAGTAAGGCAACAAATACTTAAATAACAAAAGCTTGGAAAACCTATCACATAAAATAAACTTAAAGCCGCCTGTTCCCTTGCCATGCAGTGATAGTATGTAACTAATGACTTGTGCATTCTCTTTTTTCTGGCCATCGGTACATAGGGTGTGCAGTTACACACTCAGGATCATCCTGTAGTGTAGTCTGCTTTTCTTATCACATGTTGTTACCAATCAATAGAACCCAATCTCACCTGTGAGTCTCAACCTATTTAAACCAATCAACACTTGTTGCATATGTAAACTGTTTTCAGTATTTTCACAGTTTTTTATTAAAATGTTTTAAAAATGTTTATTCATTTTTGAAAGAGAGAGAGAGAAAGAGCATGAGTGGGTGAGGGGCAGAGAGAGGGAGGGGTAGGGAAAGTGGGAGAGGCAATTAGAAGCAAGCCCCAGGCTCTGCGCTGCCAGCTGTCGAACTCACGAACCACGAGATCATGACCTGAACCAAAATCAGAGGCTTAACCGACTGAGCCACCCAGGCGCCCCTCAATATTTTCACAATTTTAAACAGCTTTGTCGTGCACAGCCTTGTATATACATTTTGCGAATATTTGGTTATTTCCTTTTTAAAAATATTTTTAACGTTTATTTTTGAGAGAGAGAGAGAAACACAAACATGCATGAGCAAGGGAGAGGCAAAGAGAGAGGGAGACAGGAGACAGAGGATCCCAAGCAGGCTCCGCATTGACAGCAGAAAGCCTGATGTGGGGCTTGAACCCATGAACCAGAAGATCATAACCTGAGCCCAAGTCAGACGCTTAACCGACTGAGCCACCCAGGCACCCCTTAAATATTTCTTAGGATAAATTTCTCAAAGCAAAATGACTGAGTCAGAGACTATGAACTTTAAAAAAAAAATGTCTTTATGTACTTGGACTCTTAATTTGCCTTGCAGGAAGTTTTGTTATTTACAATTGCAGCACCCAAGTATGAGAAGATTTTATTGCATCCGCACCAGCACTGAGTGTTACATTTTATAAAAGTCTCTTGGAAATGAGGTAATTTTTACAGATTGAACAAGGGATGGAAGAAATCAATAGAGATCTGGCACACGAGAGTGAGTAGCCATTCTCTGCCACTGTGACCTGGAGGGAGACATCTTTAGGGCTGTTCTTACGTGGGCACTTACATCTGCAGGCTTGCCCACCATCCAGGCTCCTCCAGCCACGCCTCGGTGCTCAATGTCCAGCTACTGTATCTTTGCTGCTGCCATTTCCGTTCCCATGAAATACTTTTCTCACCAACTTCTTTGAGTACAGACTCACCCGTTCTTTGAGATCCATCTCTAACAAACCCCCAAGGGCCAAAGGTGGAACAGCCCCCAGATTGAGGAATGGGGGAGGAGAAAAACCATAGGTGCAAATGCAACCCACAAACACCATCTGAAACAAATTGAGGGAGAGGTAGGGGTGGGGATGCTGGGATCTGGGTGAGAGGAAAGCTGGGAGCAAAGGGGGAGGGGGCACCGGCTAGCATGTTGTGCCTTCTCTCTTGGGAGTGGGGGGCTGAGAGGCAGGGCAGGATGGGCAGATGACCCCACTGCCGGGAACATGGTAACTTTTACACCAAGTACTCAATTCTTGAATAGCACTCAGATTTTACAATATAGGAACTATTGTCTTCAGCTGTGATAAAGTAATAATTTGAATTTGTGTTACACCTTAGCTTTAACATAGGTTACCTAGTTTTTAAAAAATTGGTTTTGACGAGTGCCTGAATGGCTCAGTCAGTTAAGCATCCAACTTTGGCTCAGGTCATGATCTCGCCATTTATGAGTTCAAGCCCTGCATGGGGCTCTGAGCTGACAGCTTAGAACCTGGAGCCAGCTTCCGTTTCTATGCCTCCCTCTCTCTCTGCCTCTGCCCCATTAGCGCTCTGTCTCTGTCTCTCTCAAAAATGAATAAACATTAAAATTGTTTTTTAAATAATTGGTTTTGAGTCTCAGAACTAATGGGTGACATTGGTAGTGCCCTCACTGTCACCATTTTTACCAGGTTATTTATGCGCTGATTCCCAGGTTCGGGAAAACTGGACAAAGTAGCAACTTATACCCATGACTTTTGGCCTCAAGTCCTGAGAATTCTCCAAGACACCCCAAGCTGCCCTTTCAAAATTATGGCCCCCTCTGTCATTCTGTGACTTTCCTGATGTAAAAATGCCATGTCAAGTTGCAGTTTAGAAAGACCTAACTACAAAGAGGGCTTACATTCAAACGACCCTTTTGAAAGTAATATAAGAAAGGACTTTGTTTTCCCTTTCTGCAAGTAAGGGGTTAAAAAGCACACAGATGCTGTATGGCAATGTTGTAGGTGTTCTAAGGGTGACAAGTGTGAATGCTGTCTTAATAACAAATGGCTTAGGAGATAGTTTAATAGCAGAGTTTAGGATAAATTTTCTTTATTAAAGAGTACATATACTTCGTTTATGTTCTTTATTTTATTTTATTTTATTTTATTTTATTTTATTTTACTGCTGTCTAGCCTATCATCCTAATTCATTCCACTGCTTTCTAATTATCTTAGCATTTTTGTTTGGTTTGATTATTTTTGTCAATAGTGGTTTACACGAGAACAGCACTGGGCTGGCTGTGTCATACAGAGAAGAAATTCTCGAGGTCTTTGTCCTCAAAAACTCCTTTGAGCAAGCAAGAACTAAAGGCCAAAAGACCCCTACCCTCTCCCACGTGCTCCTGAAACAAAACACACACACACACACACACACACACACACACACCATCAGTAAAAGCATGGTGCTGTTTTTGATGGAAATACTTTTATTTGTTTCACTTTTTAAACAAAGTATCATAAAGATATCTAACTAAATATCATATTAATTGATACCAGAAATAACCATAGAGATACTGGCACATTGTAAACACCAATAAGTCGAAAGAGATTTGGTTTCAGATTGCTCAAATAACCCACAATTTTTCTTTGAGCGTTTCTACTCAAGGAAAAAGATCCTCAGGAAATGAATAAGAGAAGTGGCAGAGATCCCAGATCTGAAATCATTTTTTTTTGCTCTGTGTCCCCCCCCCCCCCACGATGGGGTGAATGCACTTATGAGTTCAGTAGGTGGTCTTGCTAAGGTGTGATTTGAGAAATGCATAC
Source organism: Cryptoprocta ferox (assembly GCA_028646485.1). NCBI lineage: Eukaryota > Metazoa > Chordata > Mammalia > Carnivora > Eupleridae > Cryptoprocta > Cryptoprocta ferox. The sequence goes on along the minus strand of CM053560.1, from coordinate 120,893,883 downwards.
CCAAAAGCACATGATTCCTACACTAGCCAGAGTTTAAGGATACATCTTTACCTTTTCTAGTTTTCCACCTAGCCTTTACCTTTCTTTATTAATGAAACACCTTAAAAACAATATTCACATTTGTTGGTTAAATCATTCAACTCTTTATATTACTTTAAGCCTTTCTCTGGGTTTTATCTGTACATTAATGGATTTCACACCACCTTTAACCATCGTTTTATACATTTTCATATACTTTCATTTTCTGCTTTTTTCACTTTTAATTGTCTTGTACACATTTTTCAATGTATCTGTAATCACCATTAATTTTTTTTTCCTGGAAAGGAGTAACTCTCAAACATCCTTTAGTAGAATAATTCTTATATCGAAAAAAATCCTGTATGATATGGTGGGATACTCTCCTAGCCTTGGACTGACGAACCCCTGTGATAATTCATTGCTGCATTCACAATTCCCTTTCCCATTAAATGAATTGTTTTCAGTGTTTGACAATTGAAACAATGCTATGGTAAGAATCTTTTTGTATATAATTTCTTTAAAAATTCACTTGATTGGAAAAAATCTGGGAGGCACATTTTTCTGAGTGAAAACATTCTTTTGTTTGTTTGTAAGGTGTGTGTCCACAGATTACTTTCTGGAAGAAACTAACTGATTTTGACTGCCATTGATGAATGAGTCCTCTGTCTCCCCAAAGCACAACTAGCACTGAGTTTTGTTATTTACTTTACTTTCATTTAATTTAGTCGGTGTGCAATGATGACACACTGATTCAATGTGAATTTCTTTAAATTTTAGGATAGGTGGTTGGTTCATCAGATGTTTTATTTTGTTTACACTATCCTTTTCTTTTAACATCTGTCTCAAGCACTGGCATTTGATTTGGTTCTAATGAATTTATATAAATCCTACAGCTATTTTAGATAACAAGCATTTGCCTATCATTTCATTCAAATATTTTTCATCATCTTAGATGATTTCTAGAAATCGAATTTTATGAATCTACTTTTTCTGGTGTTTGAATAACCAAAATTATGTCCATATATAGTTCTATCATGTTTTCTATTTTTTCCATGATAATAGGAAATAATTATTATTGTTTACCATTGAATGCACCCACTATTTATTATGGTAGTAGATTTGAGGTCTGGATCTAACTTAATTTTTTATTCATTTTGATTTCCAATTATCCCCAAAGCATTCATTAAATAATTATTACTTCTCCATTTGCTTTGTTAATATTTGTCATTTACCAAGTTCTTACATATGATAGTCTACCCCTACATTCTCTCTTGTGTTTAAATTTACATCTGTTTTTAAACCAAAGCCATAATGATTTTTATTTTCTTATTTACACTATTCTGTGTTTTCTAAATTTTTTAACAAGCACATATTTTATTTTATTTGCATTTGCTATTTTATAGTGATGAAGCATCTTTAACAATTGTATTTACCGTTCATACATATTTATTTTTGATCTGTAACATTGGAATAATTTTTGTCAGATTCGTATAGATATTTTTATAGGTTTAATTGAAAACAAATCAGATACAACAATTAACAGGTGGGAAAATGCATTTTTTTAAATATTCAATCTCATGATAAAGTACAGTTTCTTCCTTTACATCTTTTAAAATTTACCATTTTCTAGTTTTCTTTGTACATCCTGAGTTAGGATAATTCTGGAATACTACATATTTTTGTTAGTATTATGAATGGGACCACCTCAAAGTGGTAGGTCCTTGCTGGTTTTTACTAGAAATGCTGTGAAGTTGTGTGGATTTAGCCTTTATATGTATATTTTCATAAACTTTCAGTTTATTTCTAATACTTTTAGTTGGAATCCTTAATTTCTTCAGGTTCAATTTAAAATAGTAATATTTTTAAAAATTTTGTAATATTGATTCTTTAGTGCATTTTTAAAGCATTGTCAGGACACTTAGAATCTCCAAAGGTATGCTAAATAATTTTAACAAAAATCCTCTTTGTTTTTCCTTGTTTTTAAATGGAATGCTTCAAAAGTTCCTCTATTACAGACTGACAGGTTTTATCATGTTAAAGAAGTATTTCCTATTTCTGGTTTTAAATTTTTACCAGAAAAGAGCATTGAATTTTATCAAATATTTTAAGGCCATTTACATTTTGTTCTGAAGTTATTTAAATTGTGTATTTTATTCATAGCTCCATTGTATTAACCTGGACATATTACTATAAGAAAGCCTACCTGTTCATGGTAAAACTACTTTAGAAATAGTGTTGTAATCTATTTGCAGATTTTCTCACATTTATAAGAGCTTTGTCCAGAAAGAGATTTCCTTTGTAATGTAACTAAGGTGAAGAACAGAATCGTTTTTTGTCTGCTAAAATAAGCTAATAAATATTTAACAAAAATTTTTTGTGTGTTGTAAATAGTTTTCTTTGAAATTTTGGAAAGTTTTTTATTTAACTCATTATGTCTTTGTAGCAAAATAAGCAGTTTTTTGGCTAACCTCTATTTCTTCCTTAGTTATTGGTATATTTACATTTTCAGCTCTTACTGTAACATTTTAAATTCTGCAACTTTGGTAAAATCGTCCATTTTCCTCAAACGCCCAAATGTATCACCACTGTAAATGGGCAACATATTCCCTTATGAATATCAGTCTCTTTTTAGTGTTTTAATTTTTTTTTCTGATTTTAAAAAATTTTTTCACTGAATTTACTAGTGATTTTTTTTCCTACCTTTTCAAAGTGTGATCTCAGCTTTAGTGTTGCAGAAAATACTTACTTGTTTAATCAGGCATGTATTTTTTTTTCCTGGAGGTTTGTGCTTAGTTCTTTTTCTAGAAGTATATTTCTGGTTTTTGAAATTTTTCTTTTCTTATTAATAAAGATATCTGAAGCAGTGAAGTTTTCTCTAAACATATCTTTCCTTAAGTTCAAGAATTTGATGGAGACTACATTTGTTTTCCATATTTTAAAATGATACGTTACTATGTTTCAAATTTATTCCCTGACTAGGTAAGAGTTGGAATCTTTGTTTCATTGGCATTTGGTCATTTTTAAAATTTAAAATAAAATATAAACATTTTTTGCAGTGAGATCATATATGTAGTGCCTATTATTTAGGGTATCTTTCCCTTACTGAAATTTCTTGTTAATTTCTTTGTGAAAGTTTGCCACATTTGATGTTTTCCCTTTAAATTCACACCCTAAAATTGCTCATTCAACCTTATTAGCTGCAGTTTTGCAAACTATTATTTCTTTTTTCCTACTTCATTTAACTGTTATAGTGGATTAAGAATTTCTGCTACAATTTTGTTTCTTCCAATTTCATCTTATAATTCTAAATTTCTTCCACATACTTTGTTGCAATGTGTTTTAGCTCATATACATTTAACAATTTTTGGTTTCACTGATTATTTTGCCTTTGATTCTCACATAATAAACTCAGTTTCATTGCATCACCCGTTTTTGCTTTCTGCTTCAATATCACAACATGTTTGATTGATATTTTCTGACCCAATCAATTATTTTTATTTTTTCCACATCTATCCGTCTTTCCCTTTGAAGTAGAATATTCTTGATTTTTTTTCTTAAATACAACCTGAACCTTTTTTTAAATAGGAAAATTTAATCCATTGGTGTACACTCTTACAATTGCCATATTTAGACTATCGTGACCATATTTTAGTTTTATTTTTGGATATCCTTCTTGTTATATTTCTTTGTTGTTTCTTCACTTGAGAGTCATATTTAAATTGCTCTTACCTCATTCATTTCTAAAAAGAGATAGAAAATAAATATTTGTATTTTTATAAGTAGACTGTAGTAACTGCTGAGAAAAATCTGACACTTAGGATTTCGTGCCCTTGACTTTACACCTTCCCTCTCCTCTTCTCCTTATCCCATTTCCTCACAGCTTGTATATTTGAGATAAATCATTTTTAAGTTTTTTTTCTGTTTTTTTTCTGTCACTGGTACTGATTGTTTATTGCCATAACTCTGGAAATGCTGTTTGAAAGGGAAGTGTACGGCCAAGGAGTTTATGCAGGGTTTTCTGCTATTGACCCTGGTAGACAATCTCTGAGGTTCTCTTTTTTCTTTTCTCTTCTTTCTTTTTAGGAATACTTTAGTTTTCCACTGCCTTTGGGAAGCTTCCAGCCTCAGCTGTTTCATTGGATCCTAATCTACAGCACTTTTTAAAAGCAGAAAAGCACCAGTCTTCATTATATTTTGAAGAAGAACATGAATAGAACAGGCAATGTCACGTCAGCGGCTTGTATTCACCTCACAGTGGACACTGAGAAAACGTGGTTGAATTCTCTGTTCTTGACTGAGGACCGTTCGAGTCACTAGCTGGCTGCCTTTCTGTGTGCTTGTCAGACCCCGTGGGCCCTTGCTGGGAGAAGCACCGAGTTGAGAATTCAAAATTTAGCTCTGCCACCGACTGCAGCATCATCTAAAAATTGAGATGCTCTCAAGATTACAGACAGCAGTCTAAGGGGCCAGTCTCTGGATCTCTGGTGATAGCTCTGTTCTCCCAGTGCCCCATTCATTTATTTATATATCGATTGAACTAATTCTTTCTTTATTTATAGCTTCTCTGTTATGTAACTGCCCTACACAGCTGAGATTCTTTTTTGGAATGAAATGTGGAATAGTTTAAATACCTATGAAATCAAGTGTATACTCAACACTGTTACAGTTTCCAGTCTGAGCTCTTCAATCGGTTCTGGAAATTCTATTTGCTTACAGTTTAAATGAGCATCTGGGGCACTAACTTTTTCCCTAGGAGGAATAGTATCAGCAATGGCTAATATTTATTGACCTTTTGCCACAAGCTGTCTCACCGTCAGTTTTGGAAAACTGTAGTTTCAACTCAGAGTCCCTTTGTGATTTTGTTTTCTTTTTTTTTATGATTTTCCTGGGGGATTGAATCTTTTTTTAATTTTATACTGGATTTTCCAGTAAATCCTTTATCTTAATGATTTAAGATTCTGGAGTGTTGCTCTCCCATACCCCAGCCTGCTTCTAGTTTGTTCTGTTTAAAGCAATCACTACATTTCTGGGTTTCTTTTTTTTTTAAGTTTATTTCTTTATTTTGATAGACCGAGCACAGAAGTGGGGGAGGGGCAGAGGTAGGGAGAGGGAGAATCCCAAGCAGGTTTCCCCGCTGTTGGCGCAGAGTCCGACATGGGGGCTCAATCTCAAGAACCCTCAGATCATGACCTGAGTGGAGATCAAGAGTCCGAAGCTTAACCAAGTGAGCCACCCAGGCACCCCTACATTTCTGTTTTTAAAGCTGCAACAGATTATGTGGTCGTTCTCTCCCCTTCTTCTTTATTTGAGAAGGAAATATCATCTATGTTCTAACTGTGATTCTTGTTCTTTTTAGGAAGAGGGGTGGGAGATTTAATGGTTTGCTTGTTATTAATGGTGTGTATTGAATAAGGTTTTCACTTACTTTTAAAGTGTTTGCTCTTCTTACATAGTTCCTAAGAAGGCTCATTTCTTTCTCAAGAAGGCTCATTCACTAAAGAGGTTCTAGATTTCTGATATTTTAATTGGTATCTCAATAAGTCTTAACAGAGAGGAGTTACTCCCTCGTCGATTCGGAGCATTGTTCTTTTCAAATGACTTGACTTTACCAAAAGAACCTGGGGACAATGCAAATTACCTTGTGAAACAAAAAATACTGTCCATACTGTAATTGGCCTTGATAACAAAACATAACTATGCTTAACTATTGGAAAAGGAGAGAAACGTGAGAACTTACTTCATTCTTTGACTCCTGTGATCTCAGAGTTAAAGAGAGTCTAAGAGTTATGTTTCCTCTCTTAGACATCTTTTGATTCCTACAATTTGACCTTTTATTACTAATCACTTAAATACAAGTCTGCTTCTCAGCAACACCTTCCATCTGGATATATAAGTCCTTCTCTTACACAGCTTTTAGAATTTGTTAATACAGGAATGTTTTCTGTGGGGGGGAACAGAATTTTTTTAATTTTCTTTCTTTTTTAATTCTTTCTTTCTTTTTTAATTTTCAGTGTTTATTTTGAGAGAGAGAGAGAGAATAAGGAAGGGACAGAGAGAGGGAGAGAGAGAGAAAATCCCCAACAGGCTCTGTGCTGTCAATGTGGAGCCTGATATGGGGCTGGAACCCACAAACTGTGAGATTGTGATCTGAGCCGAAACCAAGAGTTGGACATTTAACCGACAGAGCCACCCACGTGTGCCCTCAAAACAAATCTTTCTCTCTTTTCTTCAATTTTTGAATGTCTATTTATTTTTGAGAGAGAGAGAGGGGAGAGAGAGAGAGAGAGAGAGAGAGAGAGAGAGAGAGAGAAAGTCGGGGAGGGGCAGAGAGAGAGGAAGACAGAATCCCAAGCAGGCTCCTGGCTCTGAGCTGTCAGCACAGAGCCCAAAGCGGGGCTCCAACCCACGAACCGTGAGACCCTGACCTGAGCCAAAGTCTGAAGCTTAACCAACTGAGCCACCCAGGGACCCCAAAACAAATCTTTCTTAAACAGAGACTGGAATGGTTTCACCACTACCACCTGCCTTTTGCCCCGACCTTCCCCCTGTTTGCCCCTGTGCTGCTTAAACTCCTTCCCAGGAGCGCACCTTTGAGCAAACTGAAAATCACACGAACCCAGCAGGCAGCAGGCTCCAGGGCTTTGTGTTACTGAGTGCTCTGAAGGAGCTGCACCCAGCATCACCCCTACCCCCAAAGTGCCCACAAATCTGAGTCATATCTTCGTGCATCTTTCTTTTAAAAAAAAAAAAAAACAAAGTTTTATTTATTTAAGTAATCGCTAAGCCCAACGTGGGCCTCGAACTCACGACCCCGAGATCAAGAGTTGGATGCTCCTCTGAGCCAGTCAGGTGGCCCTGTGCATTTTTCTTTTAAAAGCCTAAAATAAACCTGCTGGGGAAGGCAAGGAAAGTAAGGGCTTCTCTCGTTCTTGTACACAGAAAGGAAGCTGGCCCCCTTCAGGAGAACTGTAATTGATAATTTGCAGCTGACGCACAAAACACCGCGTTAGCTTGCACGAGAAACGGGAAGCTGGATGCCACTGCTAAATATTGCTAGCATTACTATTTGTATCCCTGCAATAAATAGTGTTATTACTGTAAAGCTGAGCAAGCATGACATTTCTGACTGCCTCTCCTTTTAAATGGAGAATCTATAAATAGTGCCTGGGTAGCATTTAAACATTTCAAAGCATCACGTTTTTGTTAATACAAATGTGTGATCAGAGCCATTCACTCCCATAAATATTTTCCCTCACAATCTGAGCGTCAACAGCCACATGCCTTTCCCATCACCCACCGAATGTAAGGCACTTTCAAAATGCTGGGCATTCCAAGGTGAAAAACCTGGTTACTAGTGAAGAAACTAGTTTAAACACCCCCCTCCATATCTTTCCAGTTTAAACACCCCCCTCCATATCTTTCCAAAGATTCCCATGAAAAAGAAATCGGTATTTCCCAAGGTGGACAGACTTTGTACCAAAAGATGCTTTTTTTTTTGAAAAAGCGTCTTTTTAGTAAATACGTTTATTGAGCATGATCAAGGCCCAGCAATGTTTAGGGGCTAGACATTAAACAGGGAACAAATCAGAGGGAGTCCCAAACCTTCAGGAAACTTGTAGTTTTGTTTTAATTGAACACAGTATGAGTTACCTGTGGCTTTTATTAAAAAAAATTGCCACAAACTTGAAACAGAAAAACAGAAATGTATTCTCTCAGTTCTGGAGGCCCAAAGTCTGAAATCAGGGTCTCTGGGTCACAATCAAGGTGTCCACAGGGCCACAGTCTCTCTCTGGAGACTGTATGGGAGAATCTGGTCCATGCCTCTCCCGGCTTCTGGTGACTGCTGGCTGTCCTTGACCTGTGGCCCATCCCCCAGTCTCTACCTCTCCAGTCTCATTGCTTCCTTCTCTTCCATCTGTGTCAAATCTCCCTCAGCCTGCCTCTTTTAAGGACTCTTGTGAATGCATTTAGGAACCACCCAGATAATCTCCCATTTCAAAACCCCTAACTTAGCCGCATTTGCAAAGACCTTTTTACCACACATGTTTCCAGTGATTAAGACCGGATATCTTTGGGGGGCCATTATTCAGCCTGCCACATGTAGAAACAGCTCTGAGCTGTCCTACAGTAGCAACAGATTTTCTGCTTTGACCTTGAAACTCTTTGAGAAATACCTGTCACACCCCAGAGAAGCCTGGTCATCAGAACCACGGTGGAACAAAGCTGTTTGAGAGGCTGTTTGCATAGGAAGGAAGAGCTGTCCTGGATGGGGGGGGAGGGGGGGGCGGTTCACTCTGAGTTTTCCCTCCCCAGTGTGGTTCAGTAAACTCTCTATAACTGACCTTGACTATATATCAGGTTTGTTGTAAAAAGAGAGATGACAGAGTTCCTTTTTTTGTTATATGTATACATCTATCTTTCTTTTTTCTTTTTTTAATAGTTTATTGTCAAGTTGGTTTCCATAAAACACCCAGTGCTCTTCCCCACAAGTGCCCTCCTCCATGCCCATCACCCCCTTCCTCTCTCCCCCTCCCCCATCTGCCCTCAGCTTGTTCTCAGCATTCAAAAGTCTCTCATGATTTGCCTCCCTCCCTCTCCCCACCTATTTTTTTCCCTTCTCCTCCCCCATGGTCCTCTGTTAAGTTTCTCCTGTTCCACATATGAGTGAAAACATATGGTGTCTGTCCTTCTCTGCCTGATGTATTTCACTTAGCATGACACCCTTGAGGTCCATCCACATTGCTACAAATGACCAGATTTCATTCTTTCTCATTGCCATATAGTATTCCATTGTATATATAAGATGACAGAGTTCCTGAACATGGAAAGGCTGCGTGGTCATGGCTTCTCCTGCACGGCTTCTACTCTCCTTTGTCTCTGGCTCATGACAGCTTCCAGAGCTTTCCTCATCTTCCCTTAGAAAAACAGGGCAGATTGGAGGCATTTTCACACACACACACACACACACTTTTTTAGAAATTAAGAGAAAACAAAAGGGACACAGACAACGGACACAAAAAGAGCTAGTTGACAAAGCACTGACTCCTGGTTAGTTGACTGTCATTGGCTCTGTCCCCAGCTCCTCGCTGTCCCTGTGATTTCCATCAGGTAGCCTCCTGGCTCTTTCTGTTCCAGGAGAAACCTCACCTTCATTTTTCCTATTTTAAGTTTCTGACACTCTCTATAATCTTCCTATCAAGCTCTAGGTTCTGGAAAGTAGAAATCTCATTTTCTATGTTTTTAGTCACCCAACTAGGATGCGACGGGCAATGACTGTGTGCCGGGCAGACAAAATGCCTCCCCAGTTTCACATCAGGTGTCCTGAACCTGGCTCCTGGACCATCCTGCAGAAAGAAGGAAACCCTGAGATGATTCTTTCTTCACGAGCCTGAACTAAAGGCAGGCTTCATGGAAATCCCAGCCCTTGCAAGCTTTGCCAGCAGGAGGATTCATCTGACAACATAAATGATATCGGGAGCTGTAGAATTTTTTAAAATAAAGCTTTGAACATTCCGTGTAGAATAGAAAGTTTCTCTGGAGTTCATCAAAGACATATTAAGAGAGAATGGAGCGCCTGGGTGGCTCAGTCGGTTGAGCTTCCGATGCTTGATTTCGGCTCAGGTCATGATCTCACCGTTGGTGGGTTCAAGCCCTGTGTCTGGCTCTGCACTGACATGTGGAGTCTGCTTGGGGTTCTCTCTCTGCCTCTCTCGCTCTCTCACAAAATAAATAAATAAGCTTAAAAAAGTAAAAAAAAAATTCAAAAGAGAGAAGAAAAGGCTCCTGGGGGTGCAACAGAGGCTTTCAAGGAGATTTCTGTGAGAACATATGTAAAGTGTGGTATTCTAGTTCAAAGCCTGAAGTTCGTATATTCCAGCGACAGGTCTCAAAGGGCAACGACCCTACCAGCATAGCTGATGTAAAGTTCTCTCTTGTGTCCAGGAGTTCCTCCTTAATGGGGGGTGGGGGGCTTATAATTTATCATATTGGTATATTATTAAGTCATCGATACTATTATTTCATTGAAATTATTTTATATAATCTATAACCAACAATAGTCAATTGTAAATATCAATGATGATATTGATATAATAGTGATAATTTGCAATATGGCTAAAGGAGGGATGCCTGGATGGTTCAGTAGGTTAAGTGTCCGACTCCTGATTTCAGCTCAGGTCATGATCTTGCAGTTTGTGGGTTCAAGCCCCACATCAAGGCTCTGCACTGACAGTCCGGAGCCTGCTTGGGATTCTCTCTTTCCCTCTCTCTCTCTCTCTGCCCCTCCCCCACTCACTCTCTATTCCTGTCTCAAAAATAAATAAAAAGTAAACTTTATCCAAAAAACTGTGGGTAAGGGGGTCCAGACACTGTCCAGAGTTGCAGCAGTAGACGCCGCAGACCATAAACTCTGCCTTGGTGCAGCTGACATGCTAACGTGACCGGCCAGTAATAACCATATAAATAAACAATAGAGCTCTACCTCCTCCTCCTCCAATCCCCATATGTCCTCATCCTGGATCCCCCTGAGTCAGGAGGAGTACCAAGACCATGGCAACTAGCGAGAACAGAAGATGGGTAAGAAAAAGGAATACAAATGTAATTATATCAAAACCATCTCCGGCTGCACAGAGATTTCTGCACCACTAAGTACTTTCACTTTGTCCCAGCTCATGGAACCTCCCATTGACCCCAAGAGAAGACTATCACCCCTGTGTATTATCCCCATTCCACAGATAAAAGCTCAAGGCCAAAGCTTGCTCCACCATACGCACAACCTGCACTTGAACTCAGGTCCTCTCTTAATTTGCTGCTGTCCCCACTGCCTTCACCCATAGGGAAAGAAGTGGCAGGATCCTGATAGGGTTCAGAGGCTCAGCTGTAGGAACCGATGCCTACACGGAAAGGAAATTGCTGCTGCACATAATTCATTTTCTCAGAGTGCTTTTTGCTGGGGTGGGGTGTTATAGGCTCTGTGCTCTGCCCACCTTGTCTGATCTTTAGAGTAGGTGCTTGGCTTGGTGAAATGAGAGCTCAGACCATTGCCACCTGCTTTGACTATGACTGCAGGAGGCAGGAGAAACCCACAGCCATTCTTGGACTGGACAGTGGGGATTTTTACATTCATTTCTCAAGATGTCTTGGAAAGTCATACTGGTGGACGGGGAGCAGGCAAGCTCTGCTGACACAACTATGGATCATTCTCCTTGAAATGGGGACCTAGCCATTGCTTACAGGGCAACTGTCAAGGGGGTACTTAAAAAAATTTTTTTTGAGCCTATAGGAAATATTGACAGACAATAACAAAAGCTATCACACTTCCTCCTTCATCAATCAATCAGTAACAAAAGAGTCAACGATAATGGTCAATACAATTATTTCAGGGCACTTTCTCTACAACTGAATGATCATTGCTAAGTTTTTCATGCTGTCGGACTAAATTGTTGGGTTAATAGCCCCTGCTCTTCCCCGGCCCCTCCTCCATCTAGCAGGGGAAATTTTGAAGAAGTATGAAGTGTAAAAGGGAAAGTTAATTTTGGACTTCTGAGTCTGGCCAGGTGAATTTTGGGAAGTCCGAGCATACACCCAGTAGAAACTTCTCTCCAACAGAGAGGAACACGTGTCCTGACACCCCAGTCCCTCTCCTATGCCTAGAGAGACGCCTGGGCAGATGTCCATGCGAACATGCCTGCACCCCTGCTTAACATCAACCAAGGGGCTCGCCTCACCCAGGTTCAGAAAAGGTCCAGGTAGCCACTGTCAGGGTTCTAGGACTTGGGAGGGACACTCAAGGATGAGGATTACCAGGAACTAGGCTGGAAACAATAAGAAACAATCAAATCATTACCATTTGTTCTGTAATAAACATGACACGCCAGCAGAGCTATCCTGATAAATGATCAAATGTCTCTCCCCTTCCTCCCTCTTTCTGTGCCCTTTCTTCTCCACCGACTTTCTTTTAGAAGTGTATTATCTTTGTAAAATGATACCTGCTCACAGTAAAATATTCAAACAATGCCTTAAAGTGCAAAGGAAAAAACCCAAGGCACTCAAAATGGAACCACCCAAGAGGTTACAACTGTTAACCTTTTTGTAGCAACGTGTGTGTGTGTGTGTGTGTGTGTGTGTGAGAGAGAGAGAGAGAGAGAGAGAGAGAGATTTCTAAGGCTTTCATCAACGTAACACACTTGCAGTAAAGTGCACAAATCCTCAGTGTATAGCAAACTGACAGACCTACGTAACTAGTATCCCACTGGCCCCCCTCCCAGCCGTACCCACCCCCAAGCATGAGCGCTGCCTGATTTCCCACCTCTGAAAACACTTGCAGGTTTTTATTAAACACCAATGATCCTAAACACAGACCTTGCGGTTCCCATTTCCCCCTAAATCGGAACTGCAAAAACAGCCCCCCCCCTCCCCGCCCCACGACATAACTGACATCCCCATCGGCACTGATTCATTCTACAAACTCTGCCTGAGGCCCGTGTGCTCCTAAGCACTGGCCCACAGTCTGGCTGCCTTCTGGAATCGCCTGGGCAGCTTTAGAGTAGGCACCACCTGGGCTCCTCCTCCAGCGAGGTTGAATTAATTGGTCCAGGTGGGGCCTGGGCATTGGGATCTAGAGATGGTCTATCTCCCCAGGTGATCCTAATGTGCCACCAGAGGGAAGCTTTCAGCTTTAGGACCATTTTTCACTGCACAATACACAGCAAGTAGGTCCCTGTGAGACTGTCCCAACCCACTGACCCCATTGGCCTTTGTGAGGCCATCCGGAGAGCATCATGCTTTCATCACCTGTGAGAAGACTGGGCTCAAAGAGGTTCTATGCCCAGAGAGCACGAGAGCGGCAGAGGGTGCTTGTGTTGGGTGGAGCCTGGGTCATGGGCCAAGTTCACATGGAGCAGAGGCAGCCCCAGCCATGAGGAAGTGCTCCCCCGATCCCCTTATCCCAAATCATCTGGAATGGAGAGGGACTCACTGATCAGTCATGTCTACGAGGCCCAAGTTCTTAGGATTCCCAGTAGGAACCCAAGGAGGCACAGAAATGTGCTTGCATAGCCACAGATTCACTGTGGAGAACAGGCAGGAGGCAGGAGGAGACTTATTTTCCTCAGGAGGGCAGACACAGGCAGAGAGGGCCCCATGATTGTATCTCCTGATTAAAAATAAGTTATTAAAATTTTCAAATATACAGAAAAAGGTAATGGAAGGTATCACCTTTTTTTTTTAAATGATTAAGATATTTAAGTGAAGACCTTTTTAAAAAAGCACCCAGAAGGATATTTCTAAACCATTAGCAATTGAAATTAAGGCTGATCTTTCCGTGTTCTCCCTGAATTTTATCTTTCGCATCTAGATTCCGCTAGAATAAAAGCTTGGTGAAGGGAGGGATTTTTGTCCGTTTAGTTCTCCAGCACCTAGAAGAGTACTTGGCACACAGTGGACACAGCTAAATCTGTCAGTATATGTCATAAATGTATGAACTGAACGTGCATGGCTTTTGGATTGGGGGGGAAACACTGTTATAAATGGTTATATAAAAATAGATTCATGGAGAACAGTGTCCTTCTTTTGTTCCGCCAGTGGGATGCTGAGCAAGGGATGAAATGGCAGCCAGGATTCTCTGTGGTCATGTCTAATTTTTTCCACGATGTAAAATTAAAGAGCATACGAGTCAAAAAAAGGAAACTGTAAGAACACTTGGAGGATAGGTGATAAACCCAGAAAAAGCACCATGCATCTCAACCATTGACCCTGTTAATTTATAAACGATGTGTACTTGGAAATAACATGCAGGTGATTCATGGGGGAGAATTTAAATCCAATGCCACAGGGGCAGAGCCTGAGTCCTGTGAGTTTGTATATCTGCCAAACTGGTGGGAAGAGGGAAAGGGGTAAAGAGCCCCCTGGGGCTGTGACCTCGTAGCTACTTTTGTTTCCTCACCTGGTTGTCACCCATAGTGGTGACAGAGGGGGATCTTGCTGTTCTCTTTTCAGCAGAGTAGAAAATGTGGGCCAAGGGGCACCTGGCTGGCTCAGTTGGTTAAGAGTCCGACTCTTGGTTTCAGCTCAGGTCATGATCTCACGGTTCAGGCTCTGCGCTGACAGCGTGCACCCTGCTTGGGATTCTCTCTCTCCCTCTCTCTCTGCCCCTACCCAGCTCGCTCTCTGTCTCTCTCCCAAAATAAATAAACTTTAAAAAAATTTAAAAAAAAAGAAAATGTGGGTAAGGGGGTGTATATGGGAGACACGAATGACCTAAGCCCCAGACACTTGACCTAGACATTTGACCTAGCCTGTGTTTGTCATGGAGGGAGGAGCTGGAATGGATCTCAGATGAACCCCACGGGTTCCATATTCTGGAAAGAGTCATTTGTGCAGGCGTCTGAGGTAGTCTAGACTTGCTTGACTTTCTTGTATGCAATCCTGATTTGTAGAATTCATTCTTGGAAAGCTTCTGCAAATATTAGAAGACCTAGGGAAATGGTATCCTATGCTCTCTGAGGATGTAAACATCCCCTAGTTACATCCTTGTAGGCAGACACTGAGGCAAGGGATACATCTCCCCTCTCCTGGGTGAGGCACAAGTCTGAACTTGGGCCAAAAGCGATGTGCTCAGGATCACACAGGGAGGCCCCGATATTTCAGAATCCTTGCCTTGGACTCTTATGCAACCAGATCAGCCAACACCCGGCAATTTCCAAAGTGCGAGTGACACCAGCCTCGCCCCTAGGAAGTCTTTACAAGTCAAATATCCTAGGCATCCTCAGCCTTCCCATCTTTATAGTCTTTCAGCATTTATAAAAGTCACTGCCAAAGTGTAAGACATATTCTCTCTTCTCAGATAGCCTTGAGTTTATTGCAAATAAGAACAAAAGAACCAATAACTAATGTTTATAATATGTGTACATATTTCAAAAAGCCTTCAGATAAAATGAATCATATAGTCCTGTGGTGAAAAAAATAATAATTTCTGTCTTTTTTTAGGTGAGTAGACTGGGGTTGGAAATTTCCTTGGCTTGCCCAAAGCTCTCCTGCCTCTGGAGAACTGATCACCAGGCAATTGTAGAGATCCATTCTTGCCTAGTATCTTACCTACCCCGATATATAATAGGATCTCAGTAAGAGCATTGGGCAGGAATCAGGGCATGGGTTAAATCGGGGTTACACTGGGAGAGTCCTGTTTTCTCCTTCATAGGATTAGATTAGATCAGATGATCTTTGGATGCTCTAAGTCCTAGCACAGTTTTCTTCTGTGCTCCATTAAAGGCTGCACAGGAGATCAGGTCCCTGGCCAGAGACCAGGCTCTTCTGCCTAGGTAGACCCCAGTGAGGGCAAAGAAGAAAATTAGATCATATTTAAAAAAATAATAATAATAAGGGGAGCCTGGGTGGTTCAGTCGGTTGAGCGTTTCACTTGATTTCGGCTCAGGTCATGATCTCAGGTCATGGGATCGAGCCCTGTGTCAAGCTCTGTGCTGAGCCTAGAGCCTGCTTGGAATTCTCCCTTTCTCCCTCTCTCTCTCTCTGCCCCTCTCCACTCACATGCATGCTATGTCTCTCTAAAAATAAATAAGTAGACTTAAAAAAATAAGAATAACATGCAAAGAGAAAATACTTTTCCTTTTAAAGATTTTATTTAATCTTTACACCAAACATGGGGCTCGAACTTACAACCCCAAGATCAAGTGTCACATGCTCTACTGACTGAACCAGCCAGGCACCTCGATAGCTGGTTTTTCACTTGACAAACATTTACAGGAAGATTGCGCTGTGCTGCACATAGCTCTAAAAGCTAGGGACATGCACACAAATAAATAAATAAAGATAAAAATAAGATAAGGGCTAGGGATACAAAGATAATGACTGGGTCAGCTTCTGCCTCTGGTCAAAGGAGAGACTGGTGACTAGGAGCCAACCTGGTGAGGGCAGTAAGAAAAGGGTGGGCCAGATTCCAAGGAGCTGCCATGCTCCCAGGATGGGGGGCTGGAGGGGGGGGAGAGGCCAGGAAGTCTCTGGAGGAGCAGAGATTTAAATAGGACCTTGTGGGGCACCTGGATGGCTCAGGTTTTGGCTGAGGTCATGATCTCATAGTTCGTGAGTTTGAGCCCCGTGTCAGGCTCTGTGCTGACAGTGAGCAGCCTGCTTGGGATTTTCTCTCTCTCTCTCCACCACCCCCCATAAACAAACAAACAAACAAACAAATAAACAAACATGGAAATATCAATAGAGCCTTGTAATGGGGGTCAGGGGCATGCCTTCCCCACATGTGTTTTCAGTCTCAATTCTCTTTCATCCTCCTCATTCAACTTTCTCTCAGTGGTGGTAAGAAAACTCAGTCCACCACTCTGAAAATCCAGAAAGTCCCCTCAGTTACAAGACGATGCAATTCTTTCCTCCGGTAACGAATGGGGAAGAAGAGAGACCCTCTTCCTGAGAGCTTTTGCGTCTCGAAGGAGGTCCGTTCCCACCCCCAACTAGCTCACCCACCTACTTCACAGTCAAATGGTGGCATTTCCTGGTACTAACGTTGAGAAAAGTGGAAAAGTTTCACTCCTAACTATTGTCATCTTCTTTTAAATGTTAATGTCAAAACGTATATATATTTTTACCATTAGGGATAGAAATAGCCTAACAGGTGTACTAAGGGGTGTTATAAACAAAATGATAAATTAATGTACTTAGCACAGAGTTACAAAATGTTAACATGGAATTAATTTTATATGTGAAATGTACTTTTTGAAATATAATTCACCCATTTAAAGAGTGCAATTCAATGGTGTTAGTATATTCACAGAGCTGGGCAACCCTCCACCATGATCTATTTTCAGAACGTGATCATCACCCCCAAAAAGGAATCCTATGCCCCTTAGGAGTCATTCCTCACTCCCCCCCCCCAGCCCTCATCAAACTCAATCTTTATAGATTTGCCTATTCCAGACATTTTATATAAGTGAAATCGGGGGCACCTGGGTGGCTTAGTCGGTTAACCATCCGACTTTGGCTCAGGTCATAATCTCACGATTCATGAGTTTGAGCCCCATATCCAACTCTGTGCTGACAGCTCAGAGCCTGGAACCTGTTTCAGATTCTGTGTCTCCCTCTCTCTCTGTCCATCCCCCGCTCACACTCTGTCTCTCTCTCCCTCAAAAATAAATAAACATTAAAAAAATAATAAAATAAATGGCATCATATGGTGAGTGTTCTTTTGTGAATGGCTTCTTTCACTTAGCATAATGTTTTCAAGGCTTATCCATGGTATAGCATAGATCAGTATTTCATTCCTTTTTAGGGCTGAATAATATTCCATTGTATGGATATACCCCATTTTATTTATCCATTCATGAGTTCATAAAACACCTGGGTTTGCTTCCATTTTTTGGTTCCTAGGAATGATGCCACTATGAACATTCATGTATAAACTTTTGTGTGGATGTAGATTTCATTTCTCTCAGGTCGACGCCTAAGAGTGGACTTGCTGGGTCATTTGGTAACTCTATGTTGAACATTTTGGGGAACTGCCAGACTGTTTTGCAAAGTGGCTCTTCCATTCTACACTCCCACTATCAACATAAGATTACTCCAATTTCTCTACATCCTCAACTGTCACCTGCCATTGTCTGTCTTTTCTATTATAGCCACCTAGGAGCAGATGAAGGGGTATCTCATTGTGGTTCTGATTTGCTTTTCCCTGATGGCTAATTATGTTGATCATCTTGGCATGTATTTATTGACCATTGTATTACCTTCTTTGGAAAAATATTTCCTCAAATCCTTCGCCCATTTTAAAATTGGGTTATATGTCTTTTTGTAATTGAGTTATAAGAATTCTTTACGTATTCTGGATATCAGTCCCTTATCAAACACAGGATTTGCCAATATTTTCTCCCATACTGTTAGCTGGCTTTTAACTTTCTTGAGGATGTGGTATTTCAAATAAAGGGAAAACCCAGACTAGAGCAATTCAAATGATCTAGACCTGCCTATAATTTCCATATGGCTCATTTGCTATTTCAGAATGATTTCTGTCTGCTCCTTTCAGTGTGCTACTATGAAAGTTAGGAAGGCTCATGTTTCTGAAAGGAAACAAAAATGTATACGAAAGGGCTAATTTGTATGCTCTCTCTGAGTTTTTACAGAGCTTTTCCTTGGCCACTTTGTTATTTCCCCTTGCAAAATGTAGCCATATTCCAGTGACAATTGTTTTCAAGGAAATCTCTTTGCAGCTTGAGAAGAAATTAAATAATGCATTATATGTTTACTATGAGCATGATGTGGAATCTTCCCATCTATGGGATTTCAGGCCGTGGGCATAAATCAGGAGAGGGCTTCAATGGAGAGAAAGCAAGAGTGAAAACGACCAACAGAAAGCAGGCTAGAGGCCAGGAGAGAGGACTGGAGGCCTCCGACAGGGAATCCCAAAAGAACACATTCTTTGGGGAGTGACCACACAGAAGCCAGCCATCAGCCTTCAGGATGGAATCCTTGATGATAGTGTGTGTGTGTGTGTGTGTGTGTGTGTGTGTGTGTGTTTGTGTACACGCACGCATGCGCACACATGAACAGAGGAGGAGAGGGAGAGAAAGAGGAAGAGGAGGAGGAAGAGGGGGAGGAAGGGAAGGAGAAGAAAGAGGAGGTATTATTTCCCATTGAAAAAAATTTCTTTAGTCTTTTAAAACCTCTTCAGTGAGCCCAGTCTTTGTCAACATACCTGTATGCTCAATTCTTTCCAGCTCAAGGAATATAGGGGCCTGCTTGTTCTCAGAATTGTATTTAGCATTTTCTTTTTTTTACAGGAGGCCTCAGCTCTGCCCTCCTACTTAAAGCTCTCTCCTGCACATGTGTGTGCATTTTACGCACCCTAGGTCCTCAGTCACTTGAAAAGGTCCTGATCCCTCTGGAAATTAAATTCCATTCCAGTTTTTTGAACTTCACATATTCAGTTCATGACATAGGGGCCCTCAAAATGTTAAATCTAAAACTTGGTGTGGATTGTCATTAAACACTTGGGACTTGGTCTGAAATCCCCATTCCTTCTGAGCCGCAAGAGGAAAACACAGTCGCAAAGCCTGCAGGCTGTCCATCCTCAGCTATAAATAGGAATGGTTTGTTTTGCGGTGCTCAGACTTCTAGCCACCAAATATTTGCCAGCATGGATACAATCTGCATTTCTGCCAGTCACCCACCCCACACTCTTCTCTTTGAATCCCTCCGGTAAATGCAATTATTTGTCTAGAAATATCTTTTATCTCAATGACACGGACATAAAATCCCTCCCCCTCCCCCAGTGTGAATGAAGAAAGAAGAAGCCCTTCCTAGAAGCCACCAGCTTTGCCCGGTGCAACTATGGGCCCGAGTGTTTCCACACATCATCTTTAGGAGACAGGTGTTTTTTTCTGCTTTCAAAGAGGTAAGTCATTTGCCTAAATTCACGTTTGGAGCCAGGATTTGAATTCAGTACATCCTGATTCAAAAGCCTAGTAGCTTTGGGTTTTAAATTAAAAATATACTATACAATTTGGGGGAGCACATGATTTGTTTTTATCACCCAAACAGTGAGGTGGAGACAGATAGCCTGGGGTTGAATTCTGGCTCTACTTCCAGCTGGCTCTGGGAGCCTGGCAACCATTGAACCTCACTGTCCTCATGTAAAATGGGCATGGAAATGAGGATAACTCAAAAGGTATTTTCAGGATCCAATAAAATAAGCAATGAAGCACTGTAAGTCCTTAATTAATATTAGCCACTCTCACTAAGATTTGTATACTCAACCATAACTGGGAAGTTGATTTAAAGAAATACTACTTTTCTAAGAGTAGAATTAAATAAATCAGTTTGAGAGTAATGACTCAACCACACACCCCCACCCCTTTTTAATACAACGGGTGGACTTTCCCAGCAGACAGGTATAAAAGTAGTTCATTCAACAAATGCTTACAGTATCCTACTGTGCTGCCAAGCTCTGAACTGGGTTCTGTGGATTGCGATGTAATAGTGAACTGAACAGACACACTCTCCCACTCATCACACCGTGGAGCTCATAATCTGGTGGGAAAGACCAACTATGCAGTCAGAACCATGCTGGGAAGGGCAGGCGACTCTGGACCATACGACAGAGGCAAATGCTTTATCCTAAAACCAATCGTGTCTGAAGATTTTTTAAAGTCTTAAACTTACCCTGAAGTATGTTTTCTCTTTCATTACCTGAGACATTCTTGCTTTATGGAATGATATGTTGCATATTTGTATAACTCTCTTCAGCCAACTCATGCTATTACATGTATGCTGAAAGCCTGTATGTTTACAGACATTTCTACAAAACCTTGTTGACAAGTCCTCCTTAATGTTGGTTCGAATTACGAATGGTAAATTCAATTCAAATGTTTTTCACATTCAGGTATTTAAGGAGTTTTAAAAAGAAATGTCTGGAAATGACCACGGGACTCCTTTGGGAACAAAATGTCATCTTAATGACAATTTAGAATATAGCAGGGGATGGACAATGTTAAGAGTTTTTTAAATGTTTCTTTGGTTTTTAGAGGGCTCTTAGGGAATGCAGACTTTTCCTTGGGGGATGCCATTAGATTCTGGAAGGTGTCCTGGAACATTTCTCTAGATGCTTATGCTCACTCTGACCTTCATGATTTGACCTTAAAGGGCCCATGACAGTGGGCTCTTGGTACATGTGAGTCAGAGATTCTAGGCTCGAGGACACTCTTTGGGGGTGAGGGGTGCTGCAAAAAGTGAAATTGATCAAACTGGATGTGGCTGAGGGGCCCTTTGGCAAAGCAGGGCAGCTCGGGGCATGGGCTGACGCCTCCTGAAAGGAAGCATTTCACGTATAGAAAAGATGGTTTGGTGAGGTGGAAGGTGTGGGACAGGGGAGCACAAGCCAGGTGACCACAGTCAGAGGCATCAAACTACAGGTCCATCCCTAATGTCTTGCTAGCAACTAAGGCTTCAGGAACCTTCCAACTAACATAGAACAAAATAACAGAAACAAAAAAACAAACAAACCACTTACAGTTTGGCCTCTGGAGAGAGAAGACTCCTTCCTACCCAGTCCTGGCCTTTTTCAAGACCTGGAGAAGGTTTTGGAGTGGAAGTGGTGTGCAGTGCATGCCGACCGGAGGTCCCTCTGTGACGCATTCCCAGGGGACTTCAGCGCTTGCTCTTGGTAAGTTTAACAGCCCGAGCGTCATGGCCAGGATGCTGAAGGTGTGTGATCCGACCAGGTCCGACCAGAATTCCACAGAGTGAAGAGAAATATTGTATTGTCCTTCTTACCTTTAAATAGCTCCCTCTCTCCATCCAAAGCTCCCTTTTAAATATGCACACATGCATACTTGCGCACACGTGCGCGTGCACACGTACACCCACACGCATCCCTCTGGAAGTGGCAGAAGCCAAACAGTCTGAGTGCTCCAGCATTTGAGCTGTGTCTCACTAACCCTCAAATAGATACGCAGCTCTTCACATCCACTTTGAAGTTAAACTGCATGGCTCCTTCTTTACCCAGATATCGTCATGATGATAAACATCTTGCAGTCCCTGCCACTCCTTCTCTACCCCAGCCTTATGTAATCCACTGGCACACAGGCTTCCTCAATGTGTCTGTTTGGTGCCTGTTTGTATCGTTTCGATTTTAGGTCCATCTGGTAATGACTGTATCTTTTCTGTACACAATGTATTCGGTTACTGTTAAACAATAATGGTTATTTAATAACAGCAATGTGTGTGCCTCGGGGAGGCAGGACTAATTTGAGGGCAGCGAGAGCTGGAAGGAGGAGGGTTGGAAGACTTCTCAAAAGGCTTTGAGTTTCTTCCAGGCACCAGTGCGGACCATCTCTATTCCTTTCCCAGTGGTACTGGGCCTGGAGTTCCAGAAGAAAACAGAGTGACCTCAGGCTCCCTTTTGGAAATGAGAGATGTGTCATTGATGTCCCAGGAAAGAAGGAGTTTCTTCAGTCCTGGGTACTGGTTGGCAACCCCTCGGTTGGCGATAAAATCCCCAACAGCATAGAGAAGAGACAGGGAGGGTGTCTGGAGGTGATTTTCCTTTCCTTTCCTACCTGTATCAAGTTGTCATCTCCACGGCTCAAAAGTATGAAAGATTAGCCTTTATTTCCCTGCTTCACCAAAAGAGGGAGGCCCCTGCTGAGGGACACACTGGCTGAGGGTGTATTTTCAAAGGTCCCCTGTGGGATGCCAGCAAGGGCTGGCTTACAGATGAGGTAGGGGCTAACCCTCCCAGACCTTTTATCAGCCCCTTCAAAACCAGCTCCGAATAGAGAGACCTACGTTGCCCCTCAACGTGTGGTCCTTGACCGCTGGCATCAGCTTCCCGTGGGAGTTTATTAGAGCTACAGAACCACAGAATCTGCTCTGCCTCCAGAGCAGGCCTTCTAACAAGATCTCCAGGAACGCACGCGCACATTCAAGCCGGAGAAGGGCTGCTCTGCATCGGGTTTTGGCCCTTGGCTGCATGTCAGCGTCATCTGGGAACTTTTCAGAAAGTCCCAAGCCCCTGGGCCAGCTCTCGCAGCTCTGTGTCGTTTATGGACCATTGATTCCGACCAGCACGGGCGCTTGAGCGAGACTGCCCGGGTTATACGTCTCTTAGCCTCTTAGTAGGTGTGTGAATGGGGGGCAGCTCTGTGCTGGCTTTGTGGTCTGTGAAATTGGAGTAATTCTAATTGCAGCTATCTTGTAAGATTATTGTGATGTTTATAAGAGATGGTGTTTGTAGACTGAATTATAGTGAGTCCTCAATAAACATCATCTACTGTGACCCAAACAGGAGTTAAGTCAGGCTCTCCCTACGAGAGCGCTTGCCTCACTCCCTTCCATGTTGATGCCACTGAAGTTTTAGGTGGTCCACACTGGATCTGGAGATTTCTTTGAACATACCCACCACTATTTCTAAGTGGGCACATTCTGCTGGCCTTCATTGCTAAGTGCAGTGAGTTCTCATCACCTGATGATCACTGCCAGGGATACACCACTTAAAATAAGTCCACTTAAAAAGAAGCCAAATATTATAGCAAATAATGGGAGAAACACATTTAATTGGAACTTAATATCAAAGACATGAACTAAAATGTGGCCAAAATTAATTACCTAGGTAACAATGACAAACATGTACAGATTTTCAGAACCAAGCTTGACTCATCTATCGTGTTTGGTGGTAGGGGGTTGCCAACACTGTTCCAAAGTAAGAAGTTAATGCAATTTCTTTTTTTTACAATTTATACTCTCATGTTGTGGCCAATTTGGTTTTGTGTGCCTTGTATTGTTAGATATTTGCAGCATTGTCACCATTGTAGAGAGACTGACCTAAAACAAAATTGATGTGACAGGTATGGGTCAGTGTTTCTCTTGCACCTGGAAGGATGTTCAGTGGAGAAAAAAACTATTGTAAAGGATCGATTCATGAGTCAGTCTTCCATGCCGATGACTTTTACTTCTCTGTGCAGCCTTGTAACTGTTAGTCCTTGGATATAAATATTCAGACAGAAGGACCCTTTAGTATCTGAATCTGAATTTTTTTAATATACAAATTTGCTAGGGTGCCTGGGTGGCTCAGTCAGTTAAGCATCCGACTCTTGGTTTTGGCTCAGTTCCTGATCTCACGATTCATGAGTTCGAGCCCCACGCCTGGCTCTGCACTGATTGTGCAGAGCCTGCTTGGGTTTCTTTCTTTCCTTTTCTCTCTGCCCCTCTCTTGCTAGTGCTCTCATCTCTTTCAAAACAAATAAATAAACTTTAAAAATATGTAAAAATTTGCCCAGGGGAGAAGGGCAGAGGGAGAGAGAATATCCCAAGCAAGCTCTATCCCCAGCATGGACCCCCATGCAGGGCTCAATCCCATGACCCTGGGATCATAACCTGAGCCAAAATCAAGAGTCAGATGTTCAGCCAACTGAGCCACCCAGGCGCCCCTTGCTAAATCTTTTTCGGTGACATTGCCCTTCTCAAGAACTTCGTCTTCACCTCCTTCTTCAAAAGAATTCATTTATACGTTCCAAGAATGTTAGCTCTGAAAGTCACCCTGAAAATCACGTGTTTCAATTTCCTTATTTTCCGAAAGGAGAAACTGAGACCTGAAGAAGGGGAAACTCTCCCAAGACCACTGGAATCACGTGACCAGAAGCCAATGTTTGGTTCCACTCAGATGGATGGCTTTAATTAGGTCTCTGCAGCCCGAGATGATTGATGTTTGTGTTTTCTGTGTCACTGCAATGCCTAGCCCCAGATGCCCAAGAACTTCCTGGAATTAACTTCTCTTTTTGTTTTGTTTTGTTTTCTTGTACTATTTTGTGAATATGAAGAGCTGAAAACAGGGCTGGGAAGTAAAGTGTAACTTTCAATGGTCTGGCCCCTTTCTTGTGACACTCAAGGGGGCTGGCAGGGGAAGTGGGCTGTGGGGGAGGAGGGGATAACTGAATCAGAGACACTTTAAGGAGGAACTGACAACGAGAAGAGTGGGGTGGACTCCAAGGCTGGAGAAGGCAGAACCTGGGTCTAGTGCTGGATTGGAATGTCCATGCTGGATGCAGCTGGTTCCCATGGAAAGTTCCTCTGCAGTCTAGCTCATTGGACCTGTGTCTCTCCACGTCTGCCACCCACAGGAGGGGTGGGGAAGCAAGGGACAGGAGAGGAGCCTCTTTAATGAAATAGGAGAGCCAGTGGCAGGCCCTGCCTCACAGGCGAGGTGTGCCTATTACCACGGGCTGGCCCATGTTGACCACCACATTGCTGACGGAGCCTCGGGACCCACAAATGTGTGAGGGGGTAAGACAGCCTGGAGAACAGTAAACATTTCCAAATCTCACCTCCAGGCAGTGCCGGGTCTGAATCACCAACAGAGTAGAGCTTGAACCTCCCCCCACCTCACTTTAAATGACATCAAGAAGAGTTTCTTTTAGGGGCACCTGGGTGGCTCATTTGGTTGAGCATCTGACTCCTCTTTTAAGCTCAGGCCAGGGTCCCAGGGTCATGGGATCAAGCCCCCAGTTCACCCAGTACTGGGTGTGGAGCCTGCTTGGGGTTCTCTCTCTCTCCCTCTTTCTTTGTCCCTCACTGGCTCACTCTCACTCCCTCTCTCTCTCTCTCTCTCTCTCTTTCAAATAAATAAAAAGTGAAAAAAAATTTTAAAGAAGAATTTCTTTTAAACAGTTCTTCCCTCCTCCTCCCACCCAAAACTATTATTGCAGGCAAGTCAAATAAAGGAAAGCTTCAAAGTTATTTTACATACTGTATACCAAATTCCCCCTCGAATTCATAAGTTGCCTGAGGATCTGCTAAGTATCCCTATCAAGGAGTAGACTGTGCCTTCTCTAAACAGATAAGAGTGTTATTATTTCTTGTATCAACTTGTCCACAGGATCTTGGCAACTCTCTCTCTCAGTAGCTCATCCCCTACAACAACAAAAGACAGTCCTGTTTCCTAGGCTTCCTATATGAAAAAGTAGGGGAGGTGGCATCCTCCCTGGAGGGACCTGTTGCATTAGTGGCTATGGAGATGCGTGGGCTAAACAGATTTGAAGGGGAAAAGATAAAGGGAAGCCGGCACGCCTTCTGTGAGATCCAAGCAGAAAAAAAGTAGGAAAAAACATGAGTAAATGACACTGAAAACCAATCCAGAGCCAAGAGTTGGACAGGTTCTGGCATAAAAAGAGATAAATTAGAAGAACAATTCCGTGTGTTAATAGCCAAAGTATTTGACTTTAGAAACAGCAAGAGTTATTTCTTTCTAGAGCAGTTGTTAACAGCTTCCCCTGTGAGAACAGCTGGTTTGGAGAATCCCAACATAGCTGTAAAGTGTAGCAAGAAGGAACTAAGGGCTTCACAGTTAAGGTTGCTCAGAGCCCTTCCAAACGATTGTTTTCTTGGACCCATCCCACAGCTTGGACAAAACGAAGAGGCCAAGTGGGAGCAGAAGTGCACGGCCATTCGTGGACTCTAGGGGACATTCGTGGACTGTAGGGGACAAGGACACAGAGCTGGAATGCAAGCTTCCGGCACTTACAATACCCAGAAGATGGGGAGGGTGTGCCATGCAAGGGGGGCAGTTTTCTTTTGGTCCTATCTAAACACAAAACACCTGCTGTGGGGAGAGGAAAGTCCACAGAGGCAGAAAAATATTTTAGATAATTTGTATTTTTTGAACCTTGTTGTTTTTATACTTGGTAACAAGACAGCCAGAACTCTGTTCCAGAGCATCTGAAAGGGTTTCTCTGAACATCTTTGGGACCAGGAGAAGCGTAGCATCACCTGGGGCTTCTGAGTGTTCAGAGGCTTTTCAGAGTTCAGGTTTGTTGGGCTTGTTTTGTTCCCCCAAGTTAAAGACCTTTTCAGCCCCATCCTCAGGATGCATGAAAGGTGCAGAATATGTGGGAATATTGTGTATTTTCTCAGTACATATGTCTTGCTAATATTTTTATTCCAAGAGACAGCGTATTGTTTTCAGTCAGGTTTGAAGGCACCATCAAAAAACAATAAAACTTTTTTTTTAAAGATTAACTTCATTTTTTAACATTTTATTAATTTTTGAGAGACAGAGAGAGACAGTGTGATCAGGGGAGGGGCAGAGAGAGAGGGAGACACAAAATCTGAAACAGGCTCCAGGCTCTGAGCTGTCAGCACAGAGCCTGATGCGGGGCTTGAACCCATGAACTGTGAGATCATGACCTGAGCTGAAGTCGGACGCCCAACCAACTGAGCCACCCAGGTGCCCCTGCAATAAAACTTTTAAATTAAAGGTTTTATTTTGAAATAACTGTAGATTCATATGAAGCTGTAATAAATAATACTGAGGAATTTCAGGTACTTTTTTCTCAGTTCCTCCCATGGTAACGCCTTGAAAATTATAGTATAATATCACGGCAAGGATATTGACATTGATACAATTCTCAGATCTTGTTCAGATTTCCCCAGTTGCACTTGAACTCACTTGTATGCATATGTATTTAATTCTATACAATTTTATCACATGTATAGGTCCAAGTGTCCATCACCTCCGTGAAGATACAGAACTTTCCATCTCTATAAGGGTCCCTCGATTGCCCTGTTATAGATCTACTCACTTCTCTCCCCACCCTTTCCCTTCTGCTTAACCCATGGGAACTACCAATCTATTCTCCATGTCCATGTTTTTGTCATTTCAAGAGTATTATAGAAATGGAATCATAGAGAATATAACTTTGGGATTGGCTATCCCACTCAGCATAATTTTCTTACGCTCCGTCCAAGTTATTGTATATATCAATATATATGAATAGTTCCTTCCGTTTTATTTCTGAGTACTGTTCCATGCTTTAGACATACCCCAGTTTGAAATTTCACTTATACAAAAGCTTAACAACTGAATGTAAAAGAAAACTTTGCTTTTAAGATGTGTGTGTGTGTGTGTGTGTGTGTGTTTTCAGATTTTCATGGCAGGGTAGATCTCTTCCTGATCACAACCTAAGACTAGTATCAAATATCATGAGAAAAAGAGACTGTCTTTGTGCCAGATGAAAATGGTGCAGTATTCACATGAGTACTTAACATGAGCGTTTTTTTTCCTTGAAAAGATTTTATATTTTATAAGTACTCTCGATTTTGGATGTTTACTTCCTGTTAGTAAATAGAATATCCTAATCCTAATTCATTAATCATCTTGCGCAATGTGTCCAGCCAGACTTCCAACAGAATTTTAAATGACTATGCTCAATAACTAGCCTAAAAGAATATAGCCTTTTAAATAAATGAAACACCTCCTTTGTAAGGGATCCAGGCTTTTTCAGCTTGCTTGCAGACAGAATAAATGAACTAAATAATTTCTTGTTTTCATGGGAATCATATCCTTCCTTTTCACCAAAAATAATTTTAAATCATCAAGAATCATTTAAATAATATAATCTTACCTCAAGTTTTTTTTATTTTCACTAATTTGAAATAACATAATTATCCATTTTTGGCAAATTGCAAACATATTCTTGAGTGCTAGATCTAAAAGAAAGCCATGGAAATAACAAATAATTCTGATTTTCAATTTCCCTTCATACTTCTGGAAAGAACTTTAAAAAATTCAGGTCATTTTAGATAGCTCTGTGGTAACTTTTATATGCTTATATGACTAATTTTAAAATTTTTCTTTAAGCTTTCAAACCTGACTGAAAATTTTTCAGAATGTGAAGCGTGATATACATTCTAGCTGTATCTAGCTATATCTTCTATAGTTAAAATCACTAAGAATTCTATCCTTTCTGTGTTATTTAAAAAAAAGAAGGTTGACTATTTTTTTTTTAAGCAGAAAGTTCAGGAGTTAAGTTTTCAGGGGCTGTATCCACTGTCTTCCAGGAGTCAATTAGAACTTCCTGTTGAGAAAAGAGGGTCAATGGTAAAACTTATCCAAAGCAGCCTTTGAAAAGCACTGTTTTTCATCACACGTCTGAACTATCAGGACAGAAAATCCATCCTCCCAGACGAAAAGACCAAAATCAATACAAAACATAAACACACAACAATCAGACACAGAAACAATTGAATGCTTCCCCCTTATGTTTCTGCCAGAGTTTCATCTGAATTCGCGAATCTAAGCTGCTCAGATACTTCAAGGAGAGTTTGATTAGGTATTTGGATAAAGGTAATTTCTTAATCTATATGTAAAATATTTCATCTGCCACACAGAACGTGATTCTTCTATTTTCAGAAAACCCACCTGAACCTTAGCGTGCCCCACCTGCATGGAGTTTTGAGCAATCACACATACCTCAGTGTCACAGTCTGTTTTGATAATTTTTTAAAGCTTATTTTTATTTATTTTGAGAGAGAGAGAGAGAGCATGCTTGCAAGTGGGGGAGGGGCAGAGAGAGAGAGGGAGACAAATCCCAAGCAGGCTCCATGCTGTCAGTGCAGGAGTCCATGCAGGGCTTGAACTCACGAACCGTGAGATCATGACCTGAACCGAAATCAAGAGTCAGACGCTTAACTGACTCAGCCACCTGGGCGCCCCACAGTTGTTTTTAAAAAAGCATAAACTTTAAAAAAATAGTTTAACATTTCAAGACTACATTGAACTCTGTTAAAAACAAGTGTTTCGATTTTTTTTAGTTTTTAGGGAAAAAAATTTGCCTAGAGACATGAGAAAATATACTGCAAAGCGGGTGACCTCCAGGGAACAGAACTGGGTGGAGAGACACTTTGATTTTCTCATTTTCTGCTCATTTAGATCATTTGCATCTATATTTAAAGAAAACATTCTTACATTCTGTTTTTATAACAAAATCTTTTTCTTCATTTGTTTATTTTCAATGTCTATACCAACCTACTTCTGAGAAAACTCCAAGATGAAACATCAAAGCGTTAAAACCACAGGACACAGATAACCTGAAGGAAACAGAAGGTAGAGATGTTCAATGCTGATTACAGTCAAAGAGGCAATGGCTGGCTGGAAGCTTCCCGGTAACTCCGGGACAACAGAAAAAGGCGTTCATGTCCGTGCTGTGGGGCACAGAGTGGTGCTTTTTTTTGGTTTTGTTTTGTTTTGTTTTGTTTTGTTTTGTTTTGTTTCAAGAAGAGAGTTTACAAATTAATGCACTTCCATAAAGACTTTTCCTACAACTAAATTCAAGCAGGAATTGATCACTTGGGTATTTGTGAAAGGGTGAGTAGGTGGCCCAGAGAACATTTTCAAGTATCATTTTCTGAGAAAAATTCTGTACCAGTAGCTTATTCTCAGAATCTCCCACTACAGATATCTTTAAATGGTAATTGATTGACGGCATTTCTTCAATGCTGTGGTCGTGACGGTAAGAACACAGAAAAAAGGCATCACTCTATATAAAACCATTGCAAGTCCTTGTTCCGTTGGACTTGATACATTTTGAAATTTAGGGAGAGATACTGGGTTTCCTTCCATTCTCTTTCTAGGGTAGGCTCCCCACACTCTGTGTTCTGGACACCGATGGTCCACGGCTCCATTTTTTCATGAAAGCATGAAGGAAAGGGATGTAAATAATAAAAATCGGACGGGGAAAAAAGTCTCCGCAATCACTATTGGCAAAAAGAGAGTAGAAAGAATAAAAATCCCGCAGTCACTGTTTTCAGGGAGTTTCCCCCATTCTTTTCACATAACTATTTTTTTTAAGTTTTGTTTATTCATTTTCAGTGGGGGTGCAGAGACAGAGGTATAGAGAGAATCCCAAGCAGGCTCCATGCTGTTAGCTCAAAACCCTATATGGGGACTTGATCTCACAAACTGTCAAGAGTCAGACACGTAACTGATAGAGACACCCAGGTGCCTCTCACAAATTTATTTTTAAGTCATTATAGTCATAGGGTACATGTAATTTTATTTTCCTTCTCCCACTGATTTTATCCGGAGTATTTTTCCATGTTGCTTTTTACATTTCACAAATGTCTTCTTGTGTTTTCCATAGATGTCATTGTTGCCTTAAAACTATAAAGTGATGGGGGCACCTGGGTGGCTCAGTCAAGCGGCTGACTTCAGCTCAGGTCATGATCTCACCGTCGGTGAGTTCGAGCCCTGGGTCGGGCTCTGTGCTGACAGCTCAGAGCCTGGAGCCTGCTTTGGATTTTGCGTCTCCTTCTCTCTCTGCCCCTCCCCCACTCAGGCTCTGTCTCGGAAAAACGAATAAACCTTAAAAAAAAAAAACACTGTAGAATGATGTAACATTTTGATGGCTCTGAGTACATATTGGCAGGTTGATTTTCCAAATGGATAATTTTCAAGGTTAAGTATACTGATTTTATATTTTTAAATATTTGTTCTGGAAAGTGTCTTGCTCCAATTTGGTTTAAACTAAATTTCTTTGGTTATTAGAGGGATGAGCAAAAAGGCAATGCTTAAGCAAACATTTCTATATTTTCAACTAGAAATGTATCTTTTCTTAGTCATAGAAAATGTGTGAATATAAAGTAGTGCCCAGTATATCTAATGGGGTTTTGTGCTGCTGTTAACAATTTGTCTCCACTCATTATAGAATAGAGATATTAACTCTTGCTATACTGCTTGGCCACATGCTCCAAACGTCTCCCCTTGTTTATGTGTTTGTTTTAAAACATGGCCAAGTTTGACTCTCAAGGAGGCTTCCCCCCATCACAAAACATTCTCTACTTCCCAGCTGGGGAATGCTCAGAAAACGCAAGCTGATTTTTATGTTAGCCTAAGCAAAACATAATTAGGAAGATAAATTTGCTGCCACCTCTCACATGCACACAAGAATCACACGCCACTTATGAATTAATGTCAACGCTGAATGGCCTTGGAATTCCCAGAGAAAGATAGGATGAGAAGCAGATCTGAAGCCTGAGTATGAGGTGGTGAGGCTTCTTTTCTGTAAAATGGGTAAAATTGTAGTACAGTCTCAGGAGAAAATAACTAACTGGAAAACAGTTTGAAAAAGTTTAAAAACGTCCCACTGAGGTAATAAGCTCGGATGACTTTATCCTGCCACATCGTCTCTGTTGGCAGCACATACCTGTGCAAATCAAATCCATGGCATCTAGAAGCTGAAGGGATCACACACGACATCTGGCCCAATGCTACCATTCTGATTTAATTTTTTAAGTTTATTTTGAGAGAGAGAGAGAGAGAGAGAGAGAGAGAAACAGAGAGAGGGTGAGCAGGGGAGCAGGGGAGTGAGCAGGGAGAGTGAGCAGGGCAGAGAGAGAGGGAGAGAGAGAATCCCAAGCAGGCACAGCACTGTCAGCACACAGCTGGACCCCGGACTTGATCCCATGAACTGTGAGACCATAACTTTGAGCAGAAATCAAGAATCGGATGCTCAACTGAGTGAGCCACCCAGGAACTCCTGATTTAATTTTAATTATAGCCAGGGCAATAGATACACATGCAGAAGAATTTTATTTCCCCTACAGAATGTCCTTTTTTTTTTTTTTTTTCAGATTAAAGATATTAGTTGTGGGAACGGGGTAAAATGTAAATAAGGAAAATAAGAATCATCTGTAGTATTATCACTTAAATATAATATCCACTTAAATATACTATCTATTTTCATCTTTTTCCTTCCTTCTTTAGAAGTACATGTTGAAATTTATGCTGTAAAACACATGGGGCGGTGAATCTACCAAGTTAGGTTTTGCAGCAAAAGGACACACTGGTGCATCTTTGTGTCTGGTGAAGGATTTTTCTCACGCCTAAGAACTTCCTGCAGGTGTAGGACTTTAAAAGGAATGATTTGCTTGTAAAGTGGTATCGAAAAGTTGGTCTGTCCTTTGCTGGTGTTTAAATACCTCTGCAAGACAAACCAAAACGAAATAAAGAAAATAAAACCCCAGAGAGTAAAGGCGAAAAGGAATCCTCTGCGAAGGCAAAGAAGCCACCACACACCAAAATCACTTTTCTCTCTGCAGGCACGTGGCACCATTGCTTCTGGCCGCAAACAGCTGCCCAGGAGATAGCAGACCTCTGGCGAGGTGAAGGCTGGGCTCTGGGCGAAGAGTCCTCAAGAAGGCAGAACCTTCTTTCCTAGGCACGCTGCATACCTCATCTGTATAAATATGTTCACTTCTGATTTCTGGGGCAAGTCATAATCTAATTCCTTCACAGGTTTCTTCCACAGACATTTATTATTAGCCATTAGGGTTTTGGGATAGAGCTGGGGATGCAGAAGTTTCATACGGGTTTCTTCTCCTGGTTTCTGGGAACCTTCACTTGCTCCAGAGAGTCACACAAGCAAACTGGTGGCCATTAGTGGAGTGAGTGCCAGAACGTGGTAACACTATCTCCCCTTTTTCTAAGAGTCTTCTTACTTTCTGTTTCTTTTTAAAATTTTTGTAATGTTTATTTATCCTTAGGAAGAGGGACAGAATGCAAGCAGGGCAAGGGAGAGAGAGAGGGAGACACAGAATCCGAAGCAGAATCCAGGCTCTGAGCTGTCAGCGCAGAGTCCGACGCGGGGCTCAAACATACAAACTTCGAGATCATGACCTGAGCCAAAGTCAGATGCTTAACCGACCGAGCCACCCAGGCGCCCCAAACAGTCTGCTCAGTTTCTGACAATCACTTTTTCATAAAGTTCATCTGAGAAAAATATATTATAAATGAAAATTATTATAAAGGGACATAGTAAAGAAAAAGTAGTGTCATTAGAGGCATTGATTTATAACACATTGCT
The DNA here is from genome assembly GCA_028646485.1 of Cryptoprocta ferox. Lineage (NCBI taxonomy): Eukaryota > Metazoa > Chordata > Mammalia > Carnivora > Eupleridae > Cryptoprocta > Cryptoprocta ferox. Next base: position 120,860,719 of record CM053560.1, on the reverse strand, counting down.
TCTGATGCTTATATTAGATGTTTCCCTACATCACGGATGTCTAAGGATCTCATTTTAGACTCCTCTCAAAGTTAAATATGGAATTCAATCTTTGATTTGAATTAAAAATAGCAGCTCGCATATTTCTGAGCACTTACTTTGTATAGATACTCCACATATACTATCTCATTTAATTATTTTATCCTTAAAAATTGGCGACCAAAGTTTTAGTTTTTCAAAATGATGACAGTTTTAAGAAGTTTAATATTGTATCGTGTTGTTGTGAGTGCACACAGCACATTAGTAGCTGAGCTCAGAATTGCACCATTTCTATGATGAGATAGCTCCTCCCCCATGGGGACTTGGATAGAAGAAATCGTCACAGAAGAAAAAAAGAAATATTTTTATTTCCTCAAAACCAAATGAAAGAAAAAAAATCAAATGAGAGAGGTCTTGTTTTGTCATGTGGGAAACTGCAGCATTTTTTCATGTAATGACTTTGGACTTGGAGATTTCTCTTAATGGCACAATAATTATGTATCTGCAAAAAAATCACTTTCCCCTTTTTGGACAAGGCCATTTATTTGTCACTTCAGTAGTGTTTAGTTGAGGTCAAGAGGGAAAGTTTACTATGTCAGAGAATAATCATGGTTAGCTCTGGTAGTCTGTAGTTTTGGGGTTTTTTTTGTTAATTTTTTAATGTTTATTTATTATTGAGAGACAGAGAGAGACAGGGCATGAGCATGGGAGGGGCAGAGAGAGAGGGAGACACAGAATCCGAAACAGGCTCCAGGCTCTGAGCCTGACATGGGGCTCGAACTCACAAGCTGTGAGATCACGGTGGAAGTTGGACGCTTAACCGACTAAGCTTCCCGCCGCCCCAGTAGTCTGTGTTCTTAATGACACACTAGATATCACGCAGTAATAAATGCTTTTTAAAAAAAAAATGGAGCTAAGTGTATGGAAACTAGCTATTAATTTGCTATGGCGTGGTTTAGCTAATGTAACTTGTTATTCCATTAATATTGTGTCATTAGCTGCCAGGGAAAAGTACAAGAATTATGATGTACTTCCTTGTAAATTACTTTTGAAGAAGAGAGAGGGAAAGTGTGAGAGAGACAGAGAATATCCTCTTTAATCTTGCACTGCTCATTAAAACCCTTAAGAATATATATATACTATATATATATATATATACATACAATGGACAAAATGGGAAGTTTATTTATAATTTGAAGAGAATGAGGAAATGTAACAATAAGCAATTCTGTTTTTAAAATATGACTAAAAATATTTCTTCCAATGAAGGTTAAGGGTTTTTTTTAACGCACCTCTCCATGACTATAGGCTATTTTAACTCTTTTCAAACACCTAAATTTAGAAAAATTCCATATAGGCTTGATTTGTCTCTGTTACACAGACTTCGTTGCTATGACAGCAACATGATACAATTATTTATTGCCATGACAATCTGCTGTAGGTTTTAAAAATACGTTATCTATTTTTATTAGTGTTGTCAATTGTGCCGGGAAGAGAGACCGCCACTTCACATAATCGAGCGAGCCGGTAATGCAGGGAACAAGTGGAAATCATTTTGCTGGAGAGGCAGAGTCCAGAACAAGCCAAATTCCTTGGAATCCTCAGTGACACGCATATCCTCCACTAACAACAGCGTCTTGGCCAGCTGTCTGGCTGCAGGGAGCTTTCTGGCAGGGATGTGGGCTCCGTTTATGATTTCCATGTGGCTTCCGCTCTGCCACGTTGGGTCAACATCAGATAGGACTGGAAGTGCAGAAAGCCTTGTGCGAATAAGGAATCTGTATCTTTTGTACCTGTTCAGGAGGCGAGAGCTCTATGTGCTTAGTGACAGGGCTTCTGGGGATCTTCCTGCTCTGAGAATGGGGCTGGGATTTGTTTGCGAGTTGCTGAGTGGCGTGTTACCGATCCTAACCATCCCAGAATGGTGTTCAGTGGTGCCCAGCTCCTAGTCCACTTTCCTCCTCCCACTCTTCTGTCTTGCTATCCTCCCCACCACCCACCGGTCTTATTTAAAAAAAAATAAATAATAGGAATAATACTCCTATGGGTGCCCAGTGTTTTAAAAATTGTTTTTAATGTTTATTTTTGAGACAGAGAGAGAGAGAGAGAGAGACAGTGTGAGCATGGGAGGGGCAGAGAGAGAAGGAGACACAGAATCTGAAGCAGGCTCCAGGCTCTGAGCTGTCCCCAGAGCCAGATGTCAGGCTCGAACCCACGATCCGCAAGATCATGACCTGAGCCATAGTCCAAATGCTTAACTGACTGAGTCACTCAGGTGCCCCCCCCCAGTGAGTGTTTTATGCTGGAAAAGAGCATGGTTTTATTTGCATTTGAACCCATAATTGGATCGTCAGCAACCGACCAGCTAGCTAAGTCATTCTGGAAAGTTAAATATAAAAAATAAAGGTCTTTTCTTTTCTTTTCTTTTTTCTTCTCTTCTCTTCTCTTCTCTTCTCTTCTCTTCTCCTTTTCTTTTCTTAGTAGTCTTCATGCCCAGCACGGAGCCCAGCACGGAGCCCAGCACGGAGCCCAGCACGGAGCCCAGCACAGAGCCCAGCACGGAGCTTGAATCACGACCCTGAGATCAAGACCTGAGCTAAGGTCAAGATCTGAACTGAGATCAGGAGTCAGAGGCTTAACCAACTGAGCTGCACAGGCGCCCCCATGAAATATAAAGGTTTTCTTATAAATTGATAGGAAAAAGTCAATCACCTTTGTGCATTTGGAACGTTGATTAAACCTTAATATGTGTGGTGTGTAACCCAAAGTCCTTTAGGGTTCTTAGATCACTTGATATTCGTACTAATCCATGGGAGTGGTGCTCTTATTATTCCCATTTCACAAAGGAGAACACTGAGGTTGCCCTGAGCTGAAGCTTGTCTGGAGTCATCTTACTAGTAAATGGTAGTAGGGTCTGCCTGATGCCTTGGGCTCTCTGGCAAATTGAGCAGGAAAGGACATTCCCACTCCTCCTTGAGACCTGGTCACGGCGAGAAGTGTTCCTAACAGAAGTGTGGTAACAGGCTGGAGGTGTACTCTCAGGGTTTGTCCAGGAGGAAGTGAGGGCTGGCCTCCACTCCTTGGACCCTATTCACATTGAAACACAGGAGTGGAGTTATAATGTCTTAGCTACAGATAGCCATTGCAAAGATTTTGTTTGTGTGTGTGTGCGTGCGTGCAAATACTCAGTGAGTATTTTATCCAAAAGACCAATGTGGTATCCATCCAGTAAAACAAATTATCTGACCATCACCAACCAGCTAGTTCTGTTGTCCTGGAAATTTGTCTTTTGCTGCCATTTGCAGAAACTAAGCTGCTTCATATAAGTCAATAATCTTTTTATTCACAACTTAAAAAAATTTTTTTAATGTTTATTTTTGAGAGAGAGAGGAGGAGGAGGTGCAGAGAGCGAGGGAGACACTGAATCCAAAGCAGCTCTAGGGTCTGAGCTGTCAGCACAGAGCCCAACGCAGGGCTCGAACTCACAGACCACGAGATCATGACCTGAGTTGAAGTCGGACGCTTAACCAACTGAGCAACCCAGGCACCCCCAAATAAAGACAACTTTTTGCCTTAGCAGACATGAAGAGGTGATCCCCTCTTCCAGAATACCACACACACACACACACACACACACACACACACACACACACGTTTTCTTTTCTTTTTTTATTTTTCAGAAGGAGAGAGAGAGAGTGAGCAAGGGAGAGGGGCAGAGAGAAAGAGAGAGAAAGAATCTTAAGGGGGCTCCACACTGATGGTGGAGCCCGACACAGAGCTGGATCCCACGACCCTGGGATCATGACCTGAGCAGAAATCAAAAGTCACATGTTCAACCAACTGGACCACCCAGGTACCAAAATGAAGATGTATTTTAAAAATTCAAACTCACTAGCATCAAATAGGCAAATTAAAATAATGGAGTAATTTTTTTTGTCTTTAAGTGTGTTGCTTTAATAATAATATCAAATGTTGGTGAGGGCTTTGTGGTTTTAAATTATTTGAAGCCTTGGGGCACTTGGGTGTTTTGGTCCGTTGAGTGTCTGACTCTTCGATTTCAGCACAGGTCCTGATGCCAGGGTCATGAGATTGAACTCTCTGCTGAGCATGGAGCCTGTTTAAGATTCTCTCTCTCCCTCCTTCTGCTTCTCATCCCTACTTCTGTGTGCTCTCTCTCAAAAAAAAAAAAAAAAAAAAAGGAAGGAAGGAAGGAAGAAGAAAAAAAAGAAAAGAGATAAAGGCACTGGCTTTACATTTAAAAAATAAATTATTTGAAGCCTTCTAGAAAGTATTTTAAAACTATGTATCAAAAACTTTAAAAAATAGGAGTATCTTTTGTTCTAGAAATTCCACCTTTAGTATGTTTCCAGAGTACATGGAAAGATTTGCTCAAAGCTGTATACAAACGTAACCAAATACTGAATGAAGTAAGTTGTGGTATAGTCATTAGATTGTCTACCATGTGGATACTAATATTACGTTTAGAGTATATTTAATGATATGAAATACCATTCACAATGCACAGGAGAAAAGCAGGTTACAAATCAGATTGATGACCCCATGAAAATGAAAATCATCCCATGTGCTTAGAAAACAGACTAAAAAGACTGCCGCACAAAGGTTCATAGCAGGCTATTTCTGGAAGGTGGGGTTATGGTAAGTTTTATTTTATAATTTATATTTTTCTGGGTTTTTGTTCTGTCTTGTTTTTTTCTAAATATTCTTCAATGGTATAATTTACCTCTGTGGATGTTGAGTTCATCATGATAAGCCTACGGACCATATTACAGAGATAGCTGGTGAATAGGAGACCCACTAGCTCATCCTCTATTTCTCTGACTTCAGACAAAAATACAGTAACTATGAGATACTTGTATTTCCACAATAGCTCTCAGTAAGGGAGACGGGAAACTTACAGGTAGTTGCATGTTGGTTAATAACCCTAATCCTGGTTGGGTTTTAGGCATTAATGATGGATAAGCAAACTCAGAGCTGAACAGAAATACTTGGGGGTCAAATTTGTGTTATCGTATTTATTTTTAATTCAAAAAAGGAACATTTTCAAAACCCTTTCTGGTGGACATTGTGTGAAGAGGTTAATAAGGGGCATCCTTGCTTTCATTCACGCATCCATGCATACATTGTGCCCTTACTATTATTTATACTGGGACAACACTGAAATTTATAATCCATTGTTAGCATTTGCAACAAAATGAGGCTTTTTCATACAGAGAATAATCCTATATTCTAGCTCACAAGTTGGCAATAGACATTGAAAAGCGGAATAGAATTCGAAGAAATCAAGCCTCCTCTTCATGTAAAATTACTAATGAACAAACCGACAGCAGATTCTATGAATTGAGAAAGAGGATTATTGCTCCTGGAAGATTATTGCTCAGAACTCTTGATTTTAAATTTTTAAAAATTGAGCTATTAACAGATGAAATTACCATATCTTTGCTCTAGAGAAGAAAATATTTCATTTAAACAAAAATATGATTTTCATTAAAATGTTATAATAAAAGTAATAAATATACAGAATTATGTTTTCCCAAGATTTTTCCTGTCCCTACCTTGAGTTGGTGTAAGTTATATATTTGATAATGTCAAAGCCTTGGTAAAACACTGATGATGATGATAGTGATGATGATGATGATGACGATGATGATGGTGGTGATGGTGACGATGAATGCTTAGTATATGCAACAAATGTTACAGTTTTGAAAGCACTTTCAGGAATAGCATCTCTCCCCTTTCTGCACTGATCCTCAGAACCACCCCGAGAAGTGTTCGTCTCCCCGTTTTGGTGGTGGTCCCATTGTTAACACTTTGCTGGGTCTACCCTTGACTGCTGAGAGATGTTCAGGTTCCTAAATAAATTCCTCTGATGTAGCTAACTTTCACCCATGAAGACAGCATTTCAGGAACACTCATATCAAAATTTATGAAAGCCTAGAGAGCTAAGTACATGAGAGAAAAATATACATTTTCTGATAAAGCCCCAAAGAAGCATTATTTCTTTATTTAAAAAAATTTTAATGTTTGTTTAGTTTTTATTTTTTTGAGTGAGAGCGAGCGTGAGAGAGAGAGAGACAGAGAATGAGCAGGGGACGGGCAGAGAGAGAGGGAAACACAGAATTTGAAGCAGGCTCCAGGCTCTGAGCTGTCAGCACAGAGCCCAACGCAGGGCTTGAACTCAAGAACCATGAGATCATGACCCAGGGCTGAAGTCAGATGCTTAACTGACTGAGCCACCCAGGCACCCCAAAGCATTATTTCTTTTAAAGTATCAAAGTAGAAGAAAATTTCTTGCCTTGTAACATATTACAGATATAAAATGAACTTTTTTGATAAACTGCCTTTTGAAAAATAAATAAATAGCCATTACCTAGAAAACACATCAAAACAATACTTCTGCAGCTTCCCAATTTAAGCCACCTGTTGAAATTGAGAAACTGGCATAAATAATCAGAGACTCTGACTAATAAAGCAACAGAGTACTTAATGTTGATAAGGAGGGAAGGCATGTTTATACATTCATTTATTAGGTCATTCTAGAGATATATACTGAACATTTATTACATGCTAGTCACTGTGCAGAGCACAGGAAAACAGGGACTATAATTGGGAAAAATACCAGAAGTGGTCTTATCCTCACAGAACTTAAGGAGGTCTGGTGGGGCGAGTTAGGGGGTGGGGGAGAGGTAGGTATGAATCAAATTTTTACCCTGATGAATGTCTTACTACATAGCATAAAGCTGTCAAGAAAAAGTATGAGGGGCCTTAACGACACGAGTAGGATAACCTCACCTAGTTTTGGGGTTCAGGAAAGGTATCTTTGGAAAGATTCAGATTTTGTAGGTCTTGAAGCTCTATAAGGGTCATCTTTATGGAAAAAAAGTACAAAACAACAAATAACAATATCAGGCTTCAAAGAGAGTATTGAATTAGAATGAAAACTAAATGATGACAAGTTACAAAAAGTTTAAAGCTGCAGATACCACAACATAAAATCTCCCTCTCCCAGCCCATAATATTTTTATTAATTAACTTTCTGACATACCTAGATAAGATCTTTTGTCTGCATACTCTTTAATCACACTTTCATATGGTAGCAGTTTGTGTTATGTTCCATATGGACTATAGAAAGATAACTTAGTCATTACTCCAGCATTGGTTGATTAAAATGTATTTTTTATTATTGATAGCTGTGCAAATGTTTCCTTCAGCTTTACAACTCATTTTCATTGAAGTCGTGTGCAGCATAAGGATTGTGGTAGTTTTGGGGAAAGCTCCATTAAGTTTTATGTATGATCTGTAATATTTGGGAGAATTTTCCGCAGCCTGGTTTCCAGGGCAGTTCAGAATTTCTGTGCATTTCAGACCTTACTTCTCTTGGACTATGCCCAGACTTTGGTGCCAGATGCTGTAGGACACCCTTATATTGTATGTGACCTGGCTTTGTTCCTTCCAGTCTCCGTCTGCCAGGTAAATCAGCAGAGTGGGAACTGAAAGTATTCCTGGAAGCCTTTCCTGGATCAGAGCACCTTGCAGGAACTCCCCGATGCATACAAATAACTAAAAGCCAAATATGCATGCATGTCCCACCAAACCCAAACTAAATGGCACCCCTCCCCTGCTTCCCCGTGCCCATGCCAATGCTAGCATGAGGAAAAGTGGGAGAGAGGCTAAGTTAGAATGGAGAGAGGCAGAGGTCTTAACCAATTGTGATTTAACTCTTGTAAAGTTTACAGAAATATGTGACCATGTGACCATACAGTAGCGCCTTGAAAGGGCCTCCTGCAAGTGACAACTCTTGAAACTAAAGCTTCAGGGTACATCCTTTGGATTCCCTGAGGAAACAGTTTGGGAACTGATATATAATGAGTAGCGTTTGACACTGGGATGAATCTTGTTGCCTGGTTGAGGGAGTGTGGGGGGAGGCAGGACCTCGGGTGCTTAAGGTAGATCCTGGTGTTCTTCAAGCCCATTTACCCATGTTCTTCCCAGAGATCCCTCAAGGTTTCAACCCATGTCTTGAGTAGCTCAAGGAGATCTGTTTGATACATCCCATCTCTGCAGAAGAATGTACTTGAAGAAAATGTTCCTTACCTTCCCTTTCTCCCTTCCTCCATTCCCACCCCATCTTTAATATTGGTCAGTATTCAAATTTCCTGATTGTATCTTTTTTCCCCAATAAGCTTGCTTGAATCAGGACCAAAGCAAAGTCCACACGTTGCATTAGGTGCCTATGTCTTCTTAGTTGCTTTTAATCTACAAGTTCCTCTTCTCTCTTGTTTTTAATTGCTACTTATTTATTGAAGAAACTGGGATGTGTCTGTAGAATTTCTCATATTCTGGTTTTGCTGATTTCATCCATGTTGTTTTAGCATGTTCATCTGTTCCCTGTATTTTTTGTAAATAGTTGTATCTGAAGGCTTAATTAGATTTGGGCTCAATATTTTGGTAAGAAGGTTGAAGAGGAGGTGCCGTGTACTTCCTGTTGCATCTCTTATGATATTAAGATATTAAGATTGATCAGTGGGGCCAGGTGCTGCCATCCCAATCCATCATTACAAAGCTCCCATCAGCATTTCTCTTTGGAGGTTCAGAAGCCATTGAGTCATTACCTAGATCGACTATTTCATTAGGGGATTCAAAATGGTGATAGTTCCAACATTCTTCCTGCATTTTAGCTGGAATATATCTGCAAAGAAGTTACCATTACAAACTATTTAATAGCTTTGAAATACATTTTATAAAATAAATTTAGTATCAAATGCATACAATGCATTATTCCTTACCTTTATCATGTTCTAGAGTCATGATTTGGGTTCTAGCAAAATCCAGTGGTGATCAATGATTTTTAAATATTATCATGAACTTACTGATTGTTTGAAGCTCATTTAGTGTTTTCCCATTCATTGCAGCTTTCTTATTCTGACTGCTCAAATTTTACCAACATGGGCCATTGTGAGACACTTCAAGATGGTCCTGAGCTATTTTACCATAATCCTAATAGACTTTGATAGCTCTTTTATTCTCTGGCACAAATTCCAGGTTTTTCCAATGACTTTCCTGCCCTTGACCTGGAATTCACCAATTCTCCAAAGATTTATGTTTCCTTTTAGTGGGCAGTGGTATTTAAAGACCAAAATATGAGTGCTGGGTGACACTGATTTTTCTTAAGTATTCACGCTTTTTAAAAAAAATTTTTAGAACATCTTAGATTCTAGATTTGTCTGATTGTTTCCTCATGCTATCTCTGAACATGAACTTGTTTCTCTACTTCCTGGGCTTTTTGTTATCTGGAAGTTATGTCTAGAGGCTTGATCATATTTAGGCTAGGTATTTTTTTGTTTTGTTTTATTTATTTATTTTTTGGCAGGAAACTCTTAAGCATTTGCTTTCTTCAAATTGCATCATACCAAACAGCAAGCAATATCAGGTTGTTTCACTGTTAGTGATGTTAGCTTGATTATTCATTTAAGATGGTCACCTTCAGAACTCTCACTATGAAGATATCTCTGTTTCCTTTGAAATTAGCAAATGCTTTGACATCACATACATATCCAGTCCCCTACATTTCCTCTACGGTTTTATCAGCTGTTGAAGACCCTTGCCTGAATCAGTTTAACACTGGGTTTTGCCTAATGCCGATTTTCTAATTTTATACCCCTATATTAGTTGATACTTTTATTTAAAGAAGTGCTTCCTTGGGACGTCTGGGTGGTTCAGTCAAGTGTCCGACTTCTACTCAGGTCATGATCTCACAGTTCGTGGGTTGGAGCCAAGCATTGGGCTCTGTGCTGACAGCTCAGAGCCTGGAGCCTGCTTCGGATTCTGTATCTCTCTCTCTCTCTCTCAAAAATTAGCATTAAAAAATTGTTTTAAAGAAGAGCTTCCTCTTTTTTGTGTTCCTTGACTTCTATTATTCATTAATGATTATGTATTCATTCAAGATATGATAACCAACCACTGTCCTTATTATTTTGATGTAAAAATTGCCCAAAATTTGGCCAGCAGGAACTCATCCAAATTTCTGTTGTGTCCTTTTGACATGACCGTATAAATCTTTGAGTATTGCAGTAGACCTAGAATCAGCTATTTCTCTTAGGAGCCCAAGTTCCCTTTAGTGAGAGGTGATATTTAGAGACCACAGTCTGGGCACTAATAGTGCTCTTGTATTGGCTTGTCCTTACTTCTAGGCTTTTTCAGCTAGCAAACACATTTCCCCCCTCTAAATAATAGGAATATTGATAACTTATTTTCTCCCTTTTTTTTAGCTTTCTGTATTTCTTAAATTCTAAAAAGAATTATGCATTTGTTTTAATATGCTGGTAAAATATACATAACATAAAACTTACCATTTTAACATTTTATTTTTATATGTACAGATCAGTGGCATTTTGCACATTCACACTGTTGTGCAATCATCACACTGCACACCATTGACCATTGTACAGTCAATAGGATGTGCTTTAAAATCCTTTGGAGTAGTTTTTATCTTTTGATGGTTATGCCACCGGCACAAATTAAGTTATACAAGTCATGTTTTCAGTTTTGTGGGGCTGATTTTCACTATCTTGATTTAACTTCGGTTTTGAATTATGTAAAATAAATACATCACTCCAAAGTCATAACTCTATGCCAAGTTACGTTCATAGTCACACTTTGATCCTCTTTATTCCCTTTTTCCATAGGAAACCATTTTAATCATTTTTACTGACTCTCTACTGTTTCTTCTTGAAGTTTAATGCGATGACACACATATTTTTATCCCCTCACCCTTTTATTACACAAAAGGTAATAACATTCTTTTCTTTTTAATTTGAGAGAGAAAGAGAGAGAGAGAGTGCGCATGAGCAGGGGAGAGAAGCAGAAGAAGAAGAGAGAGAAAATCTCAAGCAGGCTCCATGCTCAGCACAGAGCCTGGCATGGGGCTCGATCCCATGACCCGGGGATCATGACGAGCCAAATCAAGGGCTGTACGCTCAACCTACTGAGCCACCAAGGCACCCCAGTAATGTTCTTTAAACACTATTTTCCATTTTGCTTTCTTCACTTAGCAATATATCCTAAAGGTCCCATGTATGACTATACAGAGATCTCCCTCATTCTTCTTTACTACTGCATAGTATTTGGAATCCATTGTGTACCATAGCTTATTCAACTAGTTCCCATTGATGGCCATTGTGTTGTCTGAAACCATTTTAAATCCTGCTGTAAACCAAACAGGGCAACCTGGGAGAAGAGCATCATGCCACTAGCCAGCATGAGAGGGAGAAAATGGCAGTGGGGGACAGCCAAGTTGGAAGTGTTTACCAAAGAATATGCATTGCCTACTTATTGGGATCTTCAGTTGAGGTTCCCAATGTAAGGAATCTATATAAAGCCCATGAAAGTGCCCATGAGAAAGTCAATGTCATGTATCTTCTAGACCCAGAGAGCTCAAAATATCCAGTCAAGTAAATTCTCTTACCCCCTTACTTCTTCTCCCTCTACCTTATTTAGCCAATGTGGGAGGGAAGATGGGAAGAGAGGCGGTAGAAGTGAACCAGGTTCCCTTCTTCCCCTTCTGTCTTCCAGGCCTTCCCTAGTGTGACTCTATGATTGATCATCCAAACTGGAATACCTAATTCGTTTTATTTTTTATAAAAAATAGTCCTATTAAAACTATTTTTAAATGCAATTATTACTTTAAAATAAAATTATACATATAAAGTACAATAAAGAAAAACATATATAATGTACATTAAAGAAAAACATAAAACTCCTTTATGCTGATTATTTGAACATTTAAACATAGAATAAATAATTTTGGTGCATATTCACATACTTATATCAGTTTTATCAGCCTTGTTCTAATAGCATATATTAAAAAAATTTTGTATTTTATTTATTTTTGAGAGACAGAGAGAGAGACAGAGGGAGACAGCACAAGCAGGGGAGGGTGAGAGAGAGAGGGAGATACAGAATCAGAAGCAGGCTCCAGGCTCTGAGCTAGCTGTCAGCACAGAGCCGGATGCGGGGCTCGAACCCACGAACTGTGAGATCATGACCTGAGTCAAAGCCGGACGCTTAACCAACTGAGCCACTCAGACGCCCCTAGCATATATTTTTTTATAGTTTTTTAAAACTGACTGAAGCCATCCTCAAAGATACATTGTAGTATGCATTTATTTAAAAAATAAGTTTAAAATTTGTGCCATCTTTAAATGAGCTTTCTCTAAAGACTACAAAAATTTTAATGATAAAATACTCTCTCTACAGGTAACTAGGAACCTCATAGCAACTTCTATTAAGTGAAGTATTCTATTTTTTCAGGATTCAAAATGTGTGAATATTTTAGCCAAAATATTTTCACAGCTATTGTCATTTTGCATTCATCCAGAGAAACTTTCTTTGGCAAATATTTGCACAAGACAAAAATAATCAAATTATTTGTATTTATGATTGTTTTTGAATGTTTCATCAACTTTAAGCATGGCAGGTTTTAGGTCTTTTCAATTATATTCCATTCTGTTGCCAAACATAAGACTAAACATCTACTAGAAAATAGGGGCTCCTCCCCAAATCATGCACACCATTTATATGGGGTTTTTTTTGTTTATTTATTTTTGGGAGAGAAAGATAGAGAGCAAGCAGGGGAGGGGAAGAGAGAGAAGGAGACAGAATCCTAAGCAAGCTCCATACTGTCGGCTCACAGCCCAATGTGGGGCTTGAATCCACCAACTGTGAGATCATGACCTGAGCCGAAAACCAAGAGTCGGATGCTTAATCGACTGAACCAACCAGATGCCCCACCATTAATATGTTTAATGTTTAGTTCCTCACTTTTTAAAAACTGAAATAAAATTCACTATTTTAAATTGTGCAATTCAGTGGCACTTACTCCATTTCCAGTGTTGTACAACCATCACCTCTATCTAGTTCTAAAACGTTTTTATCACCTCCAAAGGAAACCTCATTCTCATTAAGCAGTCATTCCCCAGTTCCCCCTTCCCCCAGCCCCTGGTAGCCATCCATTGATCTACTTCCTGTCTCTATGAATTTACCTGTCTTGGATATTTCATATGAATGGAATCATGATAGATAGATAGATAGATATTAGATATAGATATATAAGCTTATTGTTTCTGGCTTCAGGGTTCATCCACCTTATAGCATTTCCAGTACTTCCTTCCTTTCTTATGGCTGAATAATATTCTACTATATGGATATAGTAGAATGGATATCTTGTGTATCCATTCATCTTTTGATGGACATTTTGGTTGTTTATAATGTTTAGCCATTGTAAATAATGCAGCCCTGAGCATTTCTGTACAAGTAGTTGTTGGAGCACCTGTTTTCAATTCTTTTATGTATTTACTTAAGGAGTGGAATTTCTGGATCATACGATAATTCTATATTTAATTTTTTGAGGAGCTGTTAACCTGTTTTCCCCAGGAGCTCCGCCATTTTACATAGCCGCCAGCCATGTATGAGGGTTCCGATTTCTCCACATCCCCCCTGACTTGTTTTCCATTTATTTATTTATTACTATTACAGCCATCTTAGTGAGTGTGAAGTGGCATCTCATTGTGCCTCCCTTGCTTTTGTGGAGAAAACAAATGTAATATCTTCCTGCTTCAAGCATTGTTTTTAATCATCACAGTTGACTAAAAAGCTTTCAAAAGCTAATTTTTTTTGCTCCATTCCTGGAATACTTTATTGAATATTTCCAACTGATTTGTTGGAATCATTTATTTGGAGCAAAGTGCAACCAAAATACAACCCACATTTGGATGATTCATCTTTGGGAGAGTTTAATTCTATTACAGTATATTTTGGGTGATTATGAAATATTTCTTTAAAAGCTCTAATATGTTTAAAATTTTACTCATGACTAACTGCAAAAAATGAAAGAAACAAACCCTAAAATCATACTGCCATGCTGAAGGGTTTTTGTATTCAGTATGATCTCAGTTGCAAAATTTTGTAGTTCAGTTTCTAGTAGATATCACCAGATAGGTTGATAAATAGATAACCAACACTTCTATTTTGAAAGTAAAATGTTTCAGCCTGTTTAGATGAGATTCTAAATTACCTGTGCACCACAATCAATTCCAAATACACTTCTACTCCATAAAGTTCTTAAGTTAGAGCTAATGTTTTAACCACAATTCTATGCTCTACCAAAAATTATAATTCTATTATCAATGTAAAAACAAAGAATTTTATCTTCAATGTTGAACTTCTTATTAAGATTTATAAAAGTATCCATATAATGTCAGATGTTTCACTGTTGATGGAAAGAACCTCCAAAAACCAGACTTTGATTCCATCAATTGGACAAAAATATTAAATTATTACTAGAGTTAACTGGCTTTCTGTTTGAAGCATCTGATGTCACTGATATAAATCAGGCATCACTTGACTGTTTTCAGAAATTCTTCTGCTGTGAAAGGAGCCAACACATTAACAGCCATGAGTTCACTTTTTACGCATGCACAAGAAAATGGAGACTCAAAAAGAAGCATAATTAATTTACAAGGAAGATGTTTGATCTAAATGAAAAGTCATGCTTCATGAATGATATATAAAACCCTGTCTGCAGTTGCATGCATTGAATGGAAAGGATGTTAGTGCCTTTTCATCAGATTGGTGTCTTTGGGTTTTCATGTGGTCAATAATATTGTTGCAGCTTCCTTGGCAGATGACAAATGTCAACAGATATTTTGTGCAAGTTATATATTCATCATCCAATTTCTTAAAGGATGAAAATTCAATATTTAACATTTCATTTAACATACACTTACATTGCTTTTGAGATCACTGCTACTGAGAAGGTTTATCACACATAAAAAGCATTACCAATTAATAATAGTTGTAAATGTATACAGTACAAGGAACAATACCACCATAGTGAAAACTTTCAGGTTATTCTCTAAATGGTCTCCAACAGGATCACAGCTTCTATTTTCTGCACATACTTCTTCTTTCACACGTAACCTATTATTTTCCACATTATGCTGACTCTGCTGAGGGACGGCTGGAAGCTCTGTGACTTTGCGCCCACCATGGTACAGCTGGCTGGTAAGACAAGTGGTTGGTTGGCCCAACAGCAGTGATTCTTTTCCCATCCCTGTTTGAGAATGAAAGGAGCCACCTGTCCCCAAATGCTTACGTGTAGGCACACTCTTCTGTTAGCCACCACCCTGCATGCTGTCCCTGGAAGAAAACAAAACAAAACAAAAGTTGTTCATTAACCCTGAGTCCAGAAAGGGTTGGGAAAAAGAGTTTCCCTCAACTTCTGGTTTTCATGGTGTGTTGAACTGAGAATTCTATTCATTGTGCCTGAGTCTTTTATGCCTCCAGTAGGGACCCTGGAAAAACTGAAAGGTGCCAAATGGAGACCTACCAAAGCAATACTAGCTTCTTTAAATGGAACTATTACTAACAATACTTGATTAGAAGTGGGAAATGTAGGACAGATACTAAAGAAGACAGGATGCGAGGACAATAGGCATAAACTGGGACTGTTCTAGACACCCCCCTGATGTGGGTCACTCTGTCCTTAGCTGCCTGAAGGGGGGATGTTTCAGCTTTGAAAGAGCATTTAAAATGGTAGCTAATGTCCTGGCCTGGATGCTTCTCCCAAGTTGTAACTTAAGGTGTCTCTAGGTTTGTCTACTACTTAAGAGTAGGCAGAAAGTTATGTAGCCAACCACTGGAAAATTCGAAGGGTTCCTGAGAGAAAACCGAGCAGGGCACCAAAATCTAGCCATCTGTCCTGGAATTCCAGTGAGTGACCACGAAATCAAAAGGAACTTCCTTAAGGAGGGATTTAAGAAACTGACCACCACCCATATGACACAGGGGAGAGCATGGGATCAGAATGATTGTAATTTATTTTAAATAAAATCTCTCACACATATGCTCCCCTCCCCCCACTTTTTCATTTTGCTATGTAGGAGCAGTGGACTGATGTTTATTTTACTTCTATCTTCAATTGTTTTACCCTATTGTGTTTAGGCTTTAAAAAATGCTCATCACCTCTTGGTGTGGGATTGTAATGATATAGGACTTATTATTATTATTTTTTAATTCCAGTGTAGCTTGCAGCACAGTTTCCACTGTGTTATATTAGTTTCAGGTGTACAATATCATGATTCAACATTTCTTTCTATACATTATACAGTGCTCATCATGATAACTGTACTCTTAATCCCCATCAACTATTTCATCCATGCCCCTCACCTCCTTTCTAGTAACCATCAGTTTGTTGTCTATAGTTAAGAGTCTGTTTTTTGGTTTGTCTCTCTCTCTCTCACTTTTTTCCCTTTGTTCACTTAAATTTTTGTTTCTTAAATATCACATATAAGTGAAATCATGTTATTTGGCTTTCTCTGACTGACATATTTCATTTAGCATTATTCTCTCTAGAACTATCCATGTTGTTGCAAATGGCAAGATTTCATTCTTTATCACTGAGCAATATTCTATTTTGTGTGTATGTATGTGTTCATACCATATATATATATATATATATCACATCTTCTTTATCCATTCTTCTATTGCTAGACACTTGGGCTGCCTCCATAATTTCACTATTTTAAATAATACTGCAATAAGCATGGAGTGTATGCATCCTTTCCAATTAGTGCTTTCATATTCTTTGGGTAAATATCCACTAGTGGAATTACTGGATCATACAGCTGTTCTTTTTTTTTTTTTTTTTTTTTTTTTGAGGAATGTCCATGCTGTTTTCCACAGTGGGTACACCAGTTTGCATTCCCACCAACAGTGCATGAGAGTTCCTTTTTCCATTTTTCCTTGCCAACACTTGTTGTTTCTTGTGCTCTTGATTTTTAGTCATTCTGACAGGTGTGAGGTGATATCTTATCGTGGTTTTGATTTGTATTTCCCTGATGATGAGTGATGATGAGCATCTTTTCATGTGTCTGATGAGCATCTTTTCATGTGTCTGATGACCATCTGGATGTCTTCTTTGGAGAAATGTCTGTTCATGTCCTCTGCCCATTTTTTAACTGGATTATTTGTTTTTTTGGAGTTGAGTTGTATAAATTCTTAATATATTTTGGATACTAACCCTTAATCGGATATGTGATCTGCGAACATCTTCTCCCATCCCATGGGTTGTCTTAGTTCTCTTGGTTGTCTCCTTCTATGTGCAGAAACTTTTTATTTAATGTAGTCCAATAGTTTATTTTTGCTTGTGTTTCCCTTACCACAGGAGACATATCTAGTAAATTGTTGCTACAGCCAATGTCAGAGAAATTACTGCCTGTGCTCTCTTCTAGGATTTTTATGGTTTCAAGTGTCAAATTTAGGTCCTGACCCATTTTTAGTTTACTTTTGTGTGTGGTGCAAGAAAGTGGTCCAGTTTCATTCTTTTGCATGTCGCTGTCCAGTTTTCCCATCACCATTTGTTCAAAGACTGTCTTTTTACCCATTGGATATTCTTGACTCCTTTATTGAAGATTAATTGACCATATAATCTTGAGTTTATTTCTGGGCTCTGTATTCTGTTCTATTGGTCTATGGTCTGATTTGTGCTAGTACCGTACTGTTTTGATTACTATAGCTTTGTAGTATATTGTGAAATCTAGGGTTGCAATATCTACAGTTTTGTTCTTTTTTAAGAGTGCTTTGACCTTTCATTTGTGATTCCACTCAAACTTTAGGATTATTTGTTCTACTTCTGTTAAAAATGCTGTTGGTATTTTGATAGGGATTGCATTAAATCTGTAGATTGCTTTGGGTAGTATGCACATTTTAGCAATTTTGTTCTTCCAATCCATGAGTATGAAATATCTTTCCATTTGTTAGTATCATCTTCTTTTTAAATTAGTAAACAGCAATGTATTCTCATAGTAGATAATTTCATAAGCAAAAAAGAGAAATATCTCATTATTTGAGAGTACGTTCTTTTCAGTCTTGTTTCCAGCAACATACAAAAGTAGATAATTCACCACAAAGGATCATACAGCACATTTATTTGGCAACTTAATTTTTAACAGTGTATTGTGAATATCTTTCCATGCCATTAAATACTCTCCTATGACAATACGTTTTTACTGCCCATTTAGGTTGTTTTTTTGGTTTTGTTTTGTTTTTTTTTACAACAAAATGGACATCATCTATACTAAGGAGACCTAAGATTATGCTAGCATTTGTGTGTGTGTGTGTGTGTGTGTGTGTGTGTATGTGTGTGTGTTTCTTCTTTTTTTTTTTTAATCCAAGTAAGTTAACATATAGTGTAATAATAATTTCAGGAGTAGAATTTAGTGACTCATCACTTGCATATAACACCAGTGCCCATCCCAGCAAGTGACCCCTTAAGGCCCATTGCCCATTTAGCCCATTCCCACCCCTCAACACCCTTCCAGCAAACCTCAGTTTGTTCTCTGTATTTAAAAGTCTCTTATGGTTGGGGTGCCTGGGTGGCTCAGTCAGTTAAGTGGCCTACTTCAGCTCAGGTCATGATCTCATGGTTTGTGGGGGTGAGCCCCGCATCAGGCTCTGTGCTGACAGCTCAGAGCCTGAAGCCTGTTTCAGATTTTGTGTCTCTCTCTGCCCCTCCTTGGCTCATGCTCTGTCTCTCAAAAATAAAGAAACATTAAAAAAGAATTTTAAGTCTCTTATGGTTTGCCCTCCCTCTTTGTTTTTATCTTGTTTTTGCTTCCCTTTCCCCCATGTTCATCTGTTTTGTTTCTTAAATTCCACATATGAGTGAAATCATATGATATTTCTCTTTCTCTGACTGACTTATTTTGCATTCTAGTTCCATCCACATTGTTGCGAATGACATTATTTTATTATTTTTGATCACCAAGTACTATTCCATTTGGATATATAGTATCATCTTTAATTTCTTTCATCAGTATTTTATAGTTTTCAGAGTACAATTCTTTCACCTCTTTGGTTAAGTTTATTCCTAGGTATTTTATTCTTTTTGGTACAATTGTAAATGGGTTTATTTTCTTAATTTCTCTTTCTGCTACCTCATTATTAGTATATAGAAATGTAACTGATTTCTGTATATTGATCTTGTATTCTGCAACCTTACTAAATTCATTTATCAGTTCTAGTAGTTTTTTGGTGGTGAATTTAGGGTTTCCTATTTATAGTATCATGTCATCTGCAAATAGTGAAAGTTTTACTTCTTCCTTGATGATTTGGATCCCTTTTATTTCATTTTGTTGTCCAATTGCTGTGGCTAGGAATTCCAGTACAGTATTGAATAAAAGAGATGAGAGTGGACATCCTTGTCTTGTTCTTGACCTTAGGGGGAAAGCTCTCAGTTTTTCACCCTAAAGAATAATGGTAGCTGTGGGTTTGTCATATATGGCCTTTATTATGTTGAGGTATGTTGCCTCTAAACCTACTTTGTTGAAGGTTTTTATCATGAGTGAATGTTGTACTTTGTCAAATGCATTTTCTTTGCCTATTGAAATGATCATATGTTTCTTTTCCTTTCTTTCTCTCTCTCTCATTCACTCACTCACTCTCCCTCTCTCTCTCAAAGGGGGGAATGCCCCTCTCATAGGGGAGGGGCAGAGGGAGAAGGAGAGAGAGAATCTTAAGCAGGCTCCATCCCCAGCATGGAGCCCAATGCAGGGCTCAGTCTCACCATGAGAGATCATGACCTGAGCTGAAATCAATAGTTGGACATTTAACCAACTGAGTCACCCAGTCACCCCTCCTTTCTCTTACTGATGTGGTGCATCACATTGGTTGATTTGTGTATACTGAACCATCCTTGCAGCCCAGGAATAAATCCCACTTGATCATGGGGAATGATTTTTGAAATGTAAGGTTGGATTCAGTTTGCTAATAGTTTGTTGAGGATTCTTGCATCTATGTTCATCAGAGATACTGGCCTATAGTTCTCTTTTTTTGTAGTGCCATTTTCTGGTTTTGGTATCAGGGTGATGCTAGCCTCACAGAATAAATTTGGAAGATTTTCTTCTTTTTCTATTTTTGGGAATAGTTTGCAAAGAATAGGTATTAATTCTTCTTTAAATGTTTGGCAGAATTCTCCTGCGAAGTCATCTGGTCTTGGACTTTGTTTGTTAGGCATTTTTTTGATTACTGATTCAATTTCATTGCTAGTGATCAGTCTGTTCAACTTTTCTACTTCTTAATCCAGTTTTGAAAGGTTACATGTTTCTAGGAATTAATCCATTTCTTCTAGGTTGTCCAATTTATTGGCATATAATTTCTCATGATATTCTCTTATAATCTTTTGTATTTCTGTGGTGTCAGTTATTTCTCCTTTTACATTTCTGAGTTTGTTTATTTGAGTCCTCTTTCTTTTTCATTTGATGGGTCTGGGAAAAGGTTTATTAATTTTTGTGATCTTTTCAAAGAATCAGCTCCTGGTTTCAGTGATCCGTTCTATTGTGTTTTTTTTTTTCCTATATTGTTTATTTCTGCTCTAATCTTTATTTTTTCCTTCCTTCTGCTGGTTTTGGATTATTTGGTTGTTATTATTGATCTTCTTGTAGCTCCTTTAAGGGTAAGGTTAGGTTATTTATTTGAGATTCTTCTTGCTTCTTGAGGGAGGCTTGTATCACTTTAAAGTTCCCTTTTAGAACAGCTTTTGCTGAATCTCAAAGATTTTGGACCATTGTGTTTGTTTTCATTTTCATTGGTCTCGATGTATTTCTTGATTTCCTCTTTGATTTCTTGGTGGACCCATTCATTGTTTAGTAGCATGTTATTTAACTTCCATGTATTTATGTTCTTTTCAGATTTTGTCTTGTGCTTGCTGCTAGTTTCATAGTGTTGTGGTTGGAAAAGATCCATGGTATGACTTCAATCCTTTTGAATTTGTGGGTACTTGTTTTGTGGCCTCATATATGATCTATTCTGAAGAATGTTCCACGTGCACTTGACAAGAATGTGTATTCTGCTGTTTTAGGATGGAGTGTTCTGAATATATCTGTTAGATCCGTCTGGTCCAATGTGTCATTCAAAGGCACTCTCTCCTTGTTGATTTTCTGTTTAGAGATCTATCTATTGATGTAAGTGGGGTGTTAAAGTCCTCTACTATTATTGTATTGATTATTTCCTTTATGTTTGTTATTAGCTGTTTTATTTATTTGGGTGTTTCATGTATGGTGCATAAATATTTACAATTGCTATATCTTCTCATTGGATTGTTGTCTTTATGATTGTATGTGTCCTCCTTTGTCTTTGTTACAGTCTTTGTTTTAAAGTCAATTTTGTCCTATATAAGTATTGCTACTCCTGGTTTCTTTTCACTTCTATTTGCATGATAATTTCTTTTCCATTCCTTCACTTTCAATTTGCATGTGTCCTTAGGTCTGATATGAGTCTCTTGTAGGCAGCATAAAGATGAGCCTTGCTTTTTTTTATCCATTCTCTCACCCTTTGTTTTTTGATTGGAGTATTCAGTCCATTTACATTCGAGGTGATTATTGATAGGTATGTACTTCTTACCATTTTGTTACTTGTTTTATAGTTGTTTTTGTAGTTCTTCTCTATTCCTTTATTCTCTTGTTCTCTTCTCTCATGGTTTGTTGACTTTCTTTAGGGATATTTTTGAATTCCTTTCTCTTTTTATTTTTGCATGTCTATTACTGGTTTTAGATTTGTGGTTACTATCACATTTGTTTATAACATCCTCTGCATATAGCACTCTGTATTAAGTTGATGGTTGCTTAAGTTTGAACCCATTTTTTACTCCTCTTCTGCCTATGTTTTAGGTACATACTGTCATAATTTACATCCTTTTCTTTTGTGAAACCCTTGACTGATTTTTATAGATATTCTTATTTTTATTATTTTTGTGCTTCCTACTTTTCCTACTCTTACTTATCGTTTTTCCTTTCCACTCAGAGTCCCCTTTACTATTTTTTGTAGGGCTGGTTTAGTGATCACGAATTCCCTTAACCTTTGTTTGTCTGGGAAACTCTTTCTCTCTTTGTCTATTCTGAGTGATAACTTTGCTGGATAGAGTATTCTTGCCTGCAGTTTTTTTTTTTTTTTTTTCCTTTCAGCACTTTGAATATATCACACTACTCCCTTCTGGCCTGCAAAGTTTCTGTTGAAAAATCAGCTGATAGCCTTCTGGAGTTTCCCTTATATATAACTGTTTTCTTTTCTTTTGTTGCTTTTATTGTTTTAAAGATTTTTTTTAAGTAATCGCTACACCCAATGTGGGGCTCGAACTCACAACCCCAAGATCAAGAGTCACATGCTCCACCAACTGAGCCAGCCAGGCAGCCCTCTCTTGCTGTTTTTGATATTCTCTTTATCACATCTTTTTGTTATTTTAAATCCTATGTGTCTTGATGTGGCCCTCCTTGGGTTGATTTTGTTGGGGGTTCTCTTTGCCTTCTGATTCTGGATTTCTGTTTCCTTTCCCAGGTTTGGGAAGTTTCCAGCGATTATTTCTTCAAATAAATTTTCTGCCACCTTTTCACTCTCTTCTGGGATTCTATAATGCAAATGTTTTTATGTTTGATGGAGTCGCTGGGTTCCCTAAGTCTATTTTTGTTTTTTCTTATTTTTTCCTCTCTCCTGTTCAGCTTGATTGGTTTCCATTACTCTTTCCTCCAGGTTGCTGATCCATTCTTCTGCTTCCTCTAATTTACCATTTGTTCCATCTAGTGTATTTTTAATTTTAGTTGAGTACTTCATCTCTGTTTCTTTAAAAAAAATTTTAATGTTTATTTATTTTTGAGAGAGAGAGAGCACAAGCAGGGGAGGAGCAGAGAGAGAGGGAGACACAGAATCTGAAACAGGCTCCAGGCTCTGAGCTGTCAGCACAGAGCCTGATGCAGGGCTCAAACTCACAAGCCATGAGATCATGACCTGAGCTGAAGTCAGTCTATTGTTATTTTTAACGTTTTATATCTCCTTGTTAAGGGTCTCACTGAGGTCCTCCACTCTTCTCTCAGGTCCAGGGGATGTTTTTATGATCATTATTTTATATTCTCTACCAGGCATATGACTTATCTCTGTTTTGTTTAGTGATTTTGTCCTATTCTTTCATTTGGGACATAACCTTCTGTCTCCTAATTTTGTCTAACTCTGTGTCTTTTTCTGTATGTTAAGAAAGTCAGCTATCTCTCTTGCTCTCAGAGTTGTGGTCTTATGGAGAAGAGGTCCTGTAGTGCCCTGCACTGCAGTGTCCCCTGTTCATGGGAATCTGGCGCTCCAGGGGTGTATCCTCCGTGTGTTATGTGCACCCTATTATGGGTGAGCTGCTTTGCTTTTGCTTTCAGTCCAGTCATCTGCAATGACTCTCTTTGCCTGTTATGGGAAGGGTGTGGTCCCTGTGTTACTAGCAGGCCAGTCTGGGGCCACCTTGGGTTTGCGTTGAGTCAGACCAGGCATTTGCCAGAGATGCAAAAGCACTGAACTGCAGGGCACTTTCCCTGCTTTGTCTCCTGAGGAGCTTTTATGGTGGGCAGGGCCTGCAATCAGACCAGATGTCTGTCCCTAGCCCACTGCTGGGGTCACAGTTGGACTTGTGTGTGTGGTTATCTTCCCCCCTCCCCAGGGCAGGAGTCTATTTTGGGGTAGTCCTGGCCCCCACTGGGGCTGCTTGCACACTTCCGGGCTTGTTGCTCTGCTTTCGATGGGCTCCAACCAAGGGCATATTGGGGGGCGGGGGCAGGTATGCAGGGAAACATGGCGCTGAGGTGCCCAGTGTTAGCACTATTTGTGC
Organism: Cryptoprocta ferox; assembly: GCA_028646485.1. Classification (NCBI taxonomy): domain Eukaryota; kingdom Metazoa; phylum Chordata; class Mammalia; order Carnivora; family Eupleridae; genus Cryptoprocta; species Cryptoprocta ferox. The sequence goes on along the minus strand of CM053560.1, from coordinate 120,836,991 downwards.
AGATCTGCTCTGGGAGGAAGCCTGCAGTGGAGGCCTGGCTGGAGGGGGTATGTTTGCAGGGGATCGCGAGGAAGGGTGTGCCATTAGCAAGTTAGGTAGGGAATGCTGGTGCCATGCTGCTTCCTGCACATGTCTGTGCATCTAGGTGGGTGGAGGGCGAGGGGGAAAGGAAATGGCACCTGCCAGCTTTTTTGTTCTTAGAGAAATCTCCCAAAGATCCCTGCCCCTCCAGGGCACGCTCTAAGATTAGTAAACAGATCTCTCTTGCGTATGCCCCAGGTGTTTTTCAAACTGCTGTTCCTATGCTCCATCTCTGTGGGGATGTTTGTTGTGTTATCTCCTGAAATTTGGCCCCTCTGGTTTTCAGAGCCAAATGTTATGGGGGCCCCGGTGTGAGGGTCTATTTCTCTCCCCTCTCCACACCCAGTGCATCCCTCCCTTCCACAGACAGTCCCATGGGTCCATTTAGCTCCCACTGGGTCTCCGCCCTTCCTACCCTCTGCAGTGAGGCCTCTTCCCTACATTTAGCTGCGGCATGTTTGTTCTGCCAGTCTTTGGGTCATTTTCTGGGTTATTTATACTGATGTGGGTTTTATCCAGTTGCATCAGTGGAATGAGATGAGCTTAGGATCTTCCTACCTTGTCATCTTCCCAGGAAGTCTGGGAATTATTTTTTAATGAGGCTCATTTTTTAACATCATGCAAGAAGCTTGTCATTGGGCAACCATTGTTCTTGAAAGTAGGGCTTTAAAACCTTAGAAGGCTACACATTTATTTCAGCTATGACGATATGTATTAAGAATTTACTAGGTGCAAACCTGTGTGCTGGGTGACATCCCTGGGCTACTTCAATTAATCCTCACAAAAAAATGTGTAGGGCAGGTGTTAGTATCACATATAGATGAGGAAACTGAGGCCCAGAGAGGATATTAAAAGTCAAATTTTCAAACACATAGATAGTTAGCATGTGTTAAATTCTTTTCAGTGGTTAAGGCACTCAGCTGGGTATCCGAGCCTTGTCTGTTTGGTTGTGAAACCTCAGCTGGTTACAGTGCTCCATTCTGCCTCCTGACCAGGCTGGACGAGAAAATACAGAGGTACAAAACAGTGACAAACACAAGACAGAATTGAATAAGGTGCTACATCAAACACAAAGAGGGCAAACCGTTTGGCACGGATAAACATTAGAAATCAGCACACGGCTACTTGGAAATGTGTGTGGTGTCTGCCCATCCCCTTCGTGGAATATTCTGGCAAGAACCTGGGTTTGTGTTTCGTCTCAGAGGTGGCTGCCTGTCTGCGGTTACACCACGGCTCATTGACCTGGGCCCCGAGTAGTCCTTTCTGATTCCAGGCTGAAAAGAGCCATTTGAATGGAACTTTCATTCACTCCTGGGTCTGCCTGCCCGTCAAGTCTGAGGGCAGGTCCGCAAAGGGTTCCTCTGTGCCAAGGTGAGCCACGGCCAGCACTGGCACCCTGTATGCACAACACCTTCCTTCGCCTCTGATTTCTCTCTGCCTCCTTTTGCAATTCTATGTTTAGACTATGATTTCCTCCCCTCTCAACTAAATACCATTGCTTCTACCAATTCATCATATTTTCATCCTTGAGGAAAAAAAATGGTTAAACAGGCATGTCTAAATATTTCAATATTTGGGGGCACCTGGGTGGCTCAATTGGTTAAGCGTCCAACCTCAGCTCAGGTCATGATCTCACAGTTCGTGGGTTCGAGCCCCACATCAGGCTCTGTGCTGACAGCTCAGAGCCTGGACCCTGCTTCAGATTCTGTGTCTCCCTCTCTCTCTTCCCCTCCCCTGCTCACACCCTGTCTCTTTCTCTCTCTCTCAAAAATAAACATTTTAAAAAATTTAAATATTTCAATATTTATTTGTTTTTGTTTTTGTTTTTAGCTTTACAGCTACTAAAAAGCCCATTGGTTTTCTTTTAAAAATACAAATTTAATCATTTGTTTCCAGGGGATCAGCTTTTCTCGGAACAGAATAAAATATACTGTGCCGAATCATCTTACAATAACGATAGCACATTTGAAACTACGCAATGTTCAAATTATCAAATACATATCAGATCAAAACACAGTTGGTTGAAGGTAAATTTGATTGCTTTTAAGCCAGTTACATAAAAATTAATTGTATTGATTTATTTCTACACCGTAAGTTAATTAAACACTTCAAAATGGATCCTGTTTAAAAACAGCAAAGTTTCAAGGAAATGTTATTTCTTAACCTGGAAAAGTAGAGAGTGTTATTTGATACATGAAAGAAACTCTCTGAGCAAGGCATCGGGATATTCCATTTGAATTAAAATATGTAATTAGCAAGGAGGAAATATCGGAACCAGCTGTCCCAGCAGTCGCTGCCTATCCCTGAGAAGGCAGAGGCCCCTGACACAGGTATCCCCGTGCAAGTGTGAGTGCCCATGCACACAAGGGTTGGGGACTGTGGCAGAGGCAGAATGTCTGACCCCCCCCCCCCTTTCAGGCAGAGCTCCCCTTGCCGCGCCTCATGCTTGGGAGAAGCTTGCTCTTGGCACAGAAGGCAGGGGTGGCTTCACTGTCATCTGTTGGGAAAGAGTCATACTGAGAGCTGATAGCTGATGTGCCTTGAGTACTCACTGTGCACATTTTCCAATTATGTCCATGTTACCAGCACCGTTTCATCCAGTGCTCACACATTCGTATGAGGAAGGTGTCATCATCCTCCTGTCTCAGGCAGGAACACTGGGCTGAGAGGCCTTAAGTCATCTGACAAAGTTACACAGAGAGGACTGAACTGGACTGTCATCATTCTGTGAGATTCTGTGCCAAGTTTCTTGCTTCTGGGCTCTGGGGTTCAATTAGTAACACTAACAACTGAACCCTCAGGCCAGCCCTGTGGGTTAGATGTTCTTATCAGCCCCATTGAACAGATAAGGCTGTGGAGGCACAAGATACTTAAGGAACAGGGCCAACCTTGCACAGCTGGTAAATCTGGGATCGGACCACCATTTCTCTGGCCCCCCCAAACCATGCTCTTCCTTAAACGCTACACCATGCTGCCTCCTGGTGACGAACTTCCTTTCTCTTCCATCCTTCTGGGCGAGATTTGGGAGCATCAGGGCACAAGAGGTCGGCACAGACTTCTATTCTCATCCTGGGCACGTCACCATCAACCTTAGGGCAGCTCCCCCAAGCTGTTCTTCAGCTGCATATGCTGGCCACGAGACCTGGGGCAAGGGCCTGTGGATGCGGGCGGGACACAATGGTCTGGCCTCTGGATGCCACAGGACATATGAGGAGGGGTTAGTAGCGCCTGAGTTAGGAACACACACCTGGCAGACAGAGGACTGAGACATTCTGAGTGAAGACACAAAATGAGGAAAACAATATTCTCAAGGCTCATTTGGAAATACAAAAATAACTTTCTGTCTTACAAAATGTATTTGTTAAATGTGCTGGCAACTTTGGGCTGTTGGTGACAGAGACCCAACTCAAAATAGGTGACACATCAAAAGGGAATTTCTCACAACTAAAAAGTCCGAGAGTGGTGTCGACTCCATGCTCAGCTTCCTCCCAGGGCACAAATGATGATTTTGGAACCTCCTGCCTCCCTGTCCCCGTTCTCCTTTCCTGTGCCATGGCTCCCTTGTGTCCTACTCCAGATAGGCTCCCTCCTATGGCCAGGGAGATGGCCCAGATGGCCCCTTAACAGTTCCAGTAGAAAGCCCACCACTTATTTATTATGTATTTAGAGTGTAGGGAGGGGCAGAGAGAGAGGGAGAGAGAGGGAATCCCAAGCAGGCTCCCCTGTCAGCGAGGAGCCCGACTTGGGGCTCCATCCCACAACCATAAGACCATTGACCTGAGCCAGTATCAAGAGTTGTACGTTCAACTGACTGAGCCATCCAGGCACCGTGAAAGCCCACCTCTTTTCAAATTAATGTGAAGCTATTCCCTAAAGGAACTCTCTTTGCCCTTGTTTGGGTCATGTAGTCATCCTAGATCGAGCACCATATCCAGAGGAAGTGGTGCTGTGATTGGCCAAGACTGGGTCACGTGTCTACTCCTGACCAATCACCATGTCTGCCCCAGGTCATGCACCCATTTCTTTGAAGGGGAAATGAGAATCCCATTGATTGATGGACCAGCAGAACCCTATAGATGAGGGAGGGAATCTTCCCCCAAAGAAAGGGACGCTGGGCAGACACAAACAACATGACCACAACAGTAGGGCTTCCAATTTCAGGAAACTCTTTCTGATTCAGCTACCCATGCCTCAGGTGAAGTCAAGTCAAGGCATAAAAGTAACAAAAACTTCAGAAAGAGTTTGTAAATAGCCTCAAGGAGCACATATGAAAATCTTAGACTCTAAGACCTTTCAAGATTGTTTGGAATTTTATAATTTTTTAAAATGTTTATTTTTGAGAGAGAGAGAGACAGACACAGAGACAGAGTGCGAGCAGGGGAGGGTCAGAGAGAGAGGGAGACACAGAATCTGAAGCAGCCTCCAGGCTCTGAGCTGTCAGACGCGGGCCTCAAACCCACAGACCAGGAGATCATGACCTGAGCTGAAGCCGGACGCCCAACAGACTGAGCCATCCAGGCGCCCCAAGAGTGTTCGCAATTTTAAAATGAATCCTAAAGGGGGAAAGAATAAAAGCCTGCCTTGCTGGTCTTTGCAGGTGGAACGAAGGACAAAGCAGTTGGAAAAATCCGAAGTCTGGCTCATGGGCTCTGGGGTGGCATGGGTTGCGCAGGCGTGTCGCCAGGCTCAGTCCACCCTGCAGGCTCCTCCCCCAGGCCCCGGCCCCCCACCGCAGGGCACGGGGTCACAGCCAGGCCCACCTGCGCCTCTGGGGCTCAGTTAAGGACTTCTGCTCCCAAGGCTTTCCTCTGCCTCTCACAAGCACTAAATTCACATCATTTCTCTCCCCGTTTTCCAAAAAGGCCGCAGACTCGCCTCCCCCACAAAGCAAACAGAAAACAGCACATTCTAGGAAGGCGCTCCCTCCCCAGCGTCTGCGCGCATGCCATTACTAAATATTCCCACTTCCAACGGCTGCCCACCTCTCCTTAATGACCGCTCTATTTCGGCAGCCGGTCCTCCCTAAATCCTTCCGGGCGTTCAGTTCCAAACAGGCCCCTTCTCACGCTGAGGCCGGCCTCCCTGCCAGCCTGTAAACACCCTGCGGCTCCCCGGGGAGGCTCTGACGTGCCCGGCCTGGCCTGGGCATTTAGGAGCACTGCAGCCAGCGACAGGGGGGCTGCCTCCTGCCCAGGGCTGAGGGAGCCGCAGACCAGGGCCGTCCAAATGGGAGGAGTGCCCCAGGCAGGGCTGTAATGAGGCATTTGTGGGGCAGAGACGGGGCCCCAGGCAGCACTGGCGAAAGGTGTGGCCTGAGACATTTCTGAGGTATTAATGTAGCCTTCCTTCTCTGTGTCTCCCCACCACCACCCCATTTCCAAGCAAGTAGTCAGGGCCTTTGGAAGTCTCAGCTCAGGGATTTTTGCTCCATTGAAAGCGCAAAGCCTGGGGGAAGGGGATCCCCTCTTGAAGCACTCCCAGTGCACTGGACAGATTTTACTGGAAGTCCCAAAGCAGGAAGGGGAGAGGGGAGAGTGTCTGTGAAGACCAGGAAAGGTTCTCGGGGTCTCGGGGATGCTAGGTCTTCTCCGATGAGGTTCCCAGACTGAATAATGCTACCAAACTGAAAGGCACCCTGCGGGGAACACACCTCTTGAGCGATGCCACCATGCTGTTAGCGTGAGGGACAGGAGCATCCTGGCCCTCCCGCCATGCCCCTGGGGCCCTGTGGACCTCTACGGCTCCACGAGGTGACAGGAGGGAGCTCCCACTCTGAGTCCGTTGAGATGTCTCCTCAAGTGTTCCAGCTAGGGAGTCAGAGTTGTCTGTAAGTTTATTTAAAGATGCGGTAGGCAGAATTATGGCCTCTCCAAAAATGTCCTCACCCCAATCCTCAGAACCTGTAAATATGCTACCCTACCTGGCAAAAGAAAATGAAACATGCAGGTGGAATTAAGATTGCGAATCAGCTGACCTGGAGATAGGGAGATGGTCCTGGAATCTCCCAGTGGTGGGCTCAGTGTAATCATAAGAGCCTTTAAAAGTGGAAGAGGCCAGGGGCACCTGGGTGGCTCAGCTGGTTAAGTGTCCAACTTCGGCTCAGGTCATGGTCTCATGGTTTGTGAGTTTGAGCCCTGTGTTGGGCTCTGTGTTGACAGCTCAGAGCCTGGAGCCTGCTTCAGATTCTGTGTCTCCCTCTGTCTCTGTCCCTCCCCTGCTCTCTCGCTCGCTCTCTCTCAAAAATAAACATTAAAAAAAATGTAAAAGTGGAAGAGGCTGTCAGAAGAAGAGAATCATGAAGAGATCTGAAGATGTTAAGGGCCTGAAGAAGGAAGAGGCCCACGGACCAAGGAATGCAGGTGGCCTCTAGAAGATGGAGAAGACAACGATAGGAATCCAATCCTGATGTCTCCAGAAGAAACACAGCTCTGCCAACACCTTGATCTTGGCCCAGTGAGACCCAGGTTGCATTTCTAACCTCTAAGATCATGAATCTGTGGTTTTAAGCCAGTAAGTTTATAGTGACTTGTTACCACAGCCATAGAAAAACAAATACAAAGGACAATAAATGGAATGGGCATTTCTTACACACTGGTGTTTTGGCTTGGCCCTCTCCCTCTTCATAGCTTCTCTTCTTTCCCTAGCTATGATTCCTCAGATCTCTCCAGGTTGCTCCGGTCTCTCTCAGGGGCCCCACCAAAATTCCATCCCATGTAGACCAATTCCATAAACATTCTCTGTGTGCTCTGTGCAGAATGTCCTGACAGTGCACTGGGAGTGGAAGCAAGGACATGACTGCTGCCCTCAGAACAGTGAGTTGGAGGCAAACTAGACACATGTGTGACTGATCCAGGCACGAGGCAGGCTGTGACAAGTGTAGTTCCAGAAGTATGGACCAAGTGCTTTGCGTGTAGTGGAAGGAATGAGATAAGTAGCAGCTCGGAGAATCTGAATTACTCATCTCATTTGAAGAAAAAGCCTAAGGCAGGATTGAAGTCAAGCAGGGGTGAGCGCTACCTGGCATCCACACCTTAGTTATTGATACCTGGCCTGTGGCAGACATCACTAATCAATCACTAATTTACTAATTCCTTTTCTTCTGCAGACCTTAGACTTTGCCTCAGAATTTCTCTCAGTTTTGTGTACCTGGGAGGAAATAGCAGTTGAGTGGATTTGGCACTTGTGGTGAAACCTATTTGTCACATCTGTGGATAGGTATTTATCACACTGAGATGGTGTCGGACAAGGGATGTAGAAAAGAAATGTTCGAACTTCAATCGGTCCTTCCCTCCTTACTGCTGCCTGAAGTTGCCCCACTTGGGTTATCTGTACTGTCTTGTCATCCTTAGTCATCCAGGATTTTCTGCTTTTTAGGGTTTCTACCCCTAAAGCATCTCTGTCCTGTATTGTAATCCCTCAGGGTGAGACCATAGAGAATGTTCCTCCTGGGGAAATAATGAAAGAATTCGATGACCTCTCTCTTGACCTCATGCTCCAAGTTGAGGGCAACAAAGATTGGTGTGAGGTATCAGGAAGAAGGTTCAGGAACTACATTTTCAAAAGATGAGCATCCAAAAGTGAAACTGTCTTTTCTACCCACGTAGCCCTGGGGCAATCACAAAGTGGGCTTGGACAGCCTCCAGAGGGAAAATAACCCAGCATCTGAAAAATTCCATGGAGGTGGAATGGGAGGTAGGCAAGATGGACTATGGATGCTGGCACGCTCCTGCCTGGACTACCAAACTTTAATATTTTAATTTTATTTATTTAAAAAATTCTTAATGTTTATTTATTTTTGAGAGAGGGAAAGAGAGACAGTGTGTGAGCGGGGGAGGGGCAGAGGGAGAGAGAAACACACAGAATCCAAAGCAGGCTCCAGGCTCTGAGCTGTCAGCAGCGGGGCTCGAACTCATGAGCCATGAGATCATGACCTGAGCTAAGGTCGAATGTCTAACCAACTGAGCCACCCAGGCACACCTGTTTATTTATTTTTAAAGTAATTTTTGTTAAGTTTATTTATTTATTTTGAGAGAGAGCGAAAGAGAAACTGCATATGAGTGGAGGAGGGGCAGACAGAGAGGGAGAGAGAATTCCAAGCAGGCTCCACACCATCAGCTCAGAGCCTGATGCGGGGCTCGAATTCATGAACCGTGAGATCATGACCTGAGCTGAAACCAAGAATTGGATGTTTAACCAACTGAGCTACCCAGGCACCCCCCTAATATTTTAATTTTAAATTAATGTTCTCTCACTTTTTAAAAATCTAGGCAGCAGAAGGATATAAAATTTAAAGTAAAAGTTTCTTTTTTGTCTAACTTTATTCCAACTCCCCAAAAGTGACCTAAGTCTTTTTTCAATCCTCCTAGAAAAATTCTATCCACAGAACGTATGTTTGTGGTTAAGTGCCTTTCCTCCCTATAAATATAAATGGAGTCAAGATCATGCCGAACACACTGTTCTGTAACATCCTCATTTTCCCTTGCTAATCTTTCCACGATGGCACATTTGGGAGCAGGGGCCAGACTGGGCTCTAGAGCCAGGTCTCCTGGGCTGAAATCCCTGCTGGGCACTTACTCCTTGAATGACCCTGGGTAAGCTCCTTAACTTCCTTATGTTCCCCTATAAATAGAGAGACACCTCCAGAAAGACTACTGAAAAATACACCTTCCTTTACAGAATTCTTATTTGGGGCCAATACAGTATAGCATGTTTGTTCATAAAATGTTTTTTTTTCTATGTTATCCAGTACATGTAACTGTCTCAATTTGGCCCAGGTTCAAAAGAGCTGCCAGTCACTGTGGATCCACAGCTCCTTGAGGGCCACGCACTTTCTCAGTCCTCCCTCCCGGGGCTGGATTACGGACTCCCACGGCTACCATCTCCAGTGCCCAAGGAAAATCCCCCTTATTGGTAAACCCTGGGGCTGCTGTCATTCCTCAAGAGCCCAGCTCTCCTGAGCATCTCTAACCTCAATGTGATCATACCCTCAATCAGGCATGGCTGGTCCACCAACACACCTCTATTATGTCGTTGATCACCCATATCCATGACCTTTTCTTACATGTCTGCTTCCTCCGTGACACTAGGCACGCCTGGAAAGCAGGGACTCTGGCTTATCCTTATCACCCCAGGGAAAATGCGTGGTCTCTGGAACAGAGGACATATTTGGGGAAGAGTTGACTGAGTGAATGAAGGAGTGGGTGAGCAAGTATCTCAGATGTAACATGTCCAAAACAGAACTCTTGATTCCCCACACTCTCCATTCCTGCTCCTCCTGCCCTCCTCCCCACCCCAGTAAGCAGCTCCCTGCCAACAATCCATCCAGTTGTCCAAGAACCTTGGTGTCATGTTTGCTTCCCCTTTTTCTCACCCCCACCCCACCCATCATTGCAGCCCAATGCTCTAACTCCAAAACATGCCCCTAATCCCCCCTCCTTGCTGCCACCTGCCCTCATTCCCATCCAGTTCAGATCCACGGTCATCTCCCACCTGTATCAGGCAATACCTTCCCAACCTGTCTCTGTGTCTCCTCCTTTGCTCTGCCCCAGTCCAGACTTTACTCAGCAGCGAGGGTGATTTTGCTAGCAAAGGGCATCATGCTTCTTGCCAGCCTCAAGCCCTCCAGTGACTTTCTGTGGCTCTTACGATAGACTGAAAGCCTTGCCATGGGCTACTGGTGAGCTGATCTGGATCCTGCCTGGCAACCACCCCATCACACCCACCTCTTCCCCTGAATCATGCTTCTACAGACCCCTGGCCTCCTGGCAGTGCCTTGAGTGTGCCAGTGTGTGTCCTCTCTTGGGTCCTCTCTCTGGGACTGTCCTCCTCTGGACCACAACTGCCTGGTCTCTTCATTTGGGGCTCAGCAAAAATTCCACCTCCTCCAAAAAGCCCTCCCTGATGACTCTTGTAAGAAGACCCTCCCCAAGTCACTCACCGGCACATCACCCTGTTTTATTTGCTCTACTTACTACTTTGAAATTATCCTGGTGATGGTCTTTTACTTTCCCCGCCAAAATGTCAGCCCTAGAAGGCAGAGGCCTTTCCTGCCTTGCTCATTGCTGAATCCCCTGTGCCCTGCCTAGCAGGGCCTGGCACACAGAAGGCGCTCAAAAATATTTGTGGGGTGAAGGAATACATGGTAACCCCTTTTGGCCACATTTCTTGGAGAGGTTGTATTGATTTCAATGAGCTGCTTACACCAGTGCTCTTTGCTATAAGGAAAGTTGAATTTGAAGAATATTTGATATGATGGGTTTTTAAAGCTTGTGGTTTCTATCTATGAAAGTGACAGAAAGATTGGGGGAGGTTTGAACAGTGGAAAAGCCTTTTTGAGAGAGAGAAATGTGTTAGAGCCACAGTCCCATCCAAAACCCACTTTGAATCTTTAATGCTTTGAGACAATTAAGGGAGCAAAAAGTGCCTACATAATTCTCATTTTTAAAACAGCAGTCTTAGGATTCCGCGCTTTGATGGTGTCTGCAACTAATTAAGAAATCTTGACATTGCTCAAGATATAGGTATAATGGAAATGGGGTCTCGGAGACGTTAGGTATCTATAATAAGCTTCAAATCAAGTACTAGGAAAAGGTGTTCCTGATCGAACAGTTGTCCTGGGTAAAACCAAATGTAGACGTTCAAACCAATGTATCCTCAAACCATTCAATAGGGTTGCATTACCATTAAAAAGAATCATCTGTCTGTTTTTACATTTGGAATTATTCACAGCCAAGAAAAATATGGTTATTGTATCAAGGGAGGCTGGAACACCCCTTGGGTTTGTAAATTGCTGATCTGCGCTTGAAAAACTCTATTCAAGGAGTGGCAGCTGGGGTTACTACATCAATACTGTTGAGACACCGACTGTGGGAACACAAGGGATGGTCTTGAAAAGTGATATGTTATATAATATAAAGTGTGTTTTCCAGCACCATCTCATCTGGTATTTGGAACATAGTGGCTCATGACGGGGGAGGGTTGGAGGTGCAAAGGGAACACAGACCTTGAGGGGTGTGGGACTGGTGTGCAGGCTGAAAAAGCCCCCTACATGGTCTGTGTATACTCACTTGGGGAATCATGACCCCCCCACCTCGCCCCTTGATTCCCCACCAGGAAATCACTACCCTCGTTTTATTGAACTTACACTTGGAAAGGTGGATCTGACCAAAAGGAAATCAGTCATTCCCTAGAGCTGGGGGTGGGAGGGAGTGGACTATAAATGGGCACGGGGGAACTTTCTGGTACAGTGGAAATCTTCCAAAACTGAATAATAGTCGCACAATTATATAAATTGACTAAAACTCATCCAGCTGTACACTTAAAATGGATGAATTTTATGGTATATAAATGAAACCTCAACCAAAGTGCTAGAGAACGGGATCGACCCAAACTGAATGTGTAGACACAATGTTTGGGACAGAGCGTCCAAACCAAGCTCATCTTCATCCACCCTCTCCAGCATTCCCTGTGATGTCAATGAGTGGTGTGGATCCGCCCGGTTGCTGGGTGTCTCCATCTTCGGTCACTTCTCTCTCGTCACCTACATCTAACCTGTTCTACCTCTCTAATATCTTTTAAATCTGTTCACGTCTCCAGATCCCTGATGCCACTGCCTAGTTCAGGCTGTCATAGCTTCTCCTGAAAGGCTGTCACCTCTTAATGAGGCCTCTGCCCTCACCTCCCAGCGCACTGTCCCCTCTAGCTCAAGGATGAATTCTTTCAGTGGCTCCCCATGGTCCTCAGGATAACACTCCAGCTTCTCAGCAGGGCACAGCTTATGAGACCTCCCATGACCTAGCATCTGTTTATTTCTCCAGCCTTATCTCTTGGCAAACCAAACTCCAAGCCAAATTGACCTACTTATCTTTATCTATTCCCTAAAACAAGATAAGCTTTCTTTCCCTCCTTTGCTCACACAGTCTTCTTCTCTCCACCCACAATTACCACTGTGGCAGAGCCAGCTCATTGCTTCTCAATACCTCCCCTTCTCCCGTTCTAACAACCGTGACTGCACTTGAGCATATTGCCATAGAATTAAAGGCCTTATTCCCCAGCCTCTCTTGCAGCTCTGTGGAACAATGTAATAAAGTTTGATCCTCTTAAAAGGAGAAGGTCTTCCTTCCTTCCTTCCTTCCTTCCTTCCCTTTCACCCTTATGCTGCTGCCTGGAATGAAGATGTCATGGCTGGAGCTCCTGCAGCCATCCTGGACCAAGAGATCATGCATAGCTGTGCAAAAAGATAGAAGAACGTTGGGTTGAAGACACTATAGAGCCTCCATATCACTTCTGGGTTTTGTGTATGTGTGAGAGATGAACTTCTACCTGTGTCAACTACCAATTAACAACTAATTTTTGTTATCTGTAGACAAACAAGATCTTAACCTATACACAAGATGCTTTAAAGCACCATCTTAACTGACTGATGACTTTTCTGTCCATCAACCTCTTCTTTTTCCTATAACACACAGAAAAGTTGCCATCTGCTCTAGGAAGCCATCCTCAGCTGCCCCTCCTCAGGCTTCCGAAGCGCCTGGTCTTGCTTCCCCTTGTGACACTGTTAGAGATCAAATCTGTTTACCTTTTGCCACCATGGCCAGATTCCCTGAAGGACCATTGGGCCTGACACAATAAAAAAATAAAAAAGGTTTTTTTAAATTCTTTTATAGTTTATTTATTTTTGAGACAGAGGGAGAAAGAGCACGAGTAGGGGAGGGTCAGAGAGAGAGGGAGACCCAGAATCTGAAACAGGCTCCAGGCTCTGAGATGTCAGCACAGAACCCGACGCGGGGCTCAAACCCACAAACCGTGAGATCGTGACCTAAGCTGAAGTCGGACGCTTAACTGACTGAGCCACCCATGCGCCCCAAAAGTTTTTAACACCCAAGTGACTAACCCGAGGCGAACAACCATTTTGCATCCTTGAAAGGGAGCCAAGTGAGTGATTATTTCAGTTTTATATCAAGTCTACCTCTCTGGATGTATCTGTAAATGACAGGTCTGGATATATTACACATATCAATACTTGTCACAAAATAATCAAAACTTAACTTGCAAATATCCAGAAATAGGAACCACGCTCTTGAATCTGTAAGAGGCTAGCAAAGTCACAATCTTTCTATCAAAGTGCCTGAGGACAGGCTAAAACAGTTACTGACGGTGGACGAAAATCTCCAGATGAAAAGGGAAAATAAGTGATCACTCTATGACAATGACTCCTGCTGGTGCTGACAATCCCCCGCTTGGGATTCTCTCTCTCCCTCTCCCTCCGCCCCTCTCCCCTGCTTGCACGTGCTCGCACTCTCTCTCTCTCTCTAAAAATAAATAAATAAAAATAAAAGGACTTGATTTCACAATCCAACCAACCATGGGAACCGAAGTGGAAAATCACCATCTTAAAGGCCAAGTAAATCTAACATGAGGGTGGGGGAGAGAGAAAATTTAAAAATAAGAGCAATGATGAAATAAAACTGAAGGCCAAGTCAGAGTCAGTTTGGAGAGGGGGAAGAAAGAAACAATGTGGAAAAAACACAAAGTCTAAGAATTAAAATCACCAGCTCAAAACTAGTTCTGTGTATCATTATAACAACCTTAGGAGCCTCCGATATCACAGCGGCACTTACGGCACCAATGCTCTCCTTTGGAATTGCCTGTTGATGCCAATTTGCAGTTGGATTACGTGGGAAAGAGGCTTTTCTTCGTTACAGAACTTCAGCATCAACATCAAGGACGTGAGTGGATGCCTCACACATGCGCGTACGCTGTGATATTTTAAAGAGCCTAAACTCCTACAAAATCTAGAAGGCGTCGCAGCAGGGAACCGAACCCCAGGGAGGCTATCAGCAATTTAGCATCTCATCTCTTGAGGGGATGTGAATGCCACGTACCAACGATGGCGTTCTGTGCCCCGTTGGGTTCTATATTTCCAATTTGTCACCCTGATTATTTGACTGCTTTCTCCCTCCCTCCAACCCTTTCTGATCTGTGACTCTCTGAGCCGCAGGGGGTCTCTCAGAGGGCTGGGTAAAAGCAGGGGCAAAGGTGTGCCTTTCAGCCCTGTTTGCTGCACACAGAGGAAGTGATTTAGACACTAATATCAGCTGTTCAGGGATTCAGAGTAGGCAATACTAAGCTCCAGCCTGAAGTTTCAAAGATTCTTTAGTCCTAAGGATGTTTGCCGTAGGGTGGAGCAAGGGTGAGGGTCATTTAGCTAACAGGTGCCCCCAGTCCCCGACAATTGAAAACATCAGTTTTAAAAAAGCAGTGAGATTGAGTGAGCCAATTCAGGGTATGCATTTCACAAAAAGCTCTAAAGTAGCATCTTGAATCCTCCGGGCTCTTGGGCTGGTACTGTTACTTCAGTCAGTCTCATATATAACCAGAAAGTCCAACACACATCAACTATTTGTACTAATCAGGAGAAAATGCTTCAGCATCAGAGGAATGATTGAGGTTAAGTACCTCAGGCACATATTTAAAAAAAAAACCAAAACATTCCCCAAACACTAGGGCGATGAAAAGAATAATTTTGGATTCGAAGTCAAGGGTCTTGGGTTTGAATCCTAGCTCACCTGCAAATTAGCACCGTGGCCTTGATGGCTACTAAGAGCATAATATGACACAGGTGCAAACCTGATCTGAATTATGCAGGTTTTAAACATTAGACAGCATTTTCACAATACTGCAGCAAAATAGACCTGGGTCTTTCTGTACAGATTAGGAAACAGAAGGAAATTAAGATTGCAGGCTAACCAGTGGTGAAGCCGGGGTTTGAAATAAACACAACTACTTACACCTGTTTACAGGAACGCTGGCTTTCCCAGCTCTCTACACCAATCTACCAGCTTTGCTGACCTTCAGTCCTCACCTGTTAGGCGAGGTTTTGGCCTGGCCAGTCTCTGAGGTCACCTCCTACTATAAAACGCTGGATTTCCAAACTCTTGGAATGAGCCAGCTTTGGTTGCTAATTTGTGGGGCTCGGGCAAAGCTGTTTCATTACACACAGGGATGGAGGTTATGATTTATAACGAACGTGTTTGTTGTCTGTAAACGCACACTTCTAAAACGCCACAGAATTCTCCAGAGGAGGTTGGTCTTCCTGACACCCTGTTCGCACCATTAATTTGGTTGGCCAACCTTCTTAGTGGAAGAAAAAATAGAAATGTAGAGCCACCCCCCCCCATAATAGTGGTTCAGGGGGCGCCCATCTCTTGGTAATTTGTAGACATGCACATTTCCTCCGCCTGCTCCAGACCTAGTGAGCAGAACTCCGGAGCAGGGCGCAGGCCCCTGAGTTCTAACAAGCCCCCCAGGGGCTTCGGATGCAAAAAAAGGTCTGAGGCCTGGTGGCTGGTGTTAGATCACTCATTTTCCACTTGAGTTAGTGAGATGCTCCTACATGCCGATTTGCAGGCTGGGTACACGTTAGTTTAATAATTAAGCACCGTTTTCAACGAATAGTGCCTTTTTGGACGCCATCCTTTAGACAGGGGAGGCCTGGAAAGAAAGGGGAATTCTGGTAGACTTGGGGAGGGAGATGGGTGGGGCCCGAGCAGTGAGGGGACGTGGGAGGACGGGGAAGGAGGGGCAATGGAAGCTGACCGGCCTCACAATCCATCTGGTTGGAAACATCGTGCAGTGCCCCGAGCCGCAGGAGCCAGAGCCAATTACAAGTTTATATAATAGAACAAGTCTCTCCGGCCTCCCCCCCGCCCCTGCCGGCTTTGGGATGGGGGAGGAATCGCTTTCCCGGCAATCCCGGAGGGATTCAGGATGGAGGATGTCTTTTCTGGGTTTACCAACTCTGGGCCGGGTCCCCGCGTGAGCATCTTCCTGGGGCCCGCTCCTGTGCTCTGGAAACCTGCCGGCGGCCTCGCAGACCTTCCCGGGAATCCGAGGAGGGCGGTGAAGCGGGGCCGCCCCGCCCCCCCCATCCCCGCGGAGCTAAAAGAGGAGGTGTGTGGGTCGCGGCCCCCCCGCCGCACTGGGCGAATTCACTGGCGTTTATGTAACTGCTGCCCTTCGCCGAGGACCGTGCGCCGCACTGAGTCACGCAGGACGCGGGCGAGGGGAGAGGGCCCGCCGCGCCCCGCCCACGTGACCCGTCAGATGACTCGTGCTAAGTTTGCACGGGCTCATTTACCGTCAGGCTCAAGGCTTCTAATCGGCCTCCGCGATTAGTCATCCCCGAGTGACATTTGATACGTGCAGCAGGCAGCTCGGTACCAGGACAGGGCAGCGTGGCTGGTGATGGAGGGGAGTCACGGCCGCTCCAGCCGCCTCTGATTTTTGCTGGAACCCGCGTATAGGCTGCGGCAAGGAAACCTCCTGCGAAAAAGTGCCAGGAAGGACAAGTCCCTTTTCTAGACGAATCTTAGACTCTTCTGGGCCAGGAGCGGGGAGGCCGGGGGCGGGGGACAACAGACCATTCAAGCCACGCTTCCGATTTGGGGACTGGTTTTAGAAATGGAGCGGACCCCTTCCTCCTTGAAAGGATGTAGTTATCAGGACGACAACCACCCTTCACAGTTTCTCAAGTCTAGAGTGTGGCCCGGGGGCCAGCCCCGCCTCCACGCTGGCCTCCAGGATCCCCGTTGGGAGCATGAATGTTGGGGAACCCATGTGTTCTGACTGCTGAGCCAAGAAGCCTGCGGTAAACACTAGGTGGCCTCCTGCTATACCTTATTTAGGGGAATGCAGAATCACCCTCTTTGACCTTTAGTGAATTCAGTGAAGATTGGCCCAAAGCCTAAATTCTAGAGTCCACCCAATGGGAATCAACCAGAGGCTGAATCTGACACTCCGGGTTATACCTTGCCCACAGCCTTGCCTTACAAGCACACTCCAGCATATTCACGACTTAATTGTTGAGGAAGGAAGGAAAAAAAGAAAGGAGACAAGGTGTTTCTTAATAGTTACAAAGGGAGGGGGGAGGGGAGGCCGACTTGTTGCTTTCACTGACAACAGTGAACTCCCTGAGCAATTTCCTCACTTAAGAGAAAAACAAATGAAGTCGGCTGGTAAGCGGTAAGCTTTGGAAAGGAGGAGCAGAGACTTGGGGTCTGTGGAAACCTGGCTTTATTTACCTGTAGGGCCTTGTTAAGACACATTTGCCTTGAGATAAAAGGTTTTCTTTTGGGACCATCCCAAAATAACTCTGCCTGATTCAATGAAGCAAGGCCTAATGAAAGAGAACTCCAGCTCATCTCACCAGGTGAGTTGTAAATACATTCTGACCAGGTTTAAGAGGCGAGCTCTTGAAAATTTAATCTATTTTAAAAATGCATATCCTTGCCACAAATTTTACAAATTGCTTTGAAGAAGATCGCTGTGCTGATTGCATGCTGAGATAATTATTCTGTATCACCACTTAGGGAACAAGATTTTTTGATAAAGACTACAGTGTCAGTCTTTGTTAATGACTTGGGAGGGGAAGGAGAGAATCTTCTACAGCCGGGGCTGGTTTCAGGCTCCTGCTTCCGTTCCATGAACTCCTTCCTTCCACACTCAGGCTCTGGAACCCTGGTAGAATTTTGGTTTATGAACTTTGAACCCTATGGAGGAAGCTTTGCTCACCAGTCAAATCCCCCGTCGCCACATGAGGGTGAGAATCATAATAAAAGTCTTAAAAAAAAAAAAAAGTGTTTAGCCTCTTATCTCTGAGGTCAGGCTTGTCAGCTGTGAGGAGCGCCTTACTTGTTCTGTACCCACTTTCCCTCTGCGAGAACCAGGGAGGGAGAGCTAAGGAATCCCATCAGTGAGTGAGCCTACACCCGAGAGGAGAGTTGGTTGATGGGTGCTGACGAGGGGCGAGAGCCCTGGCCCATCCCTCTATTTTGGATAATATGGCAGTCCAGGGCCCACATGTATATGCTACTCCTCCCCCCATCCTGTGCATGGCAGATGTGGCTAATTTCTCACAGCCCTCTGTCCCCCTGAGCCTGGATGCGACCTCAGAATCCCTCAGCATGGCTAATCCTTTCACATGACTGTTCTTTCAATAACTTCATAAAATCTTATTAGGAATCTATTATATACCAGCCACTGATTTGATTTAAAAAAGAAAGAGATGGAGAGTAAAAGCAGTGCTACATGCTATAAAAATAAGTGAAATAGGGCAATGGTTAGCGATTGGTTGGTGACTGGGAGGGCTAACTTTAGATATGAGAGTCAGGGAGGGCTTCTTTGAAGAGGTGACATGAGAGTTAGTTATTTCAAGAGCCAGGAAGGAAAGCTAGACAAAAGAACAGTGAGTGCAAATGCCCTGAGACAGGAGTAATATAATTTGGTTTAGGACCTAGCCGAGGAGAGGAGCCCAACGAACCACCCTGCAAGCGGATCCTTGGCATTTGGAGAATTGCCTGCTTGTGATCTCTGATCCTTGGTGATTGGGCTGAGGTGTGAGTTTGGCCCACAGCTGTGTAGACTGGGGTTCCGTATCTCCATCTTCACCTGGGCAACCTCTCTGGTATAGTTACAGTTGGACGGCCTTTCATGGGGACTTGAGTTTTAATAGTATGTGTGTGAGGAAACGACATAGTGTGATGACTGCGAGAGCAAGCTCCCTCTGGTTACAAGATTCTGGTTCAGGGTCCGGCTCCTTCTACGGATGCTCTGATCACAGAACAAGTATTTCACATTTTCTACAGCAGAGTTTTGGCTAAGACACCAGTTAATTCACCCCATGTAGCCATTTACCAACACCTTGCATTGATGAGTATTTTTCCTGAATATTTTAAATGAATGTGAATATTATTAAAAAATACATATCCTTATGCATTCAAAATATTTGGGAATATATTCAAGGACATATGTAGCTCATCAATATATCCTTCATGAATATTACTATTTAATCGAACAGAAAGGAGTAGTAGAAACAAATCCCCTCCTCTATATGACTAATTATTTCCAGCAATAATCATAAAATGAAATGAATAACAAAAATGGCCAGAAAGGAAATGCAGATACTTTCCTCATATTGAAAATATTCCCAGGGGCACCTGGGTGGCTCAGTCAGTTAAGCGTCTGACTTTGGCTCAGGTCATGATCTTGCCGTTCGTGAGTTTGAGCCCTGCGTTGGGTTCTCTGCTGTCGGCACAGATTCCATTTTGGATCCTCTGTCTTCCTCTCTCTCTGCCCCTCCACTGCTCTCTCCCTCTCTCTCAAAAATAAATAAACATTAAAAAAATTTAAAAAGAAGGTTTCCTCGTAGTTAATATTTGTTTGCATGGTCTTGCAGTAAAAAAAGGAAAATAAAGATAGTATTGTGCCTAAAAGGGAAAAAGCCTAATCTGATTATTATTCGTTTTTAGATCTATTTAAAATTAAACTTCGATCCTTCAGTTACAATCGCATATAATATTATTTGATGTAAATAATTGTTCAGTAACTAATAAGTGAATTTTAATAAAACCAAACTGTAAAAGGTATGATTTAGGCAACTTCCATAGCGTTCCACTGTTGTGAACATTTATTTTCTGGATTTACTTTAAAACAAACAACATTAGAAAAGAATGCAATTCAGTAAAATATCCCACGCGCGAACTATTGCACTCACCAATGAAAACTTCTTGGGATTTTGCTGTTTAAAATTTTAAAACACAAAAACTCAAGTAGTCACACGACCCGGCAGAAGTAAGTACCTCGTGTTCCTGTTGTGTCTTTATAATCAGTGTGCTATCAGTGTTTACTTTGAGTCCACATGTGAAAGGCAGGTATTTGTAGTAGCACAAGGCTGGAAACACCAGCCGAGCACTTCTGTTATGTGACAATGACAAATTTATCTCAAAAGAAACCCCTGTAGCTGAGTTCATCTGCAGGGGACTGGCTGTAATTGGGAATTCTCTGAATTAACTTCCATGTAGCATACAATGTTTATTAAAGGAATAAGAATGTGTTCATTTGAAGCTTACACACATCACTTAAACTCAACAGTAATCCCTAGGATTCTTTAGAACGTTGACGACCAAAAGAGCCTTTTTTTTTTTTTTTTTTTTGAGGGGGGATGTATTTTATCACCGACATTACTTAGAACTGCCAGGACATGGCATAGTAAAGAGAAGATCAGCTTTTAGTTGGTTTTATTATTGCTTTTAAATTCTCTACAATGGAACCTTCCCACCACCTTGCCCTCAGCACGCCACTGTATTTAATAACCAGTGACATAATTACACTTTATAATTGTGATCCCTGTCATAACAGGGAGTCCTCAGAAGTACTGGGTGTCTGATCCAGAAAGATTTCTCTGAAGAAGGGATCTTTAAATATATATATATATAATATATATAATTCATATACCACAAAATTCGCCCTTTAAAGGGTACAGTTCAGTGGTTTTAGTATTTGCACAGAGTTTTAGAACCATTATCTCTAATTTCAGAACATTTTCATCAGCCCTAAAAGACACCCCGTGGTCATGAGCAATCCCTCTGGGTCCCCCACTGTCCCAGCCCCTGGCAACTACTGATCCGCTTTGCGTGATCAGCTCTTGAGCTGAGCCTTGGCAGATGAGGAGAGGTCAGTTTGTCAAGCAGTGAGGAGCAGAGCATTTCCAGCAGACACGGTTAGGGATAGTGCAGAGGAGAGGGACCTGTGTGGCCACAGCACAGAGTCTGAGGGTAGGTGAGCTAGACTATGCCGTGAAAGTCATGCTGCTTAGCAGAGCGACTCGATTTCTTCTGCTGGTGGCAAGGGTCTGACACAGAAATTTCCACTCAGTTCACGCTCAGAGAACACTGAGTCAAGGAACAAGTAAATACATCTCTCCTACCCTTTTAAAGCATCATAAAGGATTGCTTTATTTTAAATATTTGCAACATGAAGTCAGACATACAAGAGACATATGTGTGTACTCCCAAAGTCATGGTGCAATCTTACTGTGTGGGGTTGCAATCTTACACCCCAAGAAATCTTTTATACTAAGCAAATAGCTGAACTTAAACTTGGAGATAAGCTGTAATTTATCTTCGCAGGAAACACTAACCCCAAACTTGCTGGAATTTCTTGTTGAGGTTTGACAGAGTGGACGGTGGAAGTCAGACTAAGGATTTGGGGTTGGTAGAGATTCAGAACAAGCTCTTTGTCATTTGAATTTCTTCCTATTGACTAAAAAGATTTTTTTTAAATCAAAATGTACTAAATCCACTTGGTTCTCCTGGAAAGGTTTGGATATCCCACATTTAGGGAGTCAGACCCAGACCAAAGTTCTCGGTCCTTATCCTGGTTCTGACTTTTCAATTCCGTGGCCTCCATGATCACTTTTATTAGTTTCCCCGTGTAGTTTGCCCGTGTCGTTTATGCAAATGCACACCATCTAATATCTCCCCCTTCTTTCGGGAAAGGTAGCATACTCTTCTAAAACTTCCTTGCTTGCCTTACTATACCATGGGAAATTTCCCACGTTAAAATATGAAAAAGCCCCTTGTTCTTTTTCTTCTTGAAGATTTTATTTTTAAGCAATCTCTACACCCAGTGCGAGACTCAAACCTTCGACCCCAAGATCAGGAGACTCGCACAGAGCATGGACTGAGCCAGCCACATACCCCCATTTTTTAAAAATAGCTGCATGATAATCCATGGTTCATTTAACCCCTTCCCTACTGATGGACACCTGAGATGTGTATACTCTTTTCCCCCTTACGAATGTTGTTACGATGATGAATCTTGTTGTAGCGTACTTATGTGATGTGCAGCTGTGGGTAAGTTCCCAGAGGTGGAATTGCTGGGCAGAGGTAGTGCGTTAGTCGTTTTGATAGACTTTTGAGTACCAGACGCCCTCCCCTTAAGCAGTGAGCCATTCTGCATTTTTACCACCTCAGTTTGCACATAGCCTCACCAGTAGAGTATGTTCCCAAACTTGGGTTTTTCCAAACTGATGGGTGAAAAATGCCACATCAGTATTGGTTTAATTTGCATTATTTTGTTACGCATCATTCATAAATGTAAGAATGTGCGTGTGTGTGTGCGTGTGTATGTGTGTGTGTGGTGGCCTCTATTTAAGTCATTTTGCCTGTTTTGTGTTAGATCATCGGTTTTCCATATTCTCAATTACTAGGAGCTCTGTATATGGGAGGGAGGTATGAGTTGCAGATATTTTTCCCCCATTGGTTATTTATCTCTTTGCTGTGCTATTTTTTCCTCTCTAGAAGTGTTCTCTATCTATATAATAATTTTTTTTGTAATGGCTTTGGTTCATTCAAATCATAGGCAGACCTTTTCTACACCAAGGTTTCAAAGAAATTTTTTAATGTGTTCTTCTTAGGCTTTTATGATTTCATTTTTCACATTTAAATTTTGATCCATTTGGAGCTTATCCTGTACAATGTAAAGTATGGACCCAGTGATATCTTTAAAAAAATTTTTTTATGTTTATTTATTTTTTTAGAGAGTGAGAGACAGAGTGCAAGGGAGTGGGTGCAGAGAGAGAGGGAGACACAGAATCTGCAGCAGGATCCAGGCTCTGAACTGTCAGCGCAGAGCCTGCCGTGGGGCTCGAGCTCACAGAGTATGAGAGAATGACCTGACCCGAAGCCGGGCACTTAACTGACTGAGCCACCCAGGTGCCCCTGGACCTAGCTACATCTTTTTTGGATGTTTATCCATTTGTCCTAATACCATTTATTAAAAATGTTAACATTACCTCCACTGGAATGAGACACCACTGTTACCAGAAATCAACTTCCTGTGTGTCTCTGAGTCTGTTTCTGGAGTTTCTACGCTTCCCTGGGTATGTCTGGCTCTTTGGCTATTCCCACACTGTTTTCATTATTGAGGCTCAGCAGCATGTTTGATCTGGAGGGTTCCCTTCTCATTGCGCTTCCTTTTTATAGTTTTCCTGCACAGTCTAGCTTATTTGTTTTTCCCATATAAATGTTAGAATCAGCTTGTCTAATGGCAGGATAATGTTAGGTATCTTTTTCAGGCTTATATTAAATTTCTACTGTTTCTTATTGATCCATTCACCCCTTGGCTGCAGGGGATTACACACTGGGGCTCTGTGTTTGCTCTGTTGATCCTTTTTTCCTGAGCAAATCCATTCCTTGAGCCAGGTCTATATGAGGTACTCACCCCCCTTCTCCATAGTCTATTCCAGGCTATCTGCAAAGCCTGTGGGCATGGACATTGTTCCTGCTGCGTTCCCGGCATCCCCTCCATCACTGGCCACTTTGGGCCTCTCCGCTTTTGGGGAATCAGACCGAGGAAAGAAAAGGGGAAAGGGGAGCCTCCTAATTGGCCTCCCCTAGAAGTTTCCACCTTATGGGTTTTCTGCCCGCTACACCCACCCTCCACATGAATCAGGAGAACAGAGGAAAGATGCTCCTGGGAAGCGAGGAAGGCCAAGCTCCCCTCCAAATCGCCAGTAAGACCAGGACAAAGCTGTTCACCCCCTTTCCTTACCAAGGCAATGATGTTGTATGATTAGAAGCTGGTGGGAAAAACTTACATGGGTAAGATATAAAACCAGAATTATTAGGAGGCCCCTGCACCAACAGGAGTCTCTGATAGCTATGTTCTTTCAACAGCTGCTCTCCTTTGTCTCTTATTAGATACCCGTTTGGATCTCTAGACAAGGCGACGCCACAGGGATGGTGGCACCTGGAATCCAGGTAAGGAGCACCTGACTGCAGACTTTGTTTGGGTTTTCTTTGGTTTATTGTGCACAGTCACTGCCCCGACAAGCATATTCTCATAAGCCCTTGCAGGCATGAGCTGATTACCCTTTCCCTCTCCATCCCCCACACCAGCACAGTGCTCAGGGCCAACCAGTCATGCTTTTGATTGATCTATAGATGTCACCTCGTGGGAGGCAGGCATTTTCTTGAATTAGGAAGAATCCCATCAGTAATCCCATTTATGAGAGCCCATGTGGTCTATTCCTTGCTGACTTAGTTCAGAAACTTCTGCTAAAAACCTGTCCTGAGCCTGCAGCTATAAATTAGCTCATGCTCTGGCATAGTCTCAGATGTCTGTGACATCACCTCCACCTGACGGCAGTGCCTTGTCTTTAGACATATTGCCACATCCCTCCCCCTCCCCCTTAAATCCTCTTTTCAGAAGTGTGTGGTGCTTGAGTCCTTCCTGGGAGTGGTCAGCTCTGAGAATTTGGGCCATCTGCCAAGGCCGGCTCCGCCTGGTGGGGCAGAGATGCACAGGGCCCTCTCTCGCCAAGGCAGATCTGTCGGTCTATGTCAGTGAAGACATCATAATTATCCCTGGTAATTTTAGTTTTCTGAAATGCACGTGGCTTCAAAGTTCCAGTGGCTCGGGGCACACAGGTAGCTCTTTCCATCCAGGACGTGGGGGATGCGAGGGGGTGAGCAGGGCAAGGTGAACAGGTAAAGAAGACATGGCTCTCTATTGCCTTTTGCAGGCAAGAGGATGAAACAGCTGACATCTGTTTAGGGCGTGGGAATCCCACTATACTGGAAGCCTCTGATAAAGTAAACCAAAACATTTCATTAAAATTCATTTCCTTTTCTCACATCTTACTGAAAACAGAAAAATATTTCAACCTTGGCATAGCCACTGAATTATTCATCTGAAAATTAAAAACAAAAAAAAAAACTTTGATGCAGTACAGATGGGATCCCTCCCTGCCCTTTGCTCCTCGAATTCCCCTTCCTCTGAAATGAGGCTGGGGGTCCTGGCTTCCCGCTGTGGCCAGTGCTGGTGGTGGTCGGGGGGATATATTCTCTCTTGTCCCCTCATGGGAGCAATGCCAGAACACCAGCCGTGGCTCCCAGACATGGGGGACTCCATGTTGCCCTGAACCCTGGGCCTCCAGGGCTCAGGGGACAGGGGGAGCCCACACGGGGGCACACCAGGGCTGTGTAGACACTAGCGCAGGGAGAATGCCTCTTGTCACTCCCTGAAGAAGACCAGAGGAAAGCCTGGGCCATCCCTACAGTTCCAGCACCAGCTCAGAGCTCCCAGGCAGTCCTCCTGCACCGCCTTGGACCTCCATTCTCCCTAAAGGCCAGTGTTGACAGAGAGTGCTCAGCACCTACAGCGTAGGGAGTGGGGCAGTAAAGGACCCACGACTGTCCTCTACATGCCTGCTCTTGCGTTATCCATTTGGGACTTCTCTTCCATCTCAAGGCTGCCTTTGTGATTCATTTTAACCTGATGGCACTTACCAACCAGTTTGGGGGAGGTGACCTTTGACTGCATTTCCCCCAGGTGGCATCACTGCCCCCTGCAGGCCTGGCTGTCCATCACGCTGTGACCCTTCCTCAGGTCTCCATCAGCACCCTTTAACACCCGACCTTCCACTGTGCCCTCCTGAAGTGGGGGGCTTCCTTCACGAGCTCTGGTTCCATTTTTGTTGGCCATATTTGCTGAAACCCAAACCCAAACACACAGGTATGGGGGTTCTAGAGGTATTCAGGGAAGTGAATTTTTGAAAGTGGGGCTGTCCTCAGAAGCTGGTGGCTGCTTCTCTGCTTGGGTGGCCTGGGAACTTTCCAGTGACGGACTTCCTTTTTGGATACGGTCACACTAGTTGCACATCTTTTCACGTCCCTTATTTTCCTAAGTCTCTGTCTCACGAGCTTCTCTAATTTCAGTTGCCGGGAAATATTTTGTAAATAAAGATTGAGGCTTCTTCCATCGATGGTCCAAATACATCGAAATTCTGAGTTAACTGGCCAGCACAGAGGCAGAGAGCCATGTCCACACATTCTAGAGAGGAGGGGTGGTCTGTTTCTGGCAAAAACACCACCCCTCTCTGCCCAAAGAAAAACAGTCTAATTATTCCTTGTGACTGTCAGCATTAATCAGATTATCCAGAAGGTACTCAACTTGATTTCGTTTTATGGTACAAATAAAGCCGAAGGGGAGGCAAGAGTTTCTGGCTTTCCCTAAAATGCTCCCTCAATGGCTGTAAACAGTTTTGTGGGTGGAGGATTCTCAAAGTGAACGGGTGATCCATACCACGGGTATCGGCAGCCCTAACCAGGGTGTCAGGGGCAGGGAGCTGGGGCAGGAGGGAAGCAGATGGGAGTCGGAGTGGCAGGTGAGGTGGGCGTGGAATAGAGAAAACAGAGGTGGAGGTGGAGCTGAGGGCTGAGACCAGCTGAAGAGGCTGGGTCTGGAGGCTTACAGCAAAGCTGGACTTGAAACCTGACAGTCAACGGGAGCCAGAACAGGTGTGTTTGTCTCCTTGGGCCACCATAGCAAAGTCACACCCACTGGGGGGGCTTAAATGACAGGCAATTATCGTCTCGCAGTTCTTGAGGTTAGAAGTCCAAGATCAAGGTGTTGGCTGGTTTGGTTCCATCCGAGAGCTGTGACGGGAACCTGTTCCATGCCTTTCCCCAGCTTTTGCTGGCTTACTGGCCATGTTTGGCATTCCTTGCCTTGTAGACACATCACCCTGACCTCTGTCTTTGTGTCCACGTGGCACTCTCTCGGTATCCCAATTTTATAAGGACACAAGTCATATGGAAGTAGGGTCCCACCTACTAGGGTCCAAGGTGGGACCCTATTTCAATATGACCTCCTCTTAACTAATTTCATCTGCAAAGCTCCAGGACTGCGGGGGTGAACTCCTGTGTACTCCCTGACCAATGGCCCACATGTGGATGTAGAAAGCTCCAGCCGAGGAGAGGTAGCACCAGCATCGACCTTTTTCAGGGCTGCCCCTGCTTGGGCACCCAGCTGCCTGGCACTCCATACTCATGCCTACGGACTTTGTCTGAGGTCCCCATTCTGTCGTTTAAACCAAGGGGTTCTGTTCACTCCTTGTGAAAATTGACCCTTTGTCCAGGCTTTTAGTGAATGTGACAGAAACTATTGTCCCCCAGTGTCCATTCTTCTTTTCTTCAATAGTAATAAAGTCCTAGAGTTTTAGCCAGGTGTATGAGTGTCTGGAATAAAAACTACATTTTCCAGCCTCCCATGTAGCTCTGTGCCCATGTGACTAAGTTCTGACCAGTGGGAAATAAGCAGAAACTCCTGGAAAATGTATGCCTTGGGGACCTTTCTGCTTCAGGGAACCTTCCTTTCTCCTCTTTTTCTTCTCCCTCCTCTCCCCTCTCCTCTTCCCATAGTTCTCTATTATTGAACACTTACTATGAGCCTTTAAGCATTTTGCATATATCAGCTCCTTTATTTCTCACAATCCTATGGAGTAAGTATTCTTATCGTCTCTGTTTTACAGATGAGGAAAGTAAGGCACACCTGATACATGCCCTCACTTCTGTTTTGCTTTGTTACTTTCTTTCTCTGATAGATGAAAAAAAAAATCCAAACTGACCCAAGAGATTAATTACTTAGGGAGTGATGACTTATACTAAGGATTTAGCTCACTGGCTCTTCTGGCTAGGTTGCTAGCTAGAATGTGGCATTGCTGGCTGCCACTTCTGATCAAGGGCCAGACCCTGAGGGTGAGGTACCACTGATCTGCAATGAGCCACCAGGATCCTGGGTCCTGGTAGCAAAGACCGCTGTGACCAGAGTGATTTACTCTTCCTCTTGGGCACACAGCTAGTCCAGATTCCTCAACCTCCCTTGCAGCTTAGAATAATTTCCAGCCAATGGAATCTGAATGGAATTCTAGATGTGGCCCATTAGAGTCCATGTTCCCTCCTCTGTGCTCTTTCTCCATCATCTGACCACATGCAGAAGAGTCATAGGCTCTAGAGAATGGCAGAACCACAAGATGGAAGGAATTGATACACAATGCTCTGAATACATTCCCTAAATAGGTTTATTTAACAAATGGTTACCAGAGCCAACACTAGGTTCGACCCACATGGAGGAAAGATGCCTGATGGTCAGGAACACTCACACTGGATTGTTAAATCATCAGGGATACAGCTTTTATTGTGTTAAGACATTCACATCTGGGGTCTTGCTTATCACTGCAGCCAGCCCTGACCCCAAGACAGTCCTTAAGACCATAGGGGAACACATTGGCCATACTAACCCGAAAAGGCCATGTTGGAATGTCTATATGAGAAAGACACAAACCACCACACTTCTTGCACTTGCTGTGAATTCTGTAACCCTCCTGATTCCTATGTGTGAGTTGGGATGTTCTGCTAGACACAGGTGAATCTAATCTTACAAAAGACTGTGACAATTACCTTGGTCCTTCCAGATGTTCCCTACCTTTGTTTTGTGCCCCTGCTTTGTTCCTGTGTGTATCCAACTGTGACCCTTGGGGTTTCCAACAATTTTAGTTTTGCCAGCTTTGACCCTCAGAGCCTCCAAAATGCCACTTACTTGAAGGATACCCTTTGGTGCCTCCAGCCAAGGTTACTTCAGGTAACCAGCCCTCTGCCTAGAAGGGTTGGGCACATGGGCATGAAAAAATCCACACTAACCTGACAGGTGACTGAGTTAGCAAGTGGGTGATGACTTAACATTCAGTATCTATGATAGCAGCCTTTTGGCTTACAATCTACCCAAAAGATATCTCAAAAACTTGATCTCTGCAACTTTTTAGAACTCACTTGGCACATTTGGAGTGAAGAGTAAACTTATCTCTTTCACCAAGTCTTCGACATTCATGTAGTTCAATACCATTGCTAATGGTATTGTGACTAGGACACTTGATATGAACCAGGGTATTGATTACACCCAGGTCTTAAAAATCTCATCTCCTAGAGTGTAGAGAGGATGTTGGTGCTAGCAGCTTGGACTGAGCATTCCATGGCGTTACAACCCCCCATTAAGCATGGAATGCCATCGAGACAACTGTTAACAATCTCCCATCCTACTGCCACCATGGTTAGACCTCAACTCTTGAGAAATCTTCCCTTGCCCATAAGTGGAATAAATGCTCATAACT
Organism: Cryptoprocta ferox; assembly: GCA_028646485.1. NCBI lineage: Eukaryota > Metazoa > Chordata > Mammalia > Carnivora > Eupleridae > Cryptoprocta > Cryptoprocta ferox. The sequence goes on along the minus strand of CM053560.1, from coordinate 120,808,121 downwards.
CTAGAAACTTCCCAGGAACCAGACATCATGGAACCCTGGAAGGGCTCAAGGTGTCCCTTTATTCTCCAAGTCAGCCAATAGTGGGGTTGGCAGACAGCTCTCAGACAGACCTAAGATTGAACCTCAACTTTGCCAAGCTAGTAGATATGTGAGTTCTTCCAAGTTGTATCATTCCCCTGACACTCAGCTTCCTCATTTGCAAAATGGGGCATATTCCTATCTTATGAGGACTGGACATATCAAATGTAAACTCTCTGTAAATGTAGTTATTTTTGAAAATGACAGAAGTTCTCTTGCTGCAGAGTTGCCCAGCTGTTTTCATGTTGGTCAGTCTCCATCCTCCTTCCCTCTCTGGAAATATGAGTCTCAAAGTCCCAGCCCTGCCACTCAACGAGTCGTGTGATTTGTCCAATTAATTTAATTTCTTTAAACTGTTTCCTCATCTTTAACATAGGGATAGTAATAGTACCAGCCCCCTAGCACTGTTTTGAGACTTAAGTGAGTTAAAGTATGTGAAGCACATAGAGCAGAGTTGAGCACATGGAAATATCGGTTAAATTATTGTTATCACAGGAAGGGATTACTTCCTGGCTCATGGTGTCTTCCCTTTTGGACTGAAAGCTCTTTGAGGCTTGAAACCTTGTCTCTTTACCAGCAACACACTCCCATTTGCTGTTAAATCTAGTCCTGGGGATGCCTGGTGCCTTCCCGTGGACTCACTGGCTGGCTGTTCATGCTGACAAAGGGCAGAGTGTGACCGGTCTCCGGGCTAGTGAACCGTTGGCCACGCACTTGGCCTCTGAGTCTTAAGTCCCATCTCTGAAGTGGATGGAGCCCTGGAGCTGTGCCTGTAACACTAGTCCATTCTGGGATCAGAATGAAATCTTACTGTGAGTCTAGAGGATGGTTCAGGGTCTGTCCTTAAATGTTTCTTATGGACTACTCTCATTGCAGGATCCAGTGCGAGTATTTAATGTGAATTGCTAGCTTGCTTTCAAACCAACCTCCCAGGAAAAGGATGAAGGGAGGAAACTATCCTATTTGGAGTTCAGATACTACTACTGTCAGAGTCTCGCATAATCTCAATGACATGTGACCAGATGGCATATGGCACTCACCTCCATGCCCCAAGTGTGGTTGATGTTCTGTGATGGTAGGTCTCCTTCTTGCCCCGGTCCCCTACCCCTGTCTGGAGCTTGCCCTCACTCTGTTGACTTATGGGAAAGACTACTCTGGTGTCTGGCTCCGAGCTGTCACAGACAGGTGTTCCTCTTGGTCCAGCAGAGTGGTAGGATGCTAATCACTGGCCAAGGAGCATGTGAGCAGGACCAGGCTTGGCTTCCCTGGTGGAAGGGCCCAGCCTTGAACCAGGAGGTTCTGGGGCAAGGAGATGGGGGACTCATTTTGCTCTGCCGTGGTTTCCTCTGCACAGGCGAGGCCATCACAGAGATTCATATCCACATTGTATCCATCGTCATCTCTTTTCTGAGCCTCTACAGCATCAGGAGCTGGGATTTCCTCCCGTTTTTGCTTGTGTGAAGGCTGACACCACCCAGTCCTACATCAGAAGCGTGAAGGCTGACACCACCCAGTCCTACATCAGGAGCCTGCACATTTAGGTGGTGCTTCCCCATTACGTGCACTCTGCTTTCAAAGAAAGAAACACGTCCAGAGCACCATGTTGTTTTTTCAGTGTGACAATGACACACAGTCATTCCCACAATCTCCGATGAGCACCTGGAGCCACACCTTCTCAGGATTCACCATCTTGGAGAACTACTTGATTTCTAATTATAAGTCAGATATCCAATTTACCCGATAGATTCCACCAACCTTGTTATAGGCACTGGGAGAGCAAAGGAGCCAGGGGTTAGGAAAAAGCACGAGAAGAAACAGCAACAACACATATCATTAAATAAAAAATGTGACCAGCCTCGATTACAAGTGTTGTCGCCCGAAGCCTTTCAATAGGCACACACCCGCACTTGCATTAACCCCGGGGTACTGAATAGCAGCTTGTCTAAGTGAGGTGCTGGCGATTTTGTCAAAGCCCGCCTTAATGAAAAAGGCAGGACCACCTACCATGAACTTTTCTCTATGACTTCATTCTTCAGCAGTGCTCAAGTGTAAATAAACTTGTTTACCAAGATCAGAATGGTGATGTTAATGAAGTCTTATTTGTGCCACCACAATGACAAGTAATTTGTGCACAGTTGAACTCAGGAGAGTGGAGGAAATAACCAAGAGAAATTGCATTTCTTGTTCTAAAGTTTCCATACAGATGTCCTGAGCCAAAGTTAGCACGGTCAATATTCTCCTTTGCTTTTGATTGTGTGTCCATAGTAGAGGAAAAAAAAAACCCTGTTATTGCGCCTCATGTGGTAAACAAAATTATACTGTATGTAACGAGAAGAAAAGTGAAATGAGAAGCATTGATGAATGTACCATCGGGTGTAACGTTGGTGGCCAGTATGTGGCTTTTATGAAATGGATGCATGAATACGAGGGCCCTAATTATTGCTTTCAATTGACAAAGTATGGTGAATATAGAGAATGTTGGAGTAGAACTCTGGCTGTGTCTCAAAGCAGATTTAGAAGTAAATATAGAAATTCGTGTGCACGTGGCATTACATTTAAAAATTTATTGTCAGAAGCAAGACAGGTCTTAAATGCTTTATTGAGTAGATCTGATGAATGACTAATTTTGTTTGTGTTTGTTGTTCTGGAACGGGGATCCACAAACTACAGCCCGTGGGCCAAATCTGGCCCACTACCTGCTTTTGTAAATAAAGTTTTATTGGGAAAAAGCTACGTTCATTTGTTTACATACTGTCTGTGGCTGGTTTCATGATATACTTGCGGGGTTGAGTACTTACAACAGCCCACGAAGGCTAAAATATTTGCAGTTTGGCCCTTTATAGAAAAAATGTCACCGGATCCCTGTTCTGTTGGAAACAATTATCTCAGAGAAGAAACACAGGCTGTTGGTGAGGTGATGGTCAGATGGGGTGCGGAAAGAAATAACCACATATTTTCAGATAACGGGAAGGAAGAAACAGAAACAGAGTATATGGAGGGGAAACCGGAGCCTTCAATGAGGAAGTGGGTTCCAAAGTGAAGAGGGGAAGAGAGAGTTCTGCGGATTGTGATTCCATTCTTTAATAAGCATAGTATAAATCTAAATGGAACTGCTTGAGTACAAAGACAAATTACCATGTAGGTTTTTATAGGCGTATTAAACATTTTATCAACTCATGGGATATCTGACTCACAAATAAATCGCCTCAAAATCAGAGGCGGGAAATTCAGTGGAGGGAAACATCTCTTTGGAAACTCAAACGTGGAGGGAAGGATCCTAGCTTCCCCTTGCCCACTGGTGGGGGATGGTTAAAGAGGTTGGGTTCTCTCACTCTTCAGCCTTGTATGAAGGCTATCCCCTCTGCTTGTACTGTTGCTGCAAATGGAGAGAAAAGAACCATGGAACGTTTTTCTCATGCCAAAGGCATCTATTGCCCCACAGGGTTCATTATACTAGGCCAGTACCTACCTGTTTAACAATTCTGTGTTTGGATTCAGCAGCCCAGTGGGTCGTAAAGCAGGTGCTGGCCATGGGTTTTATGGGTGATGGGGATCTTTGAATCCCAAAAGTGGAGGTGTGGGATCGCTCTGGGTAGACACTCAATAACGTGACAATTAATACAGTAAGAACATGTTAGCCCGGAGAGCCTAACGTCTGGCTCTTCTTAGCCAAAAGGTGACTCCTGGTTCAAAAAGTCCTAAGAAAACTCTTACTTCTACTTTCCTTTCCTGCTCTCTTCACGAGACAGGGGTCTGTGTTCACAGTCTGGCACTCACACAACCACGTGCTCAACAACAACACAACAATGGAGATAGTGGCTAACCCTTGTCCAGGCACTGCCCATTGAGCTTTCACAGACTACCTCCTTTAGAGCACACAGCGCTGTGAGGAGGCACCAGTATCATCCCCATTTTATAGATGAGGACATGAAGGCACAGAGAGGGTACACAACTTGTCCATGGCCACACAGCTAGAAAGAAGAGGAGCCAGGCAGTCCGTCTCCAGAGTCGAGGCTTTAAAAAAATATTTAAAATAGACCTCAGGTACATCGAATGGGGCTCACTACAACTTTGGTATGATACTCTCTCAGGCATGCCCCCTCTTTTCCTTATTTCCTTAATGAAATTACAAATCATACATTCACACGTACATGTCGTTTTAGTTTGGGCTCCCACAGATGCAGACCCTAAGACTGGGATTTGAGTGCAGATGGTTCGTTTGGAAAGTGCGGGAAATCAGTGAAATCGGTGAAAGAGAGATGGGAAAAAGAAAGGCGGCAGATAAGGAGTATATTCTTTTTTATTCTTTTTTAACGTTTTTATTTTCATTCCAGTTAATTAACATACAGGATAACACTGGTTTCAGGTGTACAATATAGTGATTCGACCCTTCCATAAAATACCAGGTGCGCGTCCCAACTAGGGCCCTCCTTCTTCCGCATCACCTGTTTAACCTACCCCCACCCTCTCGCCTCTGGTAACCATCAGTTTGTTCTCTGTTTCTTGGTTTGCTTCTCTCTCTCTTTCTGTTTTCTTTCATTTTTCCCCATGTGCTCATTTGTTTCTTAAATTCTACATGAGTGACATCATATGGGACTGTCTTTCTCTGACTGACTTATTTCACTTAGCTTAATACTCTCTAGTTCCATTCACATCATAGCAAGTGGCAAGGTTTCACTCCTTTTTATGGCTGGCCAATATTTCATTGCTATACATATAATATATATGTATATATTATATACATAGCTTCTTTATCCGTTCATCAATCCATGGACACTTGGACTGTTTCCGTAATTTGGCTATTGTAGATAATGCTGCCACAAACATTGGGGATATGTGTAAGCCTTTATATTAGTAGCTTGTATTCTTTAAGTAAATACCTACTAGTGTGATTGCTGGATGGTGGGTAGTCCTATTTTTTTATTTTTTAACGTTTATTTATTATTGAGAGACAGAGAGAGACAGAGCATGAGCATGGGAGGGGCAGAGAGAGAGAGAGGGAGATACAGAATCTGAAGCAGGCTCCAGGTTCTGGGCTGTCAGCACAGAGCCCAATGTGGGGCTTAAACTCACAAACCGCAAGATCATGACCTGAGCCAAAGTCAGACACTTAACCGACTGAGCCACCCAGGTGCCCCGGGTAGTCCTATTTTTAATTTTTTGAGGAACCTCTATACTGTTTTCCAGAGTGGGTGCATCATTTTGCATTCCCACCGACAGTGCATGAGAGTTATTTATTTATTTATTTATTGAGAGAGTGCGAGAGAGAGAATGCTGCCGAGAAGGGAGAGGGAGACACAGAATCCAAAGCAGGCTTCAGGCTCTAAGATGTCAGCCCAGAGCCCAATGCAGGGCTTGAACTCATAAACTGCGAGATCATGATCTGAGCTGAACTCTGAGCCATCCAGGCACTGAGAGTTCTAAGCAAGCCTTAGCCACAAAGGGCAATAGGAGCTTATTCTTGTGGGAAAACTGAGAAACACATAGCTCAGAATCACCCAATGAGCCCAAGGATGAGGGAGTTGGGGCATTGATACACCAATTGCGGTCAGCCAGTGGTTGATAAGCCTTGGCAAAAGGGAGAAAAGCCTTGGGGGATAGAAATGCACATCTTGGTGGTTGCAATTCACTGAGGGAACATGAGAAATTAGGATACAGAGCAGTGTTTCTCAATATTAAAAAAAAGAATCATTGTTACCCCTAAGGACACTTTTAAAGCATTTTTTTCCTAATTGCCCCCACCTCCATGAAGGTTTACTACCACAGATGTATTGCAAATATGTTTATGCACTATGGCCCTTTGTGGGGGGAGAAGGGTGACAAGCCATTAAATTTTTTTAATTAAAAATATGTTTATTTTATTTTAAAATGTTTAAATGTTTATTTCATTTTATTTTATTTTTGAGGGGGGGGTGGATGGGCAGAGAGAGAGGGAGTCACAGAATCTGAAGCAGGCTCCATGCTCCGAGCTGTCAGCACAGAGCCCAACATTAGGCTCAAACCCACGAACCCTAAGATCATGACCTGACCTGAGCCAAAGTCAGATGCCCAACCAAATGAGCCACTCAGGTGCCACTACAAGCCATTAAAATATGCAAGAATTTTTGTCCCCCATCTTAGGGTTCTCTGGAACCAATAGGATGTGTGTGTGTGTGTGTGTGTGCGCGCGCATAACTTGATTCTTAAGCATATCAAACTGCATATACTCATATATATATACACACATATAAGCATATGAATGTATTTCAGCATGTTCATATATCTAAAACATAAAAAATAAGGAAGTGGCTCATGCGATTACGGAGCTGACAAGTCTCAAACCTGCAGCTGGTTAGCTGGAGACCCAGGAGAGCCAATGGTATAAGTTCCAATCCAAAGGCCATGAGGCTGAAGACCCAGTGTGAGCTGATGTTTCACTCTGAGTTTGTATAAGGAAAGAACCACTAACCCAGGTCCAGGTAGTCAGGCAGGAGGAATTCCCTCTTGCTCACGAAGGGTTAGCCTTTTTGTTCTATTCAGGCCTTCAGTTGACTGGGTGGGACTCATCCACTTTAGGGGGGTGGGCTGCTTTACCGCTTTACCAATTCAAATGTTAATCTTATCAAGAAACATCCATGAAGACCCAGAATAATGCTTGACCAAATGTCTGGGCACCCTATGGCCCAGTCAAGTTGAAACATAAAATTAACCATCACACCCCGAAGCCCCATTCCAACTATAACACAGGAGAGATCTTGCCCCTGAGGACGCATGGTCCAAGTGGCTGGGCAAGCCACAGACTGAAGACTGCATCTGGTATGTCCATACGTCCAACCCACACCATCCAGCTCTTGTCTCTCTGTCCTTGCTCACTGGGGCGGCTGGCCAGTGGTGCTTAGGTGGTGAATCCACAGAACAGAGAGAGAGGCATTTCATTTCATTTTTCTAGGCTAAGAGGTCCAGGGGGAAGACAGAAAGCAAAGGAGAAGAGGGTAGGACAGATTTGAAGCAAATGATTAACTCTGAGAATCCACCACAGCAGAAACAAAGCTCTGGTTTTCATTATTTTCCAGGATCTCCATGTAGTTTCGATTTCCCCAAAAGGAGCCCCCGGCACAAAATAATTAGACCCTGCCTTGGTATTTCGCTGCTGTTGAAATCAGCTTCTAGGGAAGATGTGAACATCCCTCTCCCTGCCCAAGCCCCACCTCAATCTCAATGAGAAGCTGACTTCTCATGTTCCTAAGTTGAAAAGCAGTTGAACAGATGGTGGCTGACACCTTTCTCAGGAATCCTGGAAACCCACCAGTCTATCCACCGAGGTATGAAAAAGAGAAAAAGGGACCAAAAAATGTGGTGTGGAGAGAGAAACGACTGGAGTGGATGAGCCCAAGAGAACACCATGCTGCTTGGTGTGTTGGAGAGGCACTCTCCGCCACAAGCTGGGAGTTTAGGAGCCGGGAGGGCACAGGCTGTCTCGTTGGTGGGACATACAGCTGCAGCCAGGAGGCTGAGATCAAACAGCATCCCGACCCAGGCTGTTCACAGGGGACACTCCTTCCCCCAAAGATTCTGAAGCCGAGTTAGAGTAAAGCATTCCAAATGTGTATGCTTGCCTTAAAATAACAGAATTCCTTCCAGGTTCTAAATGGAAGCCTAGGTTGTGAAAACTGGATCATAGAAGATGTTAAGAGAAGAAAAGGGAAAGCCATGCAATATGGCGCACCTACTTTTCCTACGAGAGAGCACGACATACCATAAACCTGTATCTGGACTTGAGCACTGGGGAGCAAGCAAAGAAGGTTTTTTCTGCTGCTTCCTTGATAGAATAAGAAAAGAAATCTAAGCAAAGAATGTCTTTGGCGGCGGTGGGGGGGGGGTGGCGGAGAGGAAAACAACAGCTTTAAGTCACCTTGTTAAGGTATATACACTTGCTTTTCTACCAAATGATTTCAGATTTGTTTCAATAAATGGGACAATGATTGTTGGATACAACCCAAGACACTACATCAAATCCTTTGCCCCTTTATTAAACCTGAAACATAGTATCTATATTATCTTTGTCCTGATAGAAACTCATCATTCAGCCTCAGTGACAATTTTGTGGTTGACCACATAAAACTTAGTAGCAATTAAACTACTCCATTAGCATTGCTCTGATTTTTTAGTTCCTGCAAATTTAAGTCATTATAGAAATCATTATAGAAAATCAAATATAGGGGAGAATCCTAGAATATGGAACATATCATTGTTTTAGGGCTAGGACCTAAAGGAGTGTTAAGGCAAATCAATCCCTTCACTTTCTAGAAGTGGAAAACTGCATCCAGAGAGGTTGAACAATTTACTGAAGGTTAGCAGCTGGCTGGCAACAGACATTTCCTACCTCAGGGCAGGCTTGCTTACCCCTCCTAACACAAAATGAGAAAACTACCCACAGGTTCACTTGAAAAGCCACTAACTGGGACCCAGGACCACAGACTGGCATTTTAGAAAGTTTAAGATAGGAAATTTGTTTACACTGTGAGAAGGGGAAATGAACCAAAAATGGCGGCATATAGGATTAGCTTTACATTTGCCTTGTAAAAAACTGTCCAATGGAGTCATGATACTAGGAAATCTCCATGCTAAAGTCCTCCAAAGAACATACTCAAATCCCACATACCTGTTTGCAGATGCCTGGAGATCAGGAGTAAATGTTTTGCTTCAAGTCACAATGAAGAAAGGGGCTTTCTGTGCACCCAGAAGTGATAGGATTGTCCCCAATAAAGTCCAATGACAGCACTGCAGACATGGTGGAAAGCAAAGCAAGGGTACATGTGCCGGCCAAGATCTCCTGTAGCAAAGGGAAGAGCCAGAGTTGGGAAGAGGAGCATCCTGACCACAGATCTGTTTACAGGAGTGGGTTTGGGCAGAATCATAGGACCCCTGGCTGTGTAGAAACCAAATTCAAAAAGGGATGCATCAGATGATGTTTTGGGATATAGAAAAGAAATAGTTGACATTTTTGCTTTTATGTTTACATCAAAAATAGGGAGTAAATTAATTTCTCTGAGTATCTAATATGTGGACAGCACATATACTCTCTCTTGGCCACGCAGTCTCAGTGTGTAAGGCACCAGGAGTCCTGGGGGATGGACAGGGAAGCCCCATCCTGATAGACCACACTCTGACTACCAGGCTGTGGCGTCATGCATGACCGTACCTTGTTCTAAGTAGACTAACTCTGATAAAAAGGACAAGTGGAGCTTCTGGATGGGTGAGTGATAAGCTGTTTGGATGAATGTTCCTACTTTCACTTTCACATCTAAAAATGCTACATAAAAATAGATTTTTTAAAACCTTAAAATAAAATAAAAAACCTTCTTAAAATATCAAGGAATTGGCAGCAAAATTAGGAATTAGAAGGTAATTGAAAATTGATGTTAAAGTGGGAACCCTGAAAACCCTTATTCCTAGGGTGTTTGCTGATACAGACACATATAAGCATTAGATTTTACAGTCTCTTGGGGCATGAGGAACAGGAATCAAACCACAGTAAACCCTCCCCCACGTAAACGGGGGGTTGCTCTCTCAAATTATGGGTGATCCAGAGAGAACCACCGTTGTATGGATTTGTAGCCCAAAGTAACATCATTTGGGAAGACTACAATCCTGATAGCTGTGAATCTCGTTTGAAAGAACCTCATGCTGTGGTGCTTTGAGGTATTTAGCAGAAAACAAGTGCAAATCTTCTGAGGAATGCCCCTTTCTTCTAGATTTCAAATTATTCCTACAAGTAATTTTTAATGACAGAAAGCAGCACCCAACTAAAATTAATCAAGCACGTGGGGAAATTGGCACTGTGAATGAGAACAATCAGAAACAACATAAAATAGAAACAACCAAAGACTTCATCTATTTATTGTCAAACACAGATCACAAAGCAGGTATGCTTACTGTATTTAAAGATTTAAGCAGGACGCCTGGGTGGCTCAGCTGGTTAAGCATCTGACTCCTGATTTCAGCCCAGGTCATGATCTCACGGTTCATGGGTTCAAGCCCCTCATTGGGCTCTGCACCAGTGCAGCGCTTGCATGGAATTCTCTCTCCCTCTCTCTTTGCCCTTTCCCCACTCATCTCTTTCTCTCTCTCTCTCTCTCTCTCATGCTTTCTCTCTCTCTTTTTCAATAAATAAATAAACTTTTTAAAAAAGATTAAACACACACACACATACACATACACACACACACACACACACGTGGAACAGGAAACTATAAAAAGTGACATTGAAAATAAAAAAAAAGAACCAAATAAGGTTTCTACAAATGAAAAGCACAAGAATTAAAATGAAGAACTCAGTGGATACATAAAAAAGAGGAGGCACGGGGGTGCCTGGGTGGCTCAGTTGGTTAAGCATCCGACTTCGGCTCAGGTCATGATCTCATGGCTGGTAAGTTCGGGCCCCGAGTCAGGCTCTGTGCTGACAGCTCAGAACCTGGAAACTGCTTTGGATTCTGTCTCTCCCTCCCTTTCTGCCCCTCCCCTGCTCATGCTCTGTCTCTCCCTCTCAAAAATAAATAAACATTAAAAAAAAAAAAAAACCAACAGAGTAGACATAGCCCAAGAAAGAATTTAATTAAGTGGAGGATATATTTGAGGACATTTTCCAGAATACAGCACAAAGAGACAAAGAGGTGGAAAATACAGAATAAATCTTACAAGATATGGAAGATAAACTGAGAAGGTCTAATATCCATTTGAGCAGAATACCTGAAGGAGAGAATAGAGACAAAGATGCAGCATATTTGACAATATAATGGCTGAGATTTTAATAATGAATCATTCCATAATGAATTCAAGAATGGTTTTCAAGCAGTTTATATAAAAATAAATGCAAGCCTAAATACATCATAGTGAAACAGAAACAGCAACATGGGAAAAACAAAAAGTTATACAAGGAACCATAGTAAAAAGATCTGCCTGAGTCACAGAGTCACAGCTGGCTTATCAACTGTGACAGTGGAAGTCATAAGGTAGTTGAATGACACCTTCAATTGGATAAACAAAAATGACTGCCAGTCCAGTATTCTATATTCAGAGATAATACCTTTCAAGGGCAAAATAAATATACTTTCAGAAACAAACAAATGCTGTTGACTATACCACTAATAGACTCTCATTAAAAGAAATTTTAAAGGCAGAAAGAAATTGATCCCTAAAGAAGATAAAGAAAGAACAAAGAGCCAAGAAAGTAGAAAATATGCCAGCTAGTTCTAACAAACATTGACTGTCTAAAATAATAATAATGTCTTGTGAGGTTAAAAAAAGGAAAGAGAGATTAACTGAAAATTGTAGTCACACCAGTTTTTTTCTTGATCTGAATCTCTACATGGTAACAGACACATTTGTAACACAACTGGTAACAAGCTAGCCCCCCGAATCCTAAAATACAAGTGAGTGTAAACAGACTAACAGTGATTGCAGATCTTTGTGCCGGAGTCTGTGTGGGAAGAAGAAAAGAAGAAGTAACAGGGTGGCATTTTATATACTTGAGAATAGAAGAACCCCAACACGAATGTACTGGAAGCCCAGAAAGCCAATTGAGGGCTGCATTGCTGGGCCAGTATAAGAGTCATGAACTCTCAAACTGGCCTTCTGGAACTTTCTTCTAAGACATGACCCCATACCTAGGAAAGTGCTGGGAATGGAATTTAAACTGAGCCAGATCAGAATAACATCATAAATGAAGGAAAGAGAATGTCTAGACCAGAAATAAGAGAGGGGAACCAAGACAAGGAATCTCAGAAGGTAAACCATCTGATGTTTGACATCACATACAAACAACAGAAGAGGGCGACTATGATGTAAAAAAAATTCCTGAGCCCCGTGTCTTAGCTTGGGCTGCTATAACAAAATTCCATAAACTGGGTGGCTTATAATCAAGACAACTTTACTTCTCACAGTTCTGGACATCAGGATGCCAGCAGACAGACTGGTGACTTCTTCCCGTGTCCTCATACAGTGGAAGGGATGAGGGAGATGTCTGGAGTGTCTTTTATAAAAGCACTAATCCCATTTGTGGGGGCAGAAGCCTCATGACCTCATCTATCAAAATCCCAACCCCATTAGAGGTTAAGGTTTCAAGCCATAAATTTTGACGGGATGCAAACATTCAGTCGATAGCACCCTGCTCCATTTTTAAAAGTCAGGAAAATGAATTTCCCCTAAAACATAGCCATACAAAAGCCATTAAAGTCAAATTCTGTACAGAGTTAGTATTTAAAAAAGAAAATAAGGAACAAGACCACAAAAAGACATGCCCACAAGGTAAAAGTGTAATCTCCTATTTCAGAACAAGCTAAAAATGTTTAAGAAAATGGTAAAAGACATGGATATACACCAGAATTATAAGAACTTAGAAATGAGGTGACAGAAATAATTAAGAGAAAATTAAAAATTGGGGCACCTGGGTGGCTCAGTCGGTTAAGGGTCCAACTCTGTTTCGGTTCAGGTCATGATCTCATGGTTCGTGAACTTGAGCCCTGCAGCACAGAGCCTGCATGGGATTCAGTCTCTCTCTGCCTCTCCCCCAGTTTCTTTCTCTCTCAAAATAAACAAACATTTTTTAAAAACAATAAAATAAAAATGTCATTTCAGAAATGAAGAATTAACTAGAAAGAATATGAGGGAGATTAACAATGAATAATACCTTAGGAGAAACAGAAGGCTGAAAAAAGAAAAAGTCCTCAAATACAAAAGAAAAGAAGAAAGGGATAAAAAGTATTTGGGAGAAAGTAACAAAAGTTAAAGATAGCAAAGAAGACAAAATATATGGATAATAGAAGACCTTTAGAAGCAAACCAAGAAAGGCAGGAAACAAATACTGATGACTGTAACCCAAGAAAACTTGCCTAAAAATTGGAGGGGGCAGAAAAGGATGTAAAATTACACACTAAAAGAGGATATCATGTTTCACCTGAATATTACCAACACCTAGAGATATTCTACTGTAATTACTGGGCTTTAAAGAAAAAAATAAATTATTTGAACATCCAAAACAAAAGAGAATGGAACCTTTTTTTTTAAATGTTTATTTTGTGAGAGAGAGACAGAGCTCAAACAGAGGAAGGGCAGAGAGAGGTGGAGACACAGAATCCGAAGCAGCCTCCAGGCTCCGAGCTGTCAGCACAGAGCCCAAAGTGGAGCCTGAACTTAAGAACCATGAGATCATGACCTCAGTTGAAGTTGGCCACTTCCCTGACCGAGCCACCCAGGCGCCCCATGAACTTGTTTTATTTTTAAGTTTATTTATTTATTTTGAGAACGAGAGAGAGAAGCAGAGAGAGAGAGAGAGAGAGAGAGAGAGCGGGAGAGAGAGAGAATCCCAAGCAGGCTCTGTGCTGACAGCATGGAGCCCAACATGGGGTTCCAACTCACAAACTGTGAGATCATGACCTGAGCTAAAATCAAGAGTCAGATGTTTAACTGACTGAGCCACCCAGGCTCCCTGAGAATGGAACTTGTGAGAAAAGAAGCCTAGATCTGACTTTCAGACAGCAGTAATTATGTCAGGAAAAAAACAAACAAAACTGTAGCCATGTGTTTAAGAAAATGTGCCCCCAGGATTTGATATCCAGCAAAATTGACTTTCAGATATAAAAACATCTTGTTAATATGCAAGATCTCAGGGAAAATTGTTCCCATGAGCCCCGTGTGAGAAACTTCCTAGAGAGTAAGCTTCAGACAACCAAATGACCCTCCTTGACGTGAGGGCAGATGGTGGGGATTAAGTTTATAGTAACCTGCACAGCTAAGTCTGAATGACAGCTTAAAGTGGGGGAGCGTAGACTGTAATGGCCATATGCTCTGACAATTTGTAGTACACCTACTTAAAAAAAACAGAAGATGGGGAGAGCATATGCAAAAAGATTTATTTTAATGTTTGAAATAATCATATTGGTAAGTCCATTAGTATTTTTACTTTTTTATATCAGTATTCTTATTCCAAACCTTTTGTGAATGTAATATGGGATAAGACAAATGACTAATTACGGACAGTTCTAATGACATGGTCCCTTGTATTCTTGAGAACGAGCATTCATGATATAGAAGAAAGGAGTTACAGGTGTAATAGGGAAGTTAAATCTTCCCTATTACCCGAAATCTAGGTAGTTTTTAATTTAGGTTAGAAGAACTAATATTGACTCTTGAGATATTTTATCTTTAAATATGTATTTGGATATATGGGTTACAAGGCATGAAAATCATGAAATGAGTGATACGTATCAAAATTACACAAACTCAGTTGTGTGTGTGTGTGTGCGTGTGCGTGTGTGTGTGTGTGTGTGAGTGTGGGCATATGTGCATTTAGATCCCCTGAAAAGAAAACAATAAAATGAGTTTTTAAAGAAATGCAAGAAACTTTTAAGTATAGAAACCAAAGTAGTGGTTACTTAAGGGATGAGGAGGGGGCTGTAATTTTGAAGAAGGACATATACGTGCTTCTGGAGGGAGGGGGCAGCAAAATTGTATTCCTGACCTGAACTGTGTTTACATTAAAATATTTCATGAAGCCATGCATTTCATTCATGTGGCTCTCTGCTTTATTTTACAATAAAAAGAGTGTGTTAAAACAGATTGAGTATATGCTAACAATGTTATATGGAGGGGCGAGTGGAGTTAAAATGGTCTAATGTCTTTATATTTTCTGGGAAGGGGGTAAAGGTGCTGATTAACTTTAGACTTTAATACTCATGGTGTAGTTTCTAGAATAAGAATAGAAATAGAATATGGAACTCTCAATGTAGTAGAAGGAAAAATCAGATTAATAAAAATAATCCGAAAGTAGGCAGGAAAGGAGAGAAAAATAGGCATAGAACAGGTGTGTTATGGGCTGAACTTTGTCCCCCAGAATGATATGTTGAATTCCTAAACCCCAGTACCCACGAATGTGGCCTTAGTTGGCAATAAGGTCTTTGCAGATATAATTAAGTTAGGGTGATGTCATGTTGAAGTAGGATGTGTCCTTATATTTAAAAAATTTTTTTAAATGTTTATTTCTGAGAAACAAAGAGAGACAGATCATGAGCAGGGCAGGGGCAGCGGGGGGGACAGAGAATCCTAAGCAGCCTCCAGGCTCTGAGCTGTCAGAACAGGGCCCACAGAGGCTGACGTGGGGCTCGAACCCAAGAACTGTGAGCTGAATTTGGACCTTCACTGACTGAGCCACCCAAGCATCCCAGCTGTGTCCTTATAAAAGGAGAAGAGACCCAGACCCAGAGGGAATAGGCCACATGACCGCAGAGGCAGATTGCAGCCATGTCCAAAACTGCGGACGATCAATGGCCACCCCCAGAAGTTAGGAAGATGCAAGGAAGGATTCTGCCCAGTCTCAGAGGGAATATGGCTCTGCTGACACCTTGATCTTAGACTGCTGGCCTGCACGACTTTGAGAGAATAGGTTTCTGTTGTTTTAAGCCACCCAGGGCGGGTGGTACTTCATTATGGCAGCACGGTGGTTTGGTGTGTGTGTCAATTTGACAGGGCAGTGGGTGCCCACAAATTTGGTCAAACGTTATTCTGAATGTTTGCATGAAGGTATTTCTGGGTGAGATTAATGTGAATGGGTGCATTGGTGGAGCAGATTGCCCTCTCCAACGTGAGTGGGTCTCATCCAATCTACTGAAGGTGTGCATGGAATAAAACACTGGGGAGGAAAGAATGCTTTCTCTCTGCCCATCTTTGAAACTGGAGCATCTGTTTTCCCTGGCCTTCACACTTGGAATCACACTAGAACTTAACACCATCAGCATGCCGGGGTGGCTCAGTCGGTTAAGCATCTCAGCTCAGGTCATGATCTTGTGGTTCATGGGTTCGAGCCACACGTTGGGCTCTGCACTGACAGTGCAGAGTCTGCTTGGGATTCTTTCTCTCTGCCCCTCCCCCACTCTCTCTCACTCTCTCAAAAATAAATAAATAAACATAAAAAAAGAGAAAAGAACTTAACACTATCAACTCCCCTGGGTCTCCAGCCTCCATGACTGCTCAGTCTCCATAATTGCACAAGCCAATTCCTTATAGTAAATATAAATATAAATGTATCCTCTTGTTCTTTTGTAAATAAATATATATATATATATATATATATATATATATATATAATCTGGACTAATATAAGCAGCCGTGGGAAACTAACATAAGGTAGAGGCATTGGAAACCACAAAATAAGATGCCAAACTTAAGGTAAATATCTCATAAAATACAAAGGGCTAAAAGCTTCAGTGAACCAACAAAGATAGTCAGACTTATTTTTTTTAATTTCAACTATATGCTATTTTCAAGAGAAACATCGAAAACAAAGGGCCACCAAAAATTAAACATAAAAGTTTGGAGAAATGACAAAAGGAAGCTCAATAGCAGATTATATATTCTTTAAGTTCTACCATCCTTTTTAGCATCATCTTAAAGATGATCACTTTACAATGATAAAAAATGGAATTCACCAGAAAGATACAATTTTTAAAAATGTATATGTACTTAGTATTACAGCTTCAAAATATAAAAGGAAAATTGGGCAAATTTTACAGAGAAAAGGACAAACTTCCCATCATGTCAAATTTTTAACAAGAAGGATAAACATCTTAAAAATACCTCTAGAATATATTAAGACAGTATATACTATAATAATGCAAGCATAGGTAAATTAAAGAAATTTGTAGAAATGATTTTTCTCCTACCCCTACTCTGAGTTCTCAGCCACATTGCAAAGTAAAAACAATGATGAGTTAATGAGAGCAGAAAAGAGCATACAAATCATGTTATAATTTCTAAGAATAGTCTTTTTTAAAAATGTTTATTCATTTTTTGAGAGAGAGAGACATAGTGCGAGCTGGGCAGGGGCAAAGAGAGAGATGCAGAATCTGAAGCAGGCTCCAGGCTCTGAGCTGTCGGCGTAGAGCTCGACACAGGGCTTGAACTCAGGAACTGTGAGATCATGACCTGAGCCAAAGTCGGATGCTTAACTGGCTCAACCAGCCAGGCACCTCTAAGAGTAGTCTTTTAAATAAGGGTTTACATCCGCCATCCTTAATGATGAACATCACCCTAAGTGTGCATTGCACCTGGAGACACTTGCTAACGGTAACATGAAGTCATTATGATTTGTTTGACACTTGAAACTTACATCCACTTCCCAGGAAATGGCATGGAAACAGCTGATTATTCACATACTGTGCCCTACCTCAGAAAATTAAGGCCAGTGGGATATTAGACCTAAATGTAAATGCAAAACCTGGGAAGTGTAAAACTATAAACATAGGAAAATATCCTCCTGATCTATAAATGGACAGATATATTAAATAAGATATGATAAGATACAATAGTATCCATGAAATATATGAATTGATAAATTGAATTTCATTAAAATTTAGAACTTCCCACCAAAAAAACACCATTAAGGAGGAGAAGAGGTGAAGCACAAAGCGGGAGAAAATATTTCTAGTAAATTCTAAAAACAAGTCCTATACATAATATACAAAAGTACTCCTACAAATCAATAAGAAAAAGACAACCAATTTTTTTAAATGGGCAAAATATGTGAGTAATCACTTCACAAAAGAAGATATCCCAATCGATAAATATGCATGCCATTATTACTAATCAAGGACATGCAAGTTAAAACCGCAATGTGATTATCAATAGACAGCAACAGGGTGGTTAAAATTTAAAAGACCAAGGTCAAGTGTTAGCAGGGCTTAAAACAACTGAGCTCTCATCCATTTTCGGTGGAAGTGTAAACAAGAAAGCTGGTGATTTCTTAAAAAAAAAAAAAAACTAAACATACAGCTACTCTATGAAACTTGCACAAGAACATTTACAACAACTTTATTTAGAATTTCTCCAACCTGGAACCAATCCAAATGTCTGCCAGCAAGAGAATGGATACATAATTTGTGGTTTATTCATATATTTGTACATTGGAATAATGCTACATTGCAATGACAAAGAATCAAGTATTGACACCTGCAACAACTTAGATTAATCTCAAAAACACTGAGCAAAAGAAAGTAGACACAGAAGATGTATGACTCAATTTATATAAAGTTCAAGAACAGGCTAAACTAATCCATGGTGGTAAAAGGTCAGGATAGGGGTTAGTACTTCTGCAGGTTTTTGACCGGAAAGGAGAAGAATGGAGCTTTTAAGGCTCAGGATAGGTGTTGTATCGTGATCTGGGTCACGGTTACATGGGTGGATACATAAGGAAAAATCCACTGTGCTGTATACCCAAGACTTTTGTGTTTTAGTGGATGTAAACAAACATCTAAAACATAAAGGCAAATTTCTATAATTTTCTTAACAATCTTTAATCAGAGAGTCAAGACTTTAAAAGATTACATTAGTTGTAATGATAAATGTTTAGAAGCCTCTTCTAAGGTTTTTAGTGCCAAAGACCAATAGTCACATATCATTTCTGAATTTTTGTCTTTCTTGTCACATAAAAAATAGCAGAAATAATACACAGAAAAAGTAAAGACAAACGAAAATGCATTCATTTGTCAGCAAATACTGCTGAAAGACATAGAACATATTGCTGAAGATTTGAAAATAAAAGTATTTGAAAAATGTGCAATATAGGACATTTGCTGTACAGTTAGATGACAGTACAATGTTATTTTACGCATATCAGTTTATGATATTTACTAAATTTTCTTTCAGTGATGAAAACATAAAGAATTTTGTTGTTTAGAAGCTGTTAAAGGAAAGATGTAGCAGACATATTCTCAGCCGCATATGAATTTATTAAAGATGATGTTTTGTGGGAAAACAGTAGATGTAACCAAAGCAGGGATGGATGGCTGCATTGATTGCAATTTTTAATAAAAGTTTCAGGGTTGGGTTCCAGAGCAAGCACTACAAATGCAGACCAATCACTGCATTATTCACAGGCAAAGCGTTGTGAGAAAGAATTGAAAGGCAAAAAGCACACAAGATGATACAAGGTGTCATTGGTCTAGTTAATTTTATGAAAACAAGAAGTTTAAAATGTAGTCAAATTTATACAATGTTATAATGCCAGGTGGTGACCTTAAGAAACAGGTGTCTTTTTTGAGAAAAAGAAGAATTTTCTGACCTTTTCTGGGATGACAAGTGGCTTTCAATAATATGGGTATAAAGGAAGTAAAATTGAAGCTGCTTGGAACAATGCTGCTTGGAACAATGAATTCGAATATAATTTGAAAGTAACATGCTACAGAGAGATCATTTTGAAACAGATGCTTTAAAAATGTTTCCAACATGATGTGATTTTAATTTTTTTACAAAGACAGATACATTGTGGTCACAATAAACTCCTTTAGGTATATATTTTATATTTATTTTCCAAGTGAAATATTTAATTGGGTTTGTGTCCAATTATTAAAAATATAAATATGCATTGTTTAATGCGTGTAGAGTTTTAGTTTTGCAAGATGAGAAAAGTTGTGGAGATCGGTGGCAAAACAATGAAAATGTACTTAACATTATTGAATTGAACACTTAAAAATGGTTAAGATGTTAGGGCGCCTGGGTGGCTCAGTCAGTTAAGTGTCTGACTTTGGGTCAGGTCATGACGTCATTGTTTGTGGGTTCGAGCCCTGTATCGGACTCTGTGCTGACAACTCGGAGCCTGGAGCCTGCTTCAGATTTTGTGTCCCCCCGCCGCCCCTCCCCTGCTTGTGCTCTGTCTCTGTCTCTCTCTTTCAGAAATAAATAAACATTAAAAACATTTTTTAAGTGGTTAAGATGGTGAATTTTATGCTGTGTGAAGTTTTATCCCAATTCAAACAATTTTATAAAGCTGGGATACTTCCCAATTCAGTTTCATAAATAACTGATTAACATCAAAGGAGATAGAGAAGTACTAACCAAAAAAATTTATTTTTGATCAATTGCTAAGTGGGACTGAAAAATGGAAGTCATGATTCACCGTGACCAATGATGCCTGTCTGCTGTTAGGAACCTGGCATGTTTTAGAATTATCTTTCACAGCTCAACAGTTATTAAAATCAGGTCTGCAGGTAAACTAAATTTAAAAACCAGACATTGCCATTACACTGTTACAGAATGGTAAGCCAATAAAACAAATAACGAAATATTTTTAATTCATATCACTCTCAAACATTGCTAATTTATACATAATATATTAGTGATAAGAGATTTTTAATATTGTTAGCGAAATAAAAATTAACTTAAAACAAGTTCATTTTATCTATTGCTCATCCTTTCAAGTCTATTTTGTGATGATTTATAATAGGTACAGTTTTCATTTTTACAGTAGAACATGATATACATTTGAATAAACAAACACACGCATATAGATGTATGGGGATATTTTCCTGGAATGCTCAGTCAAAACACTCTGAGCCCCTCACTTGGTCAGTCACTTACTATGCTTAGCTTTCTTCCTCCGTATCCTCCAGGTGATGTTTAAATGAGTCGAGTGCCAAAGAATGGCAGTATCCCAGTGGTCTGGGGCATCTTAGAAAACGCTGGAAGTCTCTGTCTTCTACCAAACCAACACCTGCTTTCCTGGACCTTCTGCTGATTGGTTCTAGTCCTTGACCTTGACCTTAGAGCCCACAGCACATGCTGGCTCTTGCTTGGCTGGAGTGCCCTTCAACAGGCTTGCAGACCATGCCCTTATCCACAGACTGGTCTTCACAGAGTGGATTCTCACTCATTTTTGGTTGTCCAACATTCTACCTCATTCTTAGAAGCACCGAGTCTCTTCTGGAAGTCCCTGAGTAACTTCTTTTTGGGAGGGGATGGCCATCACCCAGAGTCTGGGCCTCTCTGCCCAGCCTCAGAGCAGCTAGGGAACATGCATGTGGTGTTCCAGGACTTTGGATCTTGAGCAAGGGAGACAAAGATATGGGACAGGTGGGGCTTGTCTCTTTCCCCAGGGATCCTTCTAAAGATCTCATGTGTTTTAGCATGACACCAACACCTATAGACATATCTCTTGATTGCTTGTCCCGATCTCAGTAAAAAAGCATCACATATGATCAAAAACATAGGAGTTATTCTTGAGTCTTCTCTTTCCCTTTGCACTTCATCTAATCCATTCAAAATGTCAGCTCCACCTCCAAAGAATGTCTTGAGTTTGGCCACCTTTTACTTCCTACTGTAACAGCTCCCTCACCCCCATCATCGCTGGGACCCCTCCAGTAGCCTCGTATCTGGGCTTCCTCCTTGGGCCTCTATAATCCACCCTCCATATAGAAGTCGGAGTGATTCCTTCACATTACACGCTAACCAGACTGCATCAGCTACCTGTCCAAATCGTTGCAGAAGCTCACCATGTCACTCAAAAGCCTCAGGCCTATCCGCGCCTGCTCCATGGGCAATAACCACACCCGCCCCCACCCCCCTGCTGGGGGCACTCTTCCCCCACCTTTGCATGGCTCCTCCCTCTCCTCTGATGGCTTTGTTGGAAGGACGTGTCTGTCCCTCCCAACTAAAATAGGAGCCTCGTGCTCTCCATATCCTGACCCCCACTTTTTCTCTTCTTCATGAACTCTCCCAACATTTGTCCTCGGGGTTACTGCTTATCTTCGCCCTGAGAATGTCAGGCCCGTGAAAGGAGGGACAGAGCCTTGTTCACTGCATCATCCACAGCATTGGAACGATGCTTGGCACAAATGTCTGTGGGAATGAAAGAGTGGAAGGTTCTTGCTGCCTGGCTATCTGGAACCATTTTGGTTCCTGTCCATTTCTCAAACCTGGACCTTCAACCTGCATGGGTTTTGTGAGCTCTGAGAGCCCTTCTTAGTTGAGCTTGCCAGAGTCCGTTCCGGCACTCACTCCCATGAGCCCTACTTGATACACGGTGTTTTTTTTTTTTTTAATGTTATCTTTTTTAAATTAAATTTTTTTAAATTTTTTATATTTGAGAGACAAAGAGAGAGAGAGGAGGGGAGGGACAGAGAGATGGAGACAGAATCTGAAGCAGGCTCCAGGCTCTGAGCTGTCAGCACAGAGCCCAATGTGGGGCTCGAACCCATGAGCAGTGAAACCATGACCTGAGCTAAAGTCAGATGCTTAACGACTGAGCCACCCAGGCGCCCCAAATGTTTATTTTTGAGAGAGAGAAAGATAGAGTGTGAGTAGAGGAAGGGCAGAGAGAGAAGGAGACACAGAATCCCAAGCAAGCTCCAGGCTCTGAGCTGTCAGCACAGAGCCCGATGTAGGGCTCGAACCCACAAACTGTGAGATCATGACTTCAGCTGAAGTCAGACACTTAACTGACTGAGCCACCCAGGCGCCCTTTTCAAAGCAAATACCCTCATTTCTTACAGGTACTCTTCATACTGTCTCATCCTGTTCTTGAGATGGAAGGTCAGCAGGAGTGGGGCCAGTGAGGGTCTGCCATGCCCTTGGCAGAGGTATGGGAAGATACAGGGTGGGGAAGGCAGAGAGCAGGAGTCCCACTGACTTTAATTCCCATCCTCTCCGACACAGCCACCAGCTCCCCAGGCCTAGCTAGTGTCACCTCTCACCTGGACCCCTGTGAGAAACTTCTACCCAATCTCTCCTTGTAACTCTGGCCCTCTCTGAATCATCCTCCACACTGCAGCCAGATGGGCCTTCCTAAAATGTGACCCAACACACCACCTACCTCCTGAAAGCCTTCTGAGGCTTCACAGAGTTCTCTGCATAGTAGAAAGTTCTCTCTGGCCCACACAGCTTTCAGCCCCAACCCATCTTATAATTCTCAGATTCCTGTGCTCCCTCCAGCCTCTGCACCTTCACACATTCTGTTCCCTCTGGCCCACCCTCCTTATCCTTAAGTCTGGTGTCAGGTTTTTAGAGCAGACACTCTAAGTGCCCACAGAGTCATGGGGCTTTGATGGAGGGGTCCCTCCCCCAAGCACCAGCTTCTGTCTGTCTGTGGGTCCTCTCTGGCTGTAGCCCAGCATTTGGCCAGCTCTCAGTGTAAGCTGGAAGTGCTGAGGCGGGGGGATCAACACCCCCTACGAGCACCTTCTCACCAATGACGGGCAGAAGTTGGTGATAGACACCCAGCTTCCACTACCCCGGGGTGGAAGGATACTGCACTCTAGCAACACTGAGCCCCAGTTGTCCACAGTAGTCAGAGTTCCACCAATATGTCCTTCAGCGTCTTTCTTCCCTGTCTCACTCCCTTTCTGCATTCACCCTCCAGATGAACTACTCACATCCCAAAACCCAGTCTTGGGGGCCAGCTGGTAGGGGAACCCAGGCAAAGACGGATCTGCCCATTGTATGCATTTCAGCCCGAGGCACCACATTTCTCCTCTATGGCGCCATATGCAATTTGAAGTAATCTGCTTCATGGTTGCTCTGTTAATGTCTGTCTTTCCAATAGACGAAGCTCACCAAGGGCAAAGTCCGGTCTGTCTTGCTCCTCACTGAATTCACAGGCCCAGCACTCTGCCTGGCACCTGGTGAATACGCGGTAACTGTGTGAAACTGGAAACAGTTCTGTTTACCTCTCCCCTGCCTGCTTGGCTTGGGAATCTCTTTTGTTGCAAAAATATTCACCGTTAAAGTTTCTTCTCCACCATCTTTCTGACTGATGGTGCTACACAGGCAGGGAAGAGTGGGCACCTGTTATTCTTGCCTACCTGAGATCCCTAGCCTCTTTTAATAAAATAAACCATGATTTTTGTTTTAGGGACCTAGGTTTTCCTAAGTCTGACCAATGAGGGCCAAAAAGGGTCAGTGAGAGAAACAATCTGAGAATAAAGCCAACATGGAGGAAGTTAGAGCTGAGATATAAATAAGGCCAAGTCCAGATAATATTGTCAAACCCTGGATCAAGCCAGGCCTGAAACCTTATCATCCCATTATCAGTTTCATGAGCCAGCGATATCTCTTCTTGCTTAAATCAGTTTGGGTTGGGTTTTTGTCTTTTGCAAAAACAAAGAGGCCTGACCAGTACATAAAGCCATCTCTGGCCTGGCCTTAAAATGGTTCCATGAGGCTTTGGAAATTTAGGCAGATGACAATCAGGAGACCCAAAGGTGACTGGTTCTTACCTCTATAGGTATAATCACCCCACGTGATTCTCTTCCACAGCCACCCCAAAGACGTAAGGATTATTCATGTTGAAGAGTCAGTTATAATTTCCTCTCCTTTAAAAACCCTCCAGCTCACCACATACAACTGTTTACAATTTCTTCTTTCCTTCCAGGCTGCCCATAATCAAAAAAGACACACACTTTGGAATCAGATTCTGGCCCCGCCACATACTAGCCGTGTGTGACTTTGGGTAATTTGCTTGACTGAACCGATTCTGAATTCCCTGTACATGCACTAACTTTATCTACGTTCTAGGTTTTCCATAAGGATTCAGTCACATAGGAAGAAATCATTCAATCCTCACAACAGCTGGACAGCACAGAGGTTGAAGAGTGTGGCCCAGGCTGGGTAACTCTGTTCCCCCAGGCTGTGCTGGACCGCTGGGTGCCACCCAGATGCCATTGGGTGGCTCCTGAGATGATGAGACACTGAGGACTCAGGTGTAACTTCCCTTCCCCTGTGAAGACCCTTCCCCTCCCATAAAGACTGTGGTGTGGTATGGTGTTCCTTGAACTCCACCTGCCTCAGGCCATTGTCGGAGAGGGGAACCCAAGCAACTGAATGGAGGAAGCAAATCAAGATTTGGGGAGTTTTATGGTGGGAGGCACTGCAGAAGGAAGCGCAGAGAGAAGGGCTTAGAGACACCGCTCTGGTCTGCGGGCACATCTGGGAAGGAACAAGGCAGCGGTCAAGGCTGCCACGTTCCTGGTCCTGCTAAGGACACTGTCTGGCTCCAAAAATGGGGACTTGGGCTCTGGATGTCAGGGCAAACCCAGACAGTGCAGGTTCTCATTGAAGCTGGGGACCAATAAAACAATGCCTGGAAAGTCATGATCTACAAGATATTCCTGCTGTATTTTTTTTCCACAGAAATATACTATGTAGCAAGCTACGAAGTAAATTCTTGGAAACCTGGAAACCCCCCAAAACTGGAAGAAGCAGCTTTTTCTTTTTTCTCTTTTTTTTTTACGATTTCATGAAAAGGGAGACAGAGAAAAAAACACATTTCTTGGATTGAACTTTATTCACACAAACTTTCTTTTAAAAAAAGAAAAGAAAAGAAAAAAACTGGCACCATTTAAGCATGAAACTGGAGCTCCAGTAAGTCTTTAAAACGTTGTCTGTAATTGGGCGGCTTGGAAAATTAATTTATCTCCAGATGAGGAAACCTGAAACTGGTCTTCTGAGTGAAAATTATTGCCCCCTTCTCCCCGGGAAGCAGATAGAACAACGGGGAAAGGGGCAGAGCTGCAGGTGGGACGCTCAGCCAAACAAAAGGGCCTCTAAGACTTGACTAAAATAGAAAATAAAAGTTAGCAACAGCTTCCCGCCTGTCCCCCTCTCCCCTCTTCGGAGCACCCCGCAGCTTGCTGCCCCAGAGCCTCTCCGGAGAGACAGGAGAGCCCCCGGAGGCAGTTACAGCAGAAGCTAATACCCCTGCCTCCCCTGATCTCTGTCTCCTTCCCACTTTTGGGGAGCAAGTTCGGCCACCAGAGCCACCTCCCCCGCGGCGGTAGCTTTTGCTCTGCTCTGCTGCAGAAATGCAAATCACGCTCATGTTTTGGTTCTTTTTAAAGATCTTCGGAGAGGGCTACATATTACAGGAGCTTTGTTCAGAAGAGTCTTTGGCGAGGTAACTGTGCTCCTAACTGTGGGACAAGCCTCGGCTTTGAAGTGTGAAGGACCACGGTTCAAATCCCAGCTTTGCCTGGGTGAAAATGGCGAGGGCACTGTCTGTCTCGCTGATAGGTTGGGAGGATCCGCAAGAAGGGCGAGCAAGGGCCAGGCTGCACGTGGTTGGTGCTCAGGCACCGCCACTGCCCTCCGGCCCAGGCCGAAGAAGGCAGGTGACTCCCTCCACCTCACTGGCTCACCTGAGCTGCAGGCCAAGGGAGGGAAGAGGAAGGGGTGGGGTGGGGAGAAAGGAAGCCCCCAAGCTGGTACGAAACTTCTCCTAGAACCTTATCGAGGTTCCTCAAGGAATTTGCATCCGACTGTCCGGATGACCCTGAAACTGACGCCTGCGTCCGCCTGTGCACGAGCAAATGGGTCACATGAAATCCACACGGCAAAGTCACACCCTCCACCGAAGCAGATTTTCTGATTTTGAAGGTTTGACTGTCGCATTAAAAAGGCTTTGTTTTCTTCTTTTCGCGCTCTTTCCCCCCTCCGCCGCACCCCTTCCTCCTCCGCCCCGGGTCACCCCCTCTCCCCCCCCCCTTCCCCCCGAGCGCACACAAAAGAAGACCCCCCGAAACGGAGGTACCGGAACCTGCGGGGCTTGTTTACCACTTTGGGCGCCTCCGCGAGGCGCTGCCCGGTGCCGCCACCTACCGGCGGGAGTCGGCACTGCAGCCGGGTGCGGGCCAACAACTGCGGGCCGATGACCCAACGCCGCAGGCATCTGAGGATAACCTTTCCCCTTTCTTTCCAAGACCAAATAAGGGGGCTCTTCCCTCTGCGTGCCGGGCCTGTGGCGGTTAGGCCAAGGGGCGTGGAAAGGAGGATTCGGGAACGAGGCTGACAGTCGGCAAAACAACCGACCACATTGTTCCCGCGGCGGCCGGCCTCCTCCCTCCTCCGGCGGGCACGGCCCGTGCCCAGGCGGGGCGCTCCCGGTATCCGCGGACGCGCGGAGCCGGGCAGGCGAGTGGGCAGGGCCGCCGTCCCGGGTCCCCCGAGCCCCATCGGCAGCACCGCCCAGCGTCCCCGCCCCCCAGCAGTGGACGGCAGGGTCCCTGCAGTCCCGCCGGGCCCGCGGGGCAGCAGAGCCGGGCGGGGGGCGCAGCCCGAGGGGAGCCAGGCCCCGCTGCCGCTGCCCTGGCCTCAGAACCCTGGCATCGCCCCCGAGGGAGGGACTCACTGGTGGTTCACAGTGTTTGGTAACCACAGAAACCGAGATTTGACCTATATTTTCAAGTATGGCCCCAACTCCAGTTTTCCTTCTAGAAATCAAAGTGAGCGAATCTGACCTGACGTGCTGTTAATTTGCATCCGGCTTGGTGTTCCAGAACGCCACCCAGAAGTTTGGGGCAGGTCAGGAGATCTCGCCGGCTAGCGTCTGGCGTGCGGACGACCTGTGAGGGTGTCCGGTGCTCCGGGCCGGGGAGCAGTGGCTGTCCCCTCTCACTGCCACCTCTCAACTACAGGTCCTGCTCCCCACCCACGGTGGACCATATTGGTCCGTTTTTAAAATGTGTTTACCGTTTGGCTAGTTCATGATACTTCTAAGTTTTATCCTAGGTAGGTAATGAGGAGTACGTGTTCCAATGACGGTCATAGTTCCTGCTTGTGACAACAACAGTTGGCCTTCATTGAGCACTTACCGTGTGCCAGGAAAAGCTCTCAATGTTCTGCAGACACCTACTCACAACATCCCTCTGCAGTGGGCATTATTAATAACCCCATTTTATAGAGGAGGCACCTGCACTCAGAGGTTGGGTTTCCACTGAAGATTGGCCAGCCAGGGAGTGGGAGAGCCAGGATTTATGCTTGGACTGTGGGGCTCCGCAGGCTCTGCCCTTGACCGCAACACTAAATGTTTATCAATGGGGATTTGATTAATTTAGAGTACATCCGTATAATGGAATATTCTCCAGCCACTTAAATGGTGATGTAGATTGGGAATAATTGGCATGGCAAAATGTCCATGACATATTGTTGAGTAAAAACAGCTGGTTACACAGCGGCCTTGCGGAACAGGATCTTGCAGCTGTGCCGATCTGGGCAGCTGCGCGTGGCCGCGCTAACAGTGGTCACCTGTAGGTGATAGGATTTCAGGTGGCTAATCTCACAGGTATGTTTTCTGTATTGTTGAACACTTTCTGGAAATGAGTGTGTATTATTTTCTGGTAAAAAGAGGTGTTTTCCAAAAAAGAAAAAAAAAAGAGGGGAGCCTGGCTGGCGTGGTCAGTTGAGCTGCCGACTTCGGTTCAAGTCATGATCTTGTGCTTTGTGAGTTTGAGCCCCGCGTCGGGCTCTGTGCTGACAGCTCAGAGCCTGGAGCCTGCTTCGGAATCTGTGTCTCCCTCTCTCTCTGCCCCTCCTCGGCTCACGTTCTCTCTCTCTCTCTCTCTCTCTCTCTCTCTCTCTCAAATAAATAAACATTTTGAAAAATGGCATTTCTCTGACACACATGCGAAACCACTATCAAGGCTGTCCTCAAATCCAGCTTTCTCCAGAAAGACTTCCCTGGTCCCTAAAGTTGGAAGTTACAGGCCCCATGCTCCTTGTGAATGAGAACTTGTGTCCAGACAGATACTGAGCTATATGAGCACATACTTATGTCACCAGCTAAGCCATAAATTCAGGAAGGGAGCCACAGATGGTTTAACTTTTTCAGTGTGTCCTTTAGTACTGGGTACAGCACTTTACCCATTGCAGGGTTCAAATATTTATCAATTGGCATGAACTGATGATGATGGAACAATCCATAGAAGAATTAATGGTGTAGTTGTTCGGTATCTGCTGCTTTGCACACAGTAGGTTCTCCTATTAGTTAAGTGAATGAGCCCTGGGCTGCTGTGCCCCAAATGGCCCTTTCCCTTGAGAAATCAAAATGAGCTGCTTCTCTTTCCTCGGGGACTTCTGTCCACCAGGTTATTAATCATCTATATCAGGCAACCCCTTAGGAGGAACCAGCTCTGGGTAACTTAGCAGAAAAGGGTAGTTCTTGAAATTGATGGGAACGCCGGAGGAGAAGGCGTGGAGGTTGGGCAGGAACAAATAAAGTCAGGCAGAAGGAAGACCTAGCCAAGATCACGACAGGGTCCCTCTGGGCACCACCATTACCCCCAATGGACTCTGTCTTGTCCCTTTGTCATGGATTACTTGCCCAAGATGCAAAGGCTTGGATAGGATCAGTTGGCTCAACCCAAGTGATGTGCCTCGTGGTGTGATGGTAAATGTTTTGCAACCTGCTCTCCAGTGGGAAAAACTCTGACCTATAGCAGTTTGCTCACTTCTATGGTGTAAACATTCCCACTGTGACCAATTTTTATCTGCCAACCATTTAATACCCAGCTCAAAAGATTCCTGGGAACTTAAGTATTGGTTTTGGTAGGCTGGTGAATCTTGCTCTAGCAAGATTGTGTGTGGCTGCTGACTGAGGCTCCAGCAGTGGGGAAACCCCCTGGACAGGAAGGCAGTGGGATGATAGGCAGCCCAAAAGCAAACAGTGCATATCCACATCCCAGAGCGAACCAGGGCACCACATCAGGGGCACTACCCAATCCATAGGTTAATGGCTATCCCTTCTATGGTGAACAGGAGCTTTTAGAGTAATACCCAAAGGATTGATGGAATTTAAGAAGGTAGAGATGTTCAGAGGCAAAGATGGGTGGTAGGAGAGATGTTCAACTCTGTATCCTTCAGATCTCCGACAGTGTCTCTGCTTATGTTTGTATGGGCAGCTCTCTAAGAGCAATGACCCGGCCCTGAGTTATCCAACAAGTAGTCATGAAGCAGTGAAGCCTTGTCCAGGAGAGATTTACACCTTTTCACCGGGTCTCAAGTCCCCAGGCAAGAACAATGACAATAATGGCTACTGTGGTAGACAGAGAGCTTCATGTGCCAGTCCTTTGTCTAGGTTTTTTGTTTTTTTTTTGAGAGAGAGAGAGAAAGAGAGAGAGAGAGAGCGCACAGGGGAGGGGCAGAAGGAGAGGGAGAGAGAATCTTAAGCAGGCTGCATGCCCAGTGCAGAGCTGACTCAGGGCTCATTCTCATGATAGTGAGACCATGACCTGAGCCAAAATCAAGAGTTGGACACCTAACCGAATGAGCCACCCAGGTGCCCCTGTCTAGGTTGTTTTTCTAAGGATAGATCACTAATAAAGAACTCCACTGAAATTTGATCCTTTGTCTTCAAGATTTCCTGAGTAGCCATCAGACACGCGTCCACTGGGTCCCCTTCACAGCATGGGACATATGTTAAACATTCCTTTGAAGCCCCTTTCTCTTGATTGAGGGAAGGAGTTCCACACATCTTCTCAGAGGTGGGAGTGTCTGTACTCTTAGCTCAGTCTTCTCGAAAGAGATGCTCCTCACAAATGGGTCTCTTACAAATGGGTCTCCATCCAACAACTAAACCCTTCTATACTCTCCAGCGGGTCCTGGTTTCAAGACCATGCAACAGTTTTGGTCTCATGGTTTTGGAATGCAGCCTCTACGGGCCTCAGTGCTTTAGTTGGAAGTCCCAATTTAGCATCCTGCAAGAATTTACCAACTGAGTGATAATTATAGGGGTCTTGGCCTGATGATAATTTGCTAAATTGTACACTTAGGATTTGGGAATCTTTCTTTACCTGAGTTTTTAAAAATAGAGACCAAAACAATTAAAAAATTTATGCATCCACTATCACATGAGAGGTGGAAAGCACTGGTAGAAAAGGAAATGGGTTGATTCTTGGACAAATAATTGCAAGAAATGCCAATGATATTTTTAAAATTATTTTTGTTTAATTTCTTAATGTTTGCTTATTTTTGAGAGAAAGAGAGAGAGAGAGAGAGAGGCAGAGAGAGAGGGAGACAGGGAATCCAAAGCAGGCTCCTTGCTATCAGCACAAAGTCCAATGTGGGGGTCGAACTCACAAACTGTGAGATAATTACCTGAGCTAAAGTTGGACGTTCAGCCAACTGAGCCACCCAGGTGCTCCTCAAGACTAGCTTTAATCATGATATGGAATCTTAAGGGATTAGCCAAGTACTTGTATGGTGTGTGTGGTGGGGGGGCTGATGTGAGTCTGGGAGTGCACCCCAAAGGCAGGTCAACTATAACATCGGCTGGTGGGGAAGAAAGATAAAACATGCCTCCTGCCTCTCTTTTTATCAAAATAGGAAGAACTATTGAAAAGTGCCCCTAATAGAGACTCTGCTTCTCTTGGTTCCCCCCCCCTCTGCTTTTGTTTCATGGCATCCTGGAGGGGAAGGTCAGTCTTCAACCATCAACCATGGCCAGTGCACATCTGCTGATACCTTGTCCGTTCTCTGAATCTTGTCTGCATCAGTCAGTTTGGTATAGGTTCTGCTGTGGTAACAAATAGCCCTCAAATCTCAGTGGCTTAGAACAGCAAGAATTTACTGCTTGATCATGCTAAGTACCCATTGTTGGGAGACTGGAGACTGGTGGGTCATCCTCACCCCAGGGCTTAGGTTGACAAAGGAACCATTAGCCAGAACTTTGCCAGCTGCATGGCAGAGGGCAAGAGAGCTTGGAGAATGGTGATCCGACTCTGAGCTTCTGCCTGGAAGTGACACACGTTGCTGTCACTCACGTTTTATTGGCCGAAGCAAGTCACATAGCTACTGTCACCATAACAGGATCACCATGCTAAACCCTGCAGGAACCTGGTCTCATCCGATCTGCACAGTAAGCTTTCTTATTTGTTCCACTTTACAGATGAGGAGATTGAGACTCAGAGGAGTTAAGTGACTTGGCCAAGGACACACAGCCAGTGAAGAACAGAGCTTATGGTACACTCACCCCCAGCAAGGCTACAGGAGGCTGCTACACACTCAGGGGTGAATAGAGCTTAAATGGAGGCCATGGCAGGGAAGGGGGGTGGGCACGTTTCTTACCAAAGGTCTTGCTGCTGTGTGAAGTTGGCTCCCCTGCCTACCGGCTTTGCTCTGAGCTGGGGGCTTAATCATCAGGGGCTGGAGGAGGAGGCAAATACAAGAAATCGGAAGGGTTCTGTTCTCCAAGGAGGCATAGCCCCGAAATGGTATATAGTGTGGGCCCACGGATATTTATTTACCTATTTACTCTTTCATGTGTTCATTCAATATTTACTGAGTACCTATTCTGTTCCACACCTGGGAATACAAAGCTGAGCGAGCCAGCCTAGACCCTCGCTCCACAGAGGAGAATCCTGCTTTTCACCTGGTTGACTAGATGTTCTCAAATGCCTTAATTGGAGGAGCCTCGGTTTCCTCACCTGTGCAAATGGGCATAGTAACAGTTTCTACATAGCAACACAGTGTAAAGATTCAGTGAGCTCCTACACATAGATAACTGGGATCCATTAGCGTCTCCCATGCCAATGGGCAGCGGTAACATTCAAAATATTGAATAAGCCAGAAGGCATAGGCACCATCTAGTCAGAAGGGACATCTGACCGATCAGAACTGGGTTGGCCAATGTGCTGAATATTGACTTTGGTATTGCTGTGTTTTCATAAATAGACATTTGGAGAGCTCCGGGAACGGGTGCGCCGTGAGCTAACGAAGAAACTTTGCCCAGAGTCAGCTGACTTCTTGACCCCTGCTGTGAGGCCCATCTACATTCTCCTGGTCACCAGGGGCTGGAAAGCATGTGTGGGTGCACCCCACCTCTAATGCCCCTCACCCCCCATGACATCACTCTTAGAAGTGCAGAGCCAAGAATATTTGGAGAGTGGGGGTGCCTGGGTGGTTCAGTTGGTTGAGTGCCCAACTTCTGCTCAAGTCATGACCTCACGGTTTGTGAATTTGAGCCCCGCATTGGGCTCGCTGCTTGTCAGCACAGAGCCTGCTTCAGATCCTCTGTCCCCCTCTCTCTCTGCCCCTCCCTTGCTCTCTCTCTCTCTTTCTCTCTCAAAAACAAATAAAACATTTAAAAAAGAAAGAATATTTGGAAAGTAACAAAAAATATAGAAATAACCACTCATTTTGTGCTTAATGCCAATGTCTTTTGCGCCAGTGGGTGCCAAGTGGAGATGAGAGAGTACCTTGCTCCTCTCTCCCAAGGGTAGTAAGCCCATCCTTAAAGACTTGCCACGTCCAAAGTTCCCATAGAAGAAAGAATCAGCCCCCACATCCCTGCTGGAAGGACCGAGATGTAAACAAGAACTTCCCCCACTGCTACTATGCACCCACCTGAAATAAATTAATTGGTTCTACACTAGTTACAGACATGTTACAAAGCTTCATCTTTTAAAGTAGCAGCAAATGTCTTCTAATATTAATGAGGAGGATTCCGGAAAAAAAAAAAAGTCTCTAGAAAGGTTTTTTGTTCTTCCAGAACATTCGGCTCCCTGCATTTCATTACCAAGCAAGGGCTCTCCCCCCGACCCCGTTCTCCTTCCTCCATGTGATTAAACCCCAATTTGTCCCTGTGTTCATGTGTGGCTCTGTGTTTAGACCACATGCAAGAAATTAGAGAAAGTTTGGAATTGGAATCGGGGTCAGATTGGGGAGAAAAAAATCTGCCTGCTCTGTTCGGAGAAATTGCGGTGAGCAGTTCTGACAGTCGTGTGAAGTATTAATGCATCATCGTGAAGTACTTTAAATCACATTTCTCGGGATTCTTTTCCCCATTCAGCTGCTACCTGCAAATGGAGATATTCACGTATGGCATCATATGGAGCCCTGCAGCTGGGGTTCACCATCTCTCCCACTGAGCAGCTCACCGGGATTTGGAAATGCTAATGAATTAGGTGACACGTGACTCTCTGAAGATGCTATTATTACACCTACGTTACAGATAAGAGACTGAATCATCAAAAAAGAAATTTTTTTCCCAGCGATCTGCCTGGTAACGGTTTTGAAGGATCCCGCTGCTTAACTCTGTCTGATGTGAAATCACTGTTACCCCAGGCCAAGGTTAACAGACAGAAGTGGGGCAGGATTACTTCTTAAACTCTCTGACCTTTCCCCATTGTGTGGGAGACAAGGCAGTGGATGGACAGATTCCAAATGGACAATGGATGCCATGGCTCTAGAGCTACGGCCGAGGACATCCCTTCAGAGCTGCCCCCAAAACCTGCACCTTCCAAACGGTGGCCCTGAGAGAGTGGAGAGCCGGTGGAGACCCAGGGCAGGCTTTGCACTTGGCCGCTTTCCATTCAGCTCCCATGTTGAGGCCAGGAGCCTGGGACAAGCTTGCTCCTCCCAAAGACTGCTGAGCAGACACCATTCGCATTGGTTTGAGCTCTGACTGAGACAGGGACTGATGGCCGGGCAACTTTGAGAAGGTGGTAGGATCCAGAAAACATTGCCATTTCAGAACTGGGAGGGGTTTTATGTTTGCAGGAGACGGGGGTGCCTAAGTGCATCTTTGGGAAGGTGTTACCTAGGTTCTGGAAAAGCCATCCAGAGAAGCACCCAAACATTTAGCAATGCAAGCATTTGAACATGGGCCCCATGTGAGTGCAGGGGTCTTGAAAACAGAAGCTGCAAACCTCAGACTCCATCCAACTTTCTCATATGATCTGTGTGGCTGAAGCAGTGTTTTGGTTTGTTTTGTTTTAATGTGTTTTCTGTTTTTTTGTTTTTTATTTTTGAGACAGAGAGAGCATGAGCGGAAAAAAGGCAGAGAGAGGGGAAGGCGCAGAATCCAAAGCAGACCACCCAGGCGCCCCAACTTGTTTCTGTTTTTAAAAAACACTGTTTCAGTGTTTAGTTGGTTAAGCTTCTGACTTTGGCTCAGGTCATGATCTCGCAGTCTGTGAATTCGAGTTTCATGTGGGGCTCTGTGCTGACAGCTCACAGCGTGGAGCCTGCTTCGGATTCTGTGTCTCCCTCTCTCTCTCTCTCTGCCATGCTCTGTCTCTCTCTTTCTCCAAAATAAATAAATGTTAAAAATTAAAAAAAAATAAAACAAGAAACAAGTTCATATTTTATTTATTTTAAAGTTTATCTATCTTCAGAGAGTATGTGTGTGTGAGTAAGGGAGGGTCACAGAGAGAGAGGGAGAGGGAGAATCCCAAGCAGGCTCTGTGCTGTCAGAAGAGAGCCCAATGTGGGGTTCGAACTTACACACCGTGAGATCATGCATGACCTGAGCCAAAACCAACAGTTGGATGCTCAACCAACTGAGCCAAGCAGGTGTCCACGATTCACATTAAAAAAAAATCTGAATCTCCTACTGCTTAAAAAAACAACAACAGAAAAATTACTGCGTTTGCAGATGGCCCACAGCTGCCCCTTTGGATGGGGCACGTACTCTCCAATGCTCCTCTACCCCCCCAGCTTGGAAGCTGAGCACCAACTGTTATTTATCATTTCATTTGCACCCCTGATTTTATTATAGAAGACTCAAATTTTTCTTTGTACCTGAGCCTCTTTCCAATGTGGAAAAAAGAGGAAAGAAGAAAGAAAGAAAGAAAGAAAGAAAGAAAGAAAGAAAGAAAGAAAGAAAGAAAAGAAAGAGAAAGGAAGAAAGGAAGGAAGGAAGAAAAAGAAAGAAAGAAAGAAAAAGAAAGAAAGAAAGAAAGAAAGACAAAAGAAAGAAAGAAAGGTGAGCAGGTTGGTACCGCTTGCTGGCTTCTTGGAGACATTCGAATTTGCATCCCTTGATAGAGAAGATTGCCTCTCCTAGAGGCCAGATGCCAGTGAGGTGTCCTTTGGACAATATTTTTCCTAAGGAGGGATCTGGGCCACCTCTGGCATCCAACTGTTTGTTTTTGAAGAAAATAATAAAGCTAATATTTATTGAGCACTTATGCTGCCTGGCAATTTTCCAAACTCTTGACGCGAAATAACCTGGGCCATTCTCACAAGGATACGCACTAAATACGATGATGACTATTTTATAGATGAAGAAACAGGCATGAGGGCTTGAGCAACTTGGCCGGTGTTGCTCAGTGAGGAAGCGGTGGAGCCAAGATTCGAACGCAAAGCCGGTGGGCCCCGGCGTTCCTGCCGCTAAGCACTGTGCTGGTCAGCCCGTGTGTCTTTCCTGAAGCCGTTTTCCCAGGTGTATCGGTCAGGACCGGCTAGCGCATGCTACAGTAGTCACCCCCAACTCTCAGCAGCCTGAAACAACAAAGCTTTATTTCTTGTTTGTGCTACATGATTACTGACGGTCGGCTGATGCGTCACTGTCGTCCTAGACAGAGCTGGCCCACCTGGAACGTTGCCAGTTGCCATGGCAGAGGGGAAAGAGTACAGCAATTGTGTGTCCGCTCTTGGAGGCCTGCTGTAGAAAGTGGCCTTTATCACTGCTGCTCACATTTCATTGGCCTAAGCGAGTCCAGCTCCGAAGACCCAGGGAGTGCAACCCTCGTGCGGAGAGAGGGACTGCTGAACAGTCTACACAACAGGAGATGGAGCTAATCTGCAGGAGAGACATCTATGAGCCTCAGAATGAGCAGAGATGCGTAGTGCCCCGGAGGACAAAGTTTGGCAGAGTTAGGAAGGGTGCTTTTCCCCCATCTGTGACCCTGCTCCCGCTCCCTAGATGGGACTGATGGCTTCAAGAGCTTTGGGAGGCCCACCTACCAGGTATATTGGCACAGAAAGAAGCACATTCCTCTACCCCAGGGCCTTTGCATATGCTGTTCCCGCTGCCGTGATCTGTCTTCCCCACCCCCACATCTACTAGTTCATGTTCATCCTTCATATTTCAGGAAGAAGTTCAATTCCTCTGGGAAGGTGTGCTCACTTCCACAGCACATATACAATTCCTTTGGGAAGCCTCCCTTACACCTTTCCTAGTATCAGGTCCTCCTGTTATTCTCCTTCATAGCACCCCAGGGTTTTGCTTTTCAGCACTTATTAAAGATGATCGCTGTGTGCTGATTTGTGGAATAATGTGATCTGTGCTTGTCTTCCCTAAAAGACTGGAAGCTTCACAAGGGCTGGTTCCAAACCTGTTTGGGTTCCTTTGCATCCCCGGTGCCTGGCACGCACCGGGCACATCACACATTCTCTCCCTAATATCAGTGGAACGAATGACCGGGGTGCACAGCAGGGCAACTGCAGCTGATAAACATGACTGCAAGCCAACAGGAGGTTCTCTTTTAGGGCTCTAAGAAATAATTTAGGGAGAACCTCCAAGGGTCCTGAGGTCCTCTAGTTGAGGTGGAGTCAGGACAAGAAAAAGTCCACTGACTTTTCAGTGTCACTTTCAGGTGAGCACTGTCTTGTTAGCGGTCCCCAAAAACCAGAACATGAGCCAAGGCTCAGGAGCAAGTAGTACATGTGAGAGGTGACCCTAGGGGATCCTGGCCAGGGCATGGGCAAGTAAGTCAGGGATGGGGGGCAAACTGCCTGTAGGGGCCATTTAGGCGCAGTCCCCTGGAGCGCTATGGGAGTGGTGTAACACACAACACTGAGAGTTTTCCCATGTGAGGGGCGGGGGAGCTGCAGTATTTATACACCAACCCCAGCCAATCATTGGTGAGAGGTGCTCCCTCTCAGCAATGAAAAGTTCAGAGAGAAATGAAGGTGCCAGCAGTCAGAAGGTACAGGGGATACGGGTGGCATCCACCTCACTGAGAGTGAAGTCACCTTTGTTCTTCCTGTGGCATCTTCCATAATGGGGAGAGCGTAGGCTCTACCCCAAGGTCCTCAAAATTGATTTCACTCTTCCTGGCTCTCTGGGAGTGCGCTAGAAAGTCCTTGCCATAGTCTCAGGCTAGTCTCGTGTAGAATATGTTTATGGCTTGCCCATCTCTTTACTACTCTTTCATTCATCATTTCACTTAGTAGACCCTCAAACATTTATTGGGTCTCTTTCTGTTTGGCAGGCACTGAGCTCGAGGCTCAGGTACAAAATCAGATAGAACACAGTCTCGGCCCTGAAGTATTTTATAAAGCAGTGCTCCAGTTTTTGGAGAGGTGCTAAATGCCAAACAAGATATTTTGTTAAATAAGTTTGGAAAGCTTTGCAAACTACCTCTCTTGGATAATCACAAGGCACATTGACATATCAAAGGCTTTAAAAGGGACTGAAAAAAAAAAAAAAAGGAAATCTGTGTAACTCTTTTACCCAGGATTTTCCAAACTTATTTGACATTGGAACCCTTTTATTTCCAAACCGACTATATTAATATCCCAAGGAACTAGAATTCTGTGGAACACACCTAAACAAAGCTATTGGATTTCCATCCAATCCTTTGAAAGCTTGAATAGAACAAAAAGGCTGAATAAGGGAGAATTCACTCTCTCTGACCTATGGTCTTCTCCTGACTTTGGACTTCAACTTGGGATGGATCTTATACCATTGGCTCCCCCGGGTCTCCAGCCTACTGACTGCACATCTGGGGATTTCCCAGCATCCATAATTGTGGAGAAGTTTATTATAGTGAATTGCCAATTCCATAAAATAAATTAAACATGTATATTTCTTTATACATATATGTATGCACATTTGTTTATTCATATATGTATACATATTTATATTTACATACACTATATATTATATATGTATATACCCTCTTTGTTCTTTTTCTCTGGAGAACTCTGACTAGTATAGATTTGGTACAGATTTTTGGCAAGACAGTCCACGGAGCCTCATAAGTCATAGACTGCTTTGCGGATGAATAATTATGACAGAAACCTCAAGTCCTTCACATTAATCCCCTGCTCCGAGATAGAGTCACCATCTCATTCTTTGGTGAGTTGGAGTTCTTTGTTCTAGGAAACATGTAAATTGTACATTCACTCAGAACACTAGAAATTCTGAGGGGGGAAAAGTCCAAATAGTGGAAACACTATTACAGTCATTACACTTAGTTTTGAGGCTAATTTTATTGCAATATTTTCCTTAAGTTATGTTTCTTGACTTTGCCCATAATCATTACAAGTTAAGCACTTACAGGAAATCAGCATATGGTTCTTTAATGAATCAACAGTGCATGACCAAAAAGTGTGGAGGTTGGTATTTATTTTGAGATCTTAGGGAGAAAAGTTAAGCCCAGAGATATTTGTTTTCTGGAAAAAATTGCACTCTTGTGTGTTACAGGGACAGGAATCTTCTTAATTTAATGGTTTTTCTCCTGACTGTCCTATTTATTCCCACCACAAATCTAAAGCTATAAATAGGGTTTAAATAACGCCCTCCTGGCTATTTACTACACAGTCAATTTTGTACTTTTAATTAAGAGATTTTCAAAGAGCTTCATACCATTTTACTCTTGCAGCCAAACAACAGAGGGTGTGGCCTTTCCACAAAGAGTGACTTTCTGTAATTCTTATCCAAGAAAAGACACAGGCAGGAAGAAACTAAAGAGCCATGCCTCTGACTTGAGGAAAAGTCCGTATTAAAAGATGGTAAGAAATTCTTCCAAGAGCTTTAGAAAGATGGTATGCTAACAGCATAATCCAGTGGAAGGCTAGAGCCTGGTGGAATACCTGATCAGAGAGCCGGTCTATTAATTTCCCTTCCTTGATGCTTCCTACTTCTACCAAAAACAGTTCTGCAAAAAACGGGTGGCTGATTTACTGTCATGTGGACAACACTCCATCTAGTGGTGAATGGGAGAATTGCAAAAATACCTTCCCAGATCACATGCCAAATTATTCCCAAACTGGATTTCAGACCCAAGTTATCTGTGCCAGTGGTTCTCAGACTTTGCTACGCAATAAAAGTCACTAGGGGAGCTTGTAAAAATCTGATGCTGAGGCTCCACAACCACACCAATTAAATCATAATCTCTCGGAGTGCAGCCCAGCATCAACATGTTAAAAACCCCTCAGATGATTCAGTGATCTTTGCAAACAAAATAATGCTTTAAAATGTAGAAAAACTTCCTATGCATTTTTCATGCTACACATTTCATAGAAATATTTCGTGAATAGTGGTTTCTTCTTCTTTTCCTCCTCCTCCTCCTTCTTCTTCCTTCTTTGCTTATGCTTTAAAATGGGATCATTTTAAAAAATGGGGTCAATATGCAAATACCAGAGAGGTTATAAACACAGACTTGAATCCAAGTGCTTGGGTTCCAATCCCAACATTTATCTGCACTGTGACCTTCTGGTGCTAGAGCAGCCCATTAACAAACCAGGACTGATGGGAGCCCAGCCTCATTAGTCAGTCTTGATGTTTCCATGAGTAAGTAATACTCGTGAATCACTTAGAACTGACCCTACAGCATAATAAATGTTATTTAAATGTATATTTATTAAGAGTCATTAACATTACTTTGCAACTTACTTTTTCAACTTAAATCTGTTATGGACATCTCATATAGTATCCACAATAGATCTAACTCATTCTTCAGTAGCTGCAAAAAACCATCTGTGAACATGTGTCCTTTGAAGTATATCATCCACCAAATGGAAACATTGGATTAAATAGTATAAAGGTTGACATTTTAATTGATGCTACCAACCGGGTTCCTTTACCAAAAGGAAGGAATCCACCCTCCCACGAGCATTGTATAAGACAGTCTGTTTCCTCTACCAGCCTTTTAATTTTTGACAATATGATTGGTGAAAAATTGCTATCATACTGATGGAAGTTGTAGTTCCCTGTCTAGAAGAGAGTCAAGAGATCTTTACAAATATTTATTAGTTATTTACATTTCCACTTCCATGTATTGCCTGGTCATACCCTTTGTTCATGTTTCATTGAGTTGAGTTTTTCTTTTTTTTCTTCATTAAATCAGTCACAAGAACTCCTTGATGTTAACTCAATCAAAAAAGTTGCAAATATTTTTCCCATTATTTTTTTGCATTTTAACTTTTTACTGTTGCACTTGCTAGTCTTCCTCCTTATGGATTCTAGATTTTCTGTATTGTAGAAGGCTCTCTTGCCTTCCCAATCTTGAGGCTATGTAAATTTTCCCCTAAGATGTTTCCATTATTTTTTTGATTTAAGTTTTTTGTTTCAAGTTTTAATCCATTCGTTATGATTTTATTTGTGGCTGGAGGTGGGTTTTGTTGTTGTTATTGTTTTGCAGATCAATAACCAATTATGTTAATAGCACTAATAAAATAAGTTATCTTCTCCCCAATGGACAAAAATGCTATGGTTATCATGTGTTAAATTAAATATACTCTCATATCTTTTAGATTTTCTGGTCATCTGATCTTTAAGCTTATTTACAAGCCAAACAGTACAGTTTTAAAAATTATTACATTAGTACTATAGAACATTTTAATACCTGGTAAGGCAGTTCTACCTTGATATTCTTTTTTGAAATTAAAGATTTTTCTTGTCAATTCTATAACATTTAGAATTTCTTCAATGTAAGTGCTCAAATGCTTTTTGTACAGCTCTGAGAAAACACACTGATATTCTGATTGGAAGTAATTTAAGATAAATATTTATTTGGTAATCATTAACATTCTTAGGATTTTATCAATTCTTCTCATCCAAGGATATGCTGTGCCTCGTCATTTGCTTAAATACTGTTTTTATGGGGCGCCTGGATGGCTCAGTCAGTTAAGCGTCCGACTTTGGCTCAGGTCATGATCTCACAGTTCATGGGTTCAAGCCCCACATCAGGCTCTGTGCTGACAGCTAGCTCAGAGCCTGGAGCTTGTCCGGATTCTGTGTCTCCCTCTCTCTCTGACCCTCCCCTGCTCACACCGTCTCTCTCTCTCTCTCTCTCAAAAATAAATAAAACATTAAAATAAATAAATATTGTTTTTATGCCTTTAACAAAATGTTATAGCTTTCTTTGGTGGGGGGTCCTCATAATTTTTGGCAAATTTTGAAATAAGGTAATGCCCAGAAAGCATATAGTAACTATTTTTTTAAAGGTTAGTTATTATTGTTACTGTTACCTTTTTTTTAATTTGAGAGAGAGAGAGAGTGCAAGTGGGGGAGAGGAGCAGAGAGAGAGAGAATCTTAAACAGGCTCCACATTCAGTGTGGAGCCTGATGTGGGGCTCAGTCCCATGACTCTGGGATCATGACCTGAGCCAAAATCAAGAGCTGGACACTCAACCGACTGAGCCACCCAGATGCTCCTGTTGTTGTTATTTTTATTATCTTTACTTATTCTCATTAAATAAAATTATAGAAAAGATAAAGCTTATAAAACCTTATTGATGAACTCACATGGATCCTCAATATTATAAAAATGTCCATTCTCTTCAAAATTGATCTATAGACTCAATGTAACCTCAATACAAATTCCAGAATTCGTGTGGTCAACTCACAAGTGGATTGTAAAATTGATACAGTAATAGAACGTGCCAAAAATAGGCAAGCTAATCTCAAAGAAAAAGAACAAAGAGGACTTACACTACAGGATGTCAAGACTTGTTGTGCAGTTCAGTCATTAAGACAGTGTGTCACTGGAACAAGATTAGACAAATAATCAGTGGGCCACAATAGAAAGTCTAGAAGCACACATACATGCTCAATTTATGGCAAAGGTGACACTTTTGCCATTAGAGGAACGGAAAAGGATGATCTTTTCAGTAAATAGTGCTGAGTCAACTGGAAATCAATATGGACAAAATTTATGTTGATCTCTATAAATGCTCTACACAAAAATCAATTCCAGATGGATTGTAATCTAAATGTGAAAAGTAAAAATAGCAAAGCCTATAAAAGATAATATAGGAGAATACCTTCATGTATTCAGGATAGGCAAAGATTTCTTGTATGAGACACAAAAACATAAAACCTGAAGTAAAAGATTGATAAATTGACCTACATTAAAATTAAGTACTTCTGTTCATGAAAGGATACCATTAGTTGGTTCAATATAAGAAACAATCAATGTATTATATCATATTAGAATAAAATAGAATAGAATAAAAAATAAAAACAATATGATCATCTCAATAGTTACAGAAAAAGCATTTGACAAAATCCAATACACTTTGATGATAAAAACACTCAACAAACTAGAAATAGAAGGGAGCTTCTTCAGTTTGATAAAGGGCGTCTGTGAAAACCTCACAACTAATACTATACTTAAGGTAGAAAGACCTAATGGTGAAATGGTGAAAGAGGTAGCATTCTCCTAAAATCAGGAAAAAGGTAGAATTGTCTACTCCCACCACTTCTATTCAACATTGTTCTAGAGTTCTAGTCAGGGCAATTAGGCAAGAAAGTAAAATAAACAAGATGCAGATTGGATTGGAAAACTATCTCTTTTTGCAGGTAACATGATCTTGTATATAGAAAATTTTAAGTAATCCATACTAAGATATCTACTAGAGATAATAAATGAGTTCAGCAAGGTTACAGGATAGAAGATCAAAATATATAAAAAAGTTGTATTTCTATATAGTAGCAATGACTAATCTGAAAATAAATTTTAAAAAATCCATTTACAATTGCACCACAGGAAAAACATACTTAGGCATAAATTTAACAAAAGAGATACAAAATTTACATACTAAAAACTACAAAACGCTTCTTTGATTTGAAATAAATCAAAGACGACCT
This sequence comes from Cryptoprocta ferox, assembly GCA_028646485.1. Taxonomy (NCBI): domain Eukaryota; kingdom Metazoa; phylum Chordata; class Mammalia; order Carnivora; family Eupleridae; genus Cryptoprocta; species Cryptoprocta ferox. The sequence goes on along the minus strand of CM053560.1, from coordinate 120,764,929 downwards.
AACTAAATGGAAAGACATCCCATGTTTATGGATTAGGACATTTAATGTTGTAAAGATGGGAATACTCCTCAATTTGATCAACAGATTCAACATAATCCATATCAAAATCCCAGATGCCTTTTCTGCAGCAATTGACAAGCTGATACAGAACAGCAAGAGACCCAGAATAGGCTGAACAATCTTAGAAAAAAAAAAAAAAGAAGATGTATACTTTCTAATTTCAAATCTTACTACAAAGCTATCCTTATGTCACTGGCATAAGGATAGCTATATAGATCAATGGAATAGAATTGAGAGTTCAGAAATAAGCCCTTACATTTATGGTCATTTGATTTTGACAAGGATGCCAAGGTAATTCAGTAAGATAAAAAATAATCTTTTCAACAAATAATGCTGGGACAACTGAATATCCACATTCAAAGAAATGAAATCAGACCCCTCCCTCACACCGTACCCAAAATTCACTCCAAAAGGGTCACAGACCAAAGCTAAAACTCAAAACTACAAAACCTTAGAAGAAAAACATAGGTGTCAACCTGTATGGACTTGGATTCAGCAATGGTTTCTTAAATATAACACCAAAACCAACAGCAACCAAAGAAAACAATAGATAAATTAGACTTCACCAAAATTAAAAATCTTACGCTTCAGAGGAGACTCTCAAGAAAGTGAGAAGACAGCCACAGAATGGAAGAAAGTATTTGCAAATAATATATGTGACAAAGGACTTGTGTCCAGAATATAAATAATTCTTATTACTCAATGATGAAAAAACAACCCAATTTAAAGACAGACAAAGGATTCGAATAGACATTTCTACAAAGAAGATATACAAAAGGCCAGAAGGTACATGAAAAGATGCTAAATAGTATTGGTCATTAGGAAAATGCAAATCAAAACCACAATGAAATGCCACTTCCCATCATCCAAAATGGCCTAACCAAAGAGACAGACAATAAGCAAGTGTTAAAAAGAATGTGGGGAAATGGAAATCCTCATATATTTTTAAAAAATTATTTTGTTATTATTAGTATTATTTTTGAGAGAGAAAGAGAGAACACACACAAGCAGGGGAGGGGCTGAGGGGGAGAGAGAAAGAGAAAGAGAATCTTTTTTTTTTTTAAATGGAAAAACATTCCATGCTCATGGATCGGAAGAATAAATATTGTTAAGATGTCAATACTACCCAAAACAATCTACACATTCAATGCAATCCCAATCAAAATTGCACCAGCATTCATCTCAAAGCTAGAACAATCCTAAAATGTGTATGGAACCACCAAAGACCCCAAATAGCCAAAGTAATATTGAAGAAGAAAACCAAAATGGGAGGCATCACAATCCCAGACAGCTACAAAGCTGTCATCATCAAGACAGTATGGTATTGGCACAAGAACAGACACATAGACCAATGGAATAGAATACAGAACCAGAATTGGACCCACAAATGTATGGCCAGTTAATCTTTGACAAATCAGGAAAGAGTATCGAATGGAAAAAAGACGGCCCCTTTAACAGGTGGTGCTGGGAGAACGGGACAGCAACATGCAGAAGAATGAAACTAGACCACTGTCTTACACCACACATAAAAATAAACTCAAAATGGATGAAGGACCTGAATGTGAGACAGGCAACCATTAAAACCCTAGAGGAGAAAGCAGGAAACAACCTTCTTGACCTCAACCGCAGCAACTTCTTACTCGACACATCTCCAAAGGCAAGAGAATCAAGAGCAAAAATGAACTATTGGGACCTCATCAAGATAAAAAGCTTCTGCACGGCAAAGGAAACAATCAACAAAACTAATAGGCAACCAACGGAATGGGAAAAGATAGTTGCAAGTCACATATCAGATAAAGGGCTAGTATCCAAAATCTACAAACTCTACACCTGAAAAACAAATAATCCAGTGAAGAAATGGACAGAAGACATGAACAGACACTTCTCCAAAGAGGACATGCAGATGGCCAACAAACACATGAAAGGATGCTCAGCATCACTCATCATCAGGGAAATACAAATCAAAACCACACTGAGATACCACCTCACACCGGTCAGAGTGGCTAAAATGAACAAATTAGGAGACTACAGATGCTGGCGAGGATGTGGAGAAACGGGCACCCCCCTACACTGTTGGTGGGAATGTAAACTGGTGCAGCTGCTCTGGAAAACAGTGTGGAGGTTCCTCAAAAAATTAACACTAGAACTCCCCTATGACCCAGCAATAGCACTGCTAGGAATTTACCCAAGGGATACAGGAGTGCTGATGCATAGGGGCACATGTACCCCAATGTTCATAGCAGCACTTTCAACAATAACCAAATCATGGAAAGAGCCTAAATGTCCATCAACTGACAAATGGATCAAGAAGATGTGGTTTATGTATACAATGGAATACTACATGGCAATGAGAAAGAATGAAATCTCGCCATTTGTAGTAACATGGATGGAACTCGAGGGTGTTATGCTAAGTGAAATAAGTGAGGCAGAGAAGGACAGACACCATATGTTTTCACTCATATGTGGAACAGGAGAAACTTAGCAGAGAACCATGGGGGTGTGGAAGGGGAAAAAATAGTTGGGGAGAGGGAGGGAGGCAAACCATAAGAGACTCTTAAATACTGAGAACAAACTGAGGGTTGATGGGGGTTGGGAAGAGAGGAATAGGGGATGATGGGCATGAAAGAGGGCACTTGTTGGGATGAGCACTGGGTGTTATATGGAAACGAACTTGACAATAAACTATAAATGAAAAAACATAAAAACATAAAACATAAAAAATAAAACAAAAGGGAGAGAGAGCAAGCACCAGCAGGGGAGGGGGAGAGAGAGAGATGGAGAGAGAATCCCAAGCAGTCTCTGTGCTATCAGTGCAGAGTCCGATGTGGCTCAATCTCATGAGCCTTGAGAATTTTATCTCAATTTTAAAGAGACACCATTAAGAAGGAGAAAAGGGAAGACCCAGAGCAGGAGGAGATATTGGCAATACATGTAACCAGGGAGATATAATCATAGATACAAGAGAGGACTGACGTCCAGAAAATGTAAAAAAGAAAAAAAGAAATCAGTGAGCAAACAACACATAACCCTACAGAAAAATGGGCAAAAGATGTGAAGAAACAGGTCACAAAAGAGTAGCCAATAAACCAAAAAGTCTTCAACCTCACTAGCAATCACAACCTTGTAAAACTGTAAGTCTAAAACAACCGCCAATCCAAAACCTAAACCCTTACTCTCATACACCCATTCTAATGACTGCGATTGAAAATACGGAAAAACTCCTGGGACATTACTCTTTTTATCACCTCCAAGGAGAACCACAGCTCTGACTTCTAACCCTATAGCTTAGTTTTATTTGGTTTTGAACTGCATATTTGTTTGAGGATGGCTTCTTTGGCTCAACATTATGTCTGTGAAACTAATCCATGCTGCTGCATGTAGCAACAGGTCATTCATTTCGGTTGCTGTGTTGTATTACCTCGTATGAATAGATTGCAATTTACTCACTTATTATTTCTGTCGCTGAGCATTTGGGTTGTTTCCAGTTCTTGGCTGTTACATATTAACACTGTTATGTTGAATGAAAGAAGTCAGATATGTAAGAATGCATACTCTGTGGTTCCATTATACTGGCTACACTAGTCTATGGTTTAAAGGCAGGGGGTGGGAGGTGGTAGCTGGTAGGGGAGACAAGGGAGGCTTCAGGATGCTGGCTATTTTCTGTTTCTTGCTGCAACTGGGTGTGTTCACAGTGTGATCATTGTGAGTAGTGCACGGGTAGGATTTGTGCCCTTCCACATTTCATTTAAAACATACTGCAGAAGCTCAAAACTCACTTGGGACTGAACCTAGCAATATATTTCCTTTGCTACCCACAAGTGACTAAAGCCACTTTATAAAGACAGGCAAGCTGGAGTTCCTCCAGACGGAGGCCAGCCCCAGGGGTATTTGTCTTGGGTATTTATAGGCTTGAGTTTTCCTGCTAGGCTGCCATGCCTTTTGGTTTTAGTTCCTGGGTCTCCTATGTTTCTTGGATCATCACCATACCCTCAAAGTTGTTGGTGGTGGCTTTTCCATCCTTGACTAGAAGTACTAGGAGTTGGTAGTATGAATGACAGTAGAATCCGTTCATTCTCTGATGGACTTCCTTTACTGTAAGTAAATAAATTATTAGCCATGATGGACAATTGAGTGAAATGATTCTAAGAAAAGCATTCATCGATTGCCCCCAATTCTTTCATGTGACGTACAAAGATATTTGTTCCATTATAAATTGCCAAGTAAATCAGAATGAAAAGCCACATGGCAGTATTATTTCAACAGGCCCTGAACAATGACATTGGTGGAACATATCAGAAAAGCTAATGGCTTTACACATGGGCTTTTCTCTGTCCACATCTCCACTTGGCTCTCTGATAACCAGAGTGTTAGTTACACGTTATGTATTTTCGTTTATTAGAATATTTTGTAAGCAGTGGGTTGGAAACATGATACATGCACTGATTTTTTTCACATTGTCCTATAAGAGTCTTTCTAAATTCAGTGCCTTCTGGAAGAGGGGATAATTGCTTGCAAATTGATATTTTATAATATCAACTACATTGATATTTCATAACATAACCAGTGTCACATGTCTCTAGTGGAGCTATACATAGTTCTTATTATCCTACAATATTTTAAATCCCCAAGTGGCTTCCAGTTCCTTGAAGGCACCCTACATCCCTCCCTACATGTTCATCTTCCCCAGTTCTGTCCAGAATGATCCATGACCACTTGTGGACTACTCCCTTCCTCCCAACTCCCATCAGGGCACCAAAAAGATGACACCCAGTACATCCTGTCAGGCTGGCCATGGTTACCTCAGGACTCAGAAGCCATCTTGGACTGCTTTGTCCAATAACCAAATATCTGGGATGGACAGACCCACAGCTTAACAATATTAACTCTTCTCGTCCAAAGCCTTTCTGTTTAGATTCCCTGTGACAGTCAGAAACTTCCTCTGGAATCCTGTCACTTTCCCCAATCAATCCCCTGTCCTTTGGGATGTCCCCATCCTTCCTGGGGTTCCCCTGCCTGGGGCAAGCCCCAAAGGATCAGGGCACAGAAACCCTTCTTTGGAAACCACCACTCTACTCCTGGTGTCCTCAGCAACTCTTCAAGGGTGGGCAATCTTTTAGTCTGGGGGCCAAGGGTAGAGAACAAAACATGCGTTTTTCCTCAAGTGGAGTTTTCCTGGATCTGGTGCATACGCCACGGCTCCTTCTGTAACTCTCACAACCAACTGAAAAGCCAAGACCAATGCCTGAATCTTTCCTCTTCCTTTCTTTCTGCTGAGTCATCCCTTCCCTGAGCATGAGGGAAAACTTAACTGATGGAATGGGGATGGGGTTCGGCTGTTGCTTCCACTGTTATCCTCTCTCACTCCCAGGATCAGCCTTGTGTCTGTCGTGCCTCATGTGTAATCTAACCCCAGATAATGACCTAATCTCCACCTGACCTTATAATTGTGTAAGTATCCTAACATGGTGTCTTGCTTTACAAAGTTCAACATAATTTATTTTTGGGTTTATGTGTTACCTTGGGTTATCTTTGTGACAGGCCTTCCACTAACTCAGCAGATGGGTGAAGACTTAACTGTTTTGGTTCTGCTGCTCATCACTGAGATCCATGCGGGGACCCCAAACATGGTCCCAATGAAAAAGCATCCCTAGGACCTAAGACATCTCCTGGAACTTGTTACCCCATGAGTCACTCTGACCCATCCTGTCACACTGAACAAGTTGTTTTAAAAAAAAAAAAAACTCTGTGGCTTGGTTTTTTAGCTGCAAAATGTCAGTGACATTTGCTTCCTTTCTTCTTGACTGTTATGTTGGGAGAGTAAGTGAGATACGTGCTTCCGTCCCCAGTAAAACAACAGTTAAGCTACCTTCACAACTATTATCACAACCATCCTGAGACTTAGCTTCAGAAAAAATAATCCTCATGTACTGTACAAATATAAGAGGGAGAAACTGCTCTTTAAGGTGCTAAAAAATGCCCATGATTGCATATCTTCCAAAATGTCATCCCTAGTACAGCAAGAGCTTGGTTTGCAAGCATAATTTGTTCCAGAAACATGCTTGTAATCCAAAGCACGTGTATATCAAGGCGAGTTTCAAGAGCCATTTGCTCAGTTGTGATCATGTGATGTTCGGCATCCCGTATTACTCACGTTACAAGACATCACTCATTTATGAAGTTAAAACTTATTAGAAATGTTTACTTGTCTCGCGGAACACTCACAGAACAAGTTTCTCGCAATCTAAGGTTTTACTGTATTTCCATTTTGACTAGATTTTTTCCTGCTATTTATTTCCCAAGCATGTCTTGAGTCCATTAACAAAGGAAACACTCCTATAGAGGAACAAGAGTGTGTTCAGCTGTGTGTGGACTAAGACTTGGAAAGGGATCTCTTGGGAGGAGTGAGAGCTCTGCCTCAGACTTCTTGGCAAAGAAGCCAGATTTGCTGGAATCCATAGGTTTGCAGCCAAAACAAAGAACCCTCTGGTCTTGAGTCTCCTGTAAAACTTGACCAACAGGGTAGGCATCCCATCAGCTCCTCCTTGGCCCTCTGTCCTCACACCTTTTATTTTTTGCTCAGCCTCCTCCTTTATTCAGTAGAAATACCAAGACCTAATGAGGCTTCTCTAATTACCAGTATTACTTATGTAAGAAAATATTGCAATAGCACCCTGTTCGACGAAGCACATGATGTCAGAGGAATACACTTTTCATTCCCCAGACTCATCTCCCACCCCTCCATGCCTCATTTCCTCATCTCCTTTTCACATTCACTTCCGTCCTTTCAATAGATCTTGACTGCTGATGTCCTTCAGGAGGTGTCCAATCCAGGCATATGTGAATGAGTCAAATAAACCTCCTGAGGTGCTTTACTCATTTCAAACTTTCTCCTTTGTCTCCTAGCCCCTTTGTCCACTCCCCCAAACTTATTACTTCACTGGTTTTCCACCCAGATTCCTAAAGCCATCAGCTGTTTGTTTTCATTTGGGGAACTACCCCTGCTCATGCCTACAGCCAGCAGAGACATGTGCCTCCTTTACTGACCGTGCTGTTAATTTCCTGCTCACCCCCATGTTTATCATGGGACTGTGGGCTCATTTTAAAAAGAATATAATTTCTTGTCATTTATTGGTTTTTTTTCTTGTTGATTTTTTTAAATTGAAGTATAGTTGCCCTTCAGAATGATATATTATTTCCAGGTATATGACACAGTGATTTGACAATTCCATTGTGTAACACAATGCTCACCAAGGTAAGTGTAGCGACCATCTGTCACCACATAACATTATTACACTATTATTGACTATATTCCCCATGCTGTACTTTCCGTCTCTATGACTTACATATTTTATCTTATTTTATTTTTTAAGTAGGCTTCATGCCCAGCACAGAGCCAATGTGGGACTTGAAATCACGACCGTGAGATCAAGACCTGATCTGAGATCAAGAGTCAGAATCTCAACTGACTGAGCCACCTAGGTGCTCTGACTTATTTATTTTATAACTGGAAATTTGTACCTCTTAATCCCCGTTACCTATTTTGCTCATCCCTTCACCTCCCTCCCCTCTGGCAACTACCAGTTTGTTCTCTGTATTCATGAGTCTGTTTCTATTTGTTTGTTTGTCTTTTAGATCTCACATATAAATGAAATCATATGATATTTGTCTTTTTTTTTCAGTCTTATCACTTCTTGTAATGTCAAAAGTCTTTTCTTTTTTTTAAGATTTTATTTTATTTTTTAAATAATCTCTATATCCAATGTAGGTCTCAAACTTATAACCCCAAGATCAAGAGTTGTAGTTTCTACTGACTGACCCAACCAGGCGTCCCTCAAAAGTCTTTTCTTAATCCAGGCTGACATGGTAGCCCCATCGCCAAGCTGTTCCTCTCCAGCCTTCAGCTATTTTTCTAGAGGTAACTTTGTACGCTGCGTTTTTCACCACTGCCCTGGGATTTTCCTGGGCTCGTGGCCACCCAGCTAGATGTGCACAAGTGGTACCACTGCCCAAGACAGATTTCTCAAGATGAACCTGGAGGGAAACAAAGCAAAGCCTGTACCTTGTTTTTATTCACCACTGAAGAAGCTCAAATATTGCAAAAATGAAGAACATTTGCATAATTCCAATCACCTAATTTATCTGTATTTTCACCCTCATCTGTGAAATAAAGGAGTCGGTGAAGCAAAATCAACATAGCTTTGGGAGCTCTTACAGACACAGATAAGATAAATATTGTTACTTGAAAATATATTTTGACATGTTTTGTATTCTCTCTTTATGGATTCCAGCTGGGGTGGGAGGGGAAAGATTGGCAATTGTTATAAATCAGGCTTTTTCCTGAATGTAATAGCTATACTTCAAAACACAGACTTCAGGCTTATGGGGTTTTAGAGCCTGAAACAGTTCATATTAGTTATCTTTTGCTGTACAATAGATGATCTCAAATCAACAAATATTTCTTATCTCACAGTTTTTGAGGCCCAGGAGTCCAGGAGAGTGGCTTAGTGGGGTTGTTCTGGGTTGGGTTCTTTCAGTGGGGTTGTGGTCAAGCTGTGGAACAGGCTTGAGGATTGACTGGGACTGGTGACTTTATTTCCAAGCTCACTCCTATGCTATTGGCATATTCTTCATTCCTTGAAAGCTGTTGCCTAGGCCTCAAGACGTGGACTTTGACTCTCCGCAGAGTAGGTGATCCAAAGGAGAGAAAGAGTGACAACGAATAAAGCCAGTACCATTTATAACCCAAACTCAAGTGTCATGCCCACTCTCCCTGGAACAATGAAGGACTGAAGAACAGAAAGTAGGATCACTGGGAGCCATCATGGGGGCTGGGTACCACAGAACTTTAGAGATGACATAGTCTAGAGTTCTGTCAATTACAGCCAAGGAAGCTGCAGCCCAGAGACATGAAGTGAGTTGGCCAAGACCATACCATTGTTTAATACCTAAACCAGGACTTGAAACCTGAACTTTCCATAGTTTAGGACATTTCAACTTAGCAACTACTCGTCTTACTTATTCAGTGATTATCAGAAAGAAGGATGGTACTAGGCAGTGTGGAGATTTAGGGTGAAGAATATAATCACAATCCCTGCCCATGAGGTCAGAGGAGTGGTGGGGAACAGAATACACTGAATGAGATTACCCAGGAGAATGGAGAACACACCCCCAGGGTAACAACCGAAGACCCTAGAGTTCAAAGGAGGACCTGTAGTCACAGGCACCATTGGGGAAGGATTTGTGGAAATGGCGACATTTGAGTTGGGCCTGGATGTATGGATGGATTTAGACCAACAGGGATGAATGGGGTGGAGGTGGGAGGAGAGTACACGATTTGACTCTGATGTCTCAAAACCTACCTCTATGAGGTTCTTAGTCACAGGCCCAAGCTCTGAATCACTTTCTTGGGTACTGATGACTAAATTTGGGGGCTGTGTGGAAGGAGGACTCTGGTGGGTTTTCTGAGAGTGTCACTTGCCTTAGCTGCTATTGTTATTTTTACTGGTGGAGCTCATCCTCTGATCAAGAAATTAAAGAAGCTGCCTGACCATGGCTGTCTATGTCATCACACAGTCCCTAAAATCAGTGGAGAAAATTTTAAGTCCAGTTGGTGAGTCAATGTCTGTTCATTTTGGAAAATCCCCTTTGCCCACTGATTTACCCACCTGTGAGGTGGTTTTTGAGATTTACTCCTGAGCAGGTGGTAAGAGGTTAGAAAGTAGGGACTAAGGTTTGGGGCTCCATTTTCCTGAGACAGGCCAAGAACCTTCAGAAAAGTGGGGACAGAGGGATGACTAGAAGAGGTCAATTACAGAATGTTTCATACCTGACCCATTAGCCATCACATTTAGAAAACCCACAGATGTTGACAGCTGCCCGGTCAATGTTGTTGATTAAAATTGTAGATGGCATCATTTAGGTGAGGAGTTTTGAAGTTATTGTTAAGACCTCATTAATGAGTCAGAATATTAAATTTGTAGATCCAAACCAACATTGAAAAAATATTAAAATATTAGGGGGATAAGGGATGTTTTGTAGAACTTTTGTTTCAGTTACTTGCATACATGTTCAATGTAAACTGTACTTCCTTTTTATTGTGGTCATTGACAAAGCAGTTTGAAAGCCACCAATGGATAACAACTTTGCTCATTATGAGAGGAGAGGGAAGGCCAACTCCAGCCGATCATATTGGATTCTCCACTAAAACCCAACAGAGTTAACTACAGGAAACATATTATGGTGAAAAGGGACTTTTCATGATTTTAGCCAGAAGTGGATGCAAACATGGATAATCTTACTAGTTCTATGTTTATTTAAAAATATTTTAGAAACATATAACTGACATTTCAAATGAACGATAATGCTCCATATATATGTCTTTTTTAAAAAATCAACTTTATTCGGGCACCTGGGTGGCTCAGCTGGTTAAGCTTCTGACTTTGGCCCAGGTCATGATCTCGCGGTTCATGATTTTGAGCCCTGTGTCAGGCTCTGTGCTGACAGCTCGGAGCCTGGAGACTGCTTCTGATTCTGTGTCTCCCTCTCTCTCTGCCCCTCCCTTTACTTGTGCTCTATCTGTTTCTGTCTCTCTCTTCCAAAGAATAAACATTAAAAAAAGTTTTTAAAAAATCAGCTTTATTGAGGTACTTGATATACAATAAGAGCCTTTCATTTTAAGTGTGTAGTTCAAGGAATATTGACAAATGTATGCAGTGGTGTTACTACCACCAAAGTCAAGGCATGGAATAGTTCTGCTACCCCTGAGAAGTTCTATTATTTCCCTCTTTTCAGTCAAACCCCCTTCTAGTATTTCAGTTTCTGGGATGCAGTAAGGAAGCCAAAGTATCTAGAGCAGAAGCACAAGGGAGAGCAGATCAATATGTATTAGTGATCTACGTCTTGTAGGGCTTTGGATGCTATAGGAGGTCAAGAACTTTGGGTTTAGTCTGAGTGAAATGGGGAGGTATGGGAAGATTTTGAGCAGAGGAATAATCAGACTTAGGTTTTAAAGAGTCTCTTTAAAAGAGGGAAGGCAGGCTATAATGAGTCTTGTGGGTTGAAATTGGAAGCGTCAGTGTACACTCATGTTTCTGGATAGCTAGATGATAGAAAAATAATACAGATATGTATGTGCACATGTGCATGTGTGTGTGTTTTGCTATTTTAACAATATGAAATCTTCCAATCCATGAACATTGGATGTCTTTCCATTTACTTAAGTTGTCTTTAACTTACTTCAATAATGTTTTGCAATTTCCAGGGTTCAGGATTTGCACTTCTTTAGTTAACTTTATCCCTAAGTTTTTTGTGTGTCATTGGAAATGGAAGTGTTATTTATTTATTTATTTGTTTAGAGTGTGTGCATACATACATGCGTGTGTGTGTGTGTGTGTGTGTGTGTGTGTGTGTGTGTAAGCGGGCCAGGGGCAGAGAGAGAGGGAGAGAGAATCTCAATCAGGTTCCATGATGTCAGCATAAGGCTTGATGCAGTGCTCAATCTTACAAACCCGGAGATCATGACCTGAGCTGAAACAAAGAGTCGGACGCTTAACCGACTGAGCCACCCAGGTGCCCCGGAATTGTTTTCTTAACATCATTTTTGGATTGTTCCCTGCTGGTAGGTAGAAGTATTGATAGTTCCTGGCATGTTGTCATGGTGTGATTGCTTAGACCTTGATGAATTGGGACAGGGTACAAGCGGAAGGGAGGCACTTTCAGGAGGTTAGGAGAAAACGGTAACTAGAAAGACTGGAAACTAGTAATTTGCTAAGTGCCACTGAGTCAGTAAGAGAGAAAAAGTCCATCTCAGTATTGTCATCTCCATGATGGCTACTGAGCAACCACTGATACTCAATGATTTAAAGCAAAGTATGAGGGTCAGAGTGCCTAGTTGGTTGTTCTCCCACAGGCAGAAGGCAGATAGAAGGGAAGATGAGGCACAGTACATGAGCTTAAAGGAAGCACTACTTCTGGGAAACCTGTGTTTTCATTCCAGGCATGTCTCCTGTGTTGAAGTAAGGGCCCTTACTTGGGGAAGGCGTGGGACTCAGAGCTTTGGGATGGGGGTACCTGGGCACTTCAGGTAAGAAGCTTGGGGGTCCAGCTTACCCTGCACATGAAGAAGTGACCCACTCCCACTGCTGGAATATAAAGCCCCCTCATGCCTCCTGTAAGAAGATGATGCAGAGGGCACACATGAGGCAGGTGCCTGCCAGGACTATGCTTGCCTTTTAGGGCCTCCCTCCTGGCCTCCAAACCTATGTCTAAGGAGAAATCCGAGCAAACCTGATAGGGGAAGTGCTGGGCCTGCATAGGAAGGTGAGGAGTTCTACCCCAAAAGTGCTATAAGCCCTGGCTGCCAGCAGGGATGAGCTGAATGCTGGGTCAGGACCAGCTGGAAAGCTGGGTCAGGGATGTAAGGGTACTCTCCCATGGCAAGGGCCCTGGGTGACTGCGCCAGTATGCTGCTGGGCTGGCTCACATTAAAAGAAGTAGAGATGCCAGGAGGATGGGAGCAACTTGGGGGAAGGGAAAAAAGATAGCAAAAGTGGGCTTACACCAGAAACCCACCAGACTGGAGGGTTTCCACATTACTTGGAGGCCATGTGTACATTCCTGTCGCAGACTATGAGTCTGGAGTTCTCTCTTGTCCAGCAAGAGAGTGGACACAGAATTGAATACGAGAGAGGCTAATGTCCAGGAGGAGACAAGAGACCTGAGGAGGAGTTTCATCGCTGTATTTATTGAGTACTCAAAATCTTACACACAGTGAATGTGAAGAAGATAATCAGATAGTAATCATTAACTTGTGTGAGTAAGAAGCAAAGGCTCTGGGGCGCAAGTGGTGTTTGTGATCAAGGTACATTGGTGCCAGATGGAAAGTAACTTCCTTTAGGTGATATAACAAATTTCTCATAATCCCATTACAATATCTCGCTAACTAACCTTGGGCGCTTTCGCCCCATGGGGGCGGCTTTCAGCCCTAAGCTTTTTTCTAATTCATTTATGTAAATATAAGGGATTCTTGAATCTATTTCCTCACACATTCCATCTACCAAAGTGACAAAGCACACATGGGCGAGAGGCAAGGCATCATTGAGAAGCTCCCTGGTGGCTGTCTTCTGCAGAAGGATGGACAAACGTTAGGAGAGGATTTAGAACTGGCTTCTCTGGTGGGGATGATAATGCAATAGTAGGTGCTCAAACTTTAGCATGCGTTAAAATCAACCGGAGGGCTTGTCAGGGTACAGAGAATTTGGAGGTCTGGGTTTGGGGCTGGAGAATGTACATTTCTAAAAAGTTCCTAGGTGATGCTGCTGGTGCTAATCCAGGCACCACTGACATACTGTGGATACAGACCGAGCCGAGGGCAGGTGGCAGCCCTGTAAGTTTCAGAAGCATGTTGAGTACAATCACCGTAGTGAGCTGCAATGTTGAAATGGCAAGCTGGGGTAGGGGACATGACCTAAGGGATCTACAGAGATGATTCATAGAACATAGTGTTCCTAGGGGAAAGATAAATGGGGCTGTTGACAAAAACATCACTAATAAATACCTAATCAAAACTACCCCTATGCTAAGTCATCACCCAATCTTCTTATGGTAAGTCATGGCCTAATTTCCAGGGCTGAGTCAGTTCTTAGACCCAGAACCCATCCAGTGAAGAATGGAACTAGCAAACTCCATGGCAACCAAATACGGTTGTGTTCCCTTGGGTCTTCCCCCAAGGGATGACAGCCATTCATACTAGAAAAAGGGGAACACCACTTCTTTCCAGAGTGGCTGAGTACCCAGCTCAGATTGCCATTGATATTCAGGGACTCAAAGCATCCTCATGGCTCTCCTGTTAGAGCAGGGACATGTGATGGTCATGTCATAAACAGAGCCCTGACCCAAGACACAACAAGCTCACAAGGGCAATCCGGGATGGAGTCATATATTTGAAGGTCATCGACATGTTGTTGGTATTTAAAGCCATGAGATTGGATTGGAGACAAAGAGAAGTCTTGCTGAGTGATTGGTAGTTGCGAACAAGGACAGGAGGCACACACAGGGGTACTGAGGAAAGACAGCAGCCTCCCCAAAGTCTCTGCAACCCCAGACCCTGAGTCCACCAGAAAAGGGGCTGTGTCTCCCTCTGCAATGTGTCCCCAGGGCCCAGCCCAGCCTCCATAACTAGCTTCTCCATAACTAGCTTCTGAATGATCTGATCATGGCCACCACTAATGAACTCCGTGGAAAATGTGTTTTTAAAAGGGCAGTAATAGCAAATGTGCTGTTCCTCTTTGATGGGAGATTCTTCTTTTTTTAGTTCTGAGGATGAAATGTGAGTCTTGCTTCCCTTGGGAAGATTAACCAGGGGAGATCTCTGTGCCATGTGGAGCCCTTCCCAAGTTCATTTGTAGTGTAAATGACATGACTTTCCAAATTAAGAGAGGGAGGTTATGCAGGTTAAGTTACTGCACATTTTTTTCATATGACAAAAGCTATTTTTGCATCTTTTAAAAAGGTAGCCTATACCCCAATAAACACCTGCTGTGCTCCTATGAAACAATGAGAAACAAATGATCAGCCGTCTTGAAATAGCCAGAGAGCCGGGACAGAGTGGGGAACACTGTGGGCTCCAAGAAGAGCGGCTGGATTCAGATAGTTTTTTAAGTGAAGTAGGGCATAAAGACGCTGTGTCCTGAATGCCTTTATGTTCTCTTATTTAGTCCTGGTAGCAGTCCTGTGAGAGAGGAGTTGTCTTCACTTTCCAAATGAAGAGATGGTGTCTGAAAGGTTCAAGGACTAGTCCATGCCTGCTCACCTGCCCCCTTGCCCCTTTCAGCTGTGGACTCCGCTGAGCTGTCTGTCATCTGCATTGACCCTCTGGGCCCTGGGCATGTCTCCCTGGACTTCCTGAGACGGAAACCTCTGATTCCTGGGCTTCAAGACTTCGCCCATGAGGATGACCAATACTTTCTGGGTGCTGTGCGCCAAGCTTCACACAGTATAAGAGGCAGTCTAGTGGGTTGGGTTGGAGCAGGGAGGGCTCCAATCCTGCTACTTTTTA
Organism: Cryptoprocta ferox; assembly: GCA_028646485.1. Taxonomy (NCBI): domain Eukaryota; kingdom Metazoa; phylum Chordata; class Mammalia; order Carnivora; family Eupleridae; genus Cryptoprocta; species Cryptoprocta ferox. The sequence continues at coordinate 120,749,814 of CM053560.1, read as the reverse complement.
CTTGCATGGCTTTGGGGAAGTTGGATGCTCTGCGGCTCAGTGTCTTTATCATTAGAACAGAGTCACTAGTACCTACTTCCTAGGTTGCTGTGCTGATGATATGAGTTAATCCACATCAAGTCCTCAGAACCATGCCTGGCATATGGTATGGGCTGTGCTTGTCCAATCCAGAGCCTCTCTGTGTATTGTTTTGTCTGCATTATTACACAGATAAGGAAATGGGCTCAGAGAGGTGGTTGTGCCCAAGGTCATGCTGGCAGTAAGGGCCAGGACACAAAGCAGCTCCGTCTAGTCTACACCACTGTGCCCAGCTCAGACCCACTGCATTTCCCTTGCCCCATGTGGTTCATTTTCTACCTAGCCAAACCTGCATGGGGGCAGGTGCGCCTCCCAGACCGGACTTGGGTGTGTAGGAAATAACAACAGATTTGCTTTTTTTTGAAGATCACAACCTGATTTCTATTTCAGGCCCCAATTTCCATCAGGGTGATGAAAACTCAATCTCTATCAGTTCAAGGTTCTGTCCCTCCTTGGGGCTACACTAGAATTGCTGAGGACTTATACAATGCCAAGGCACTGAGGTTGGGGCCTGTCTGGCCTTGTGTCACCCGTCTGTGCTGGCATCCACCAGCTTTCCACTCCACGCCTTGGAGCCCTTTGTCTTCATCCACATAGGCAGAGGCTGGGACAGTGGGCCACCATGGACAGTTGAGCGGGTTGTCTACTGCATACATATGTCTGGATGATGGGATAAATAGAATTGAAATCCAGCCAATGCTGTGCTTGCTTGGCTGTGGGTATAGGTGCAAGATAACTTCCACCCTGAGAAAGGGATACCTTTTTCTTTGCACCAAGGAGCTACCCGTTGGCCAGGCCATGTATCTCTGGCTTTTTCATCTACCTTTTCTTTTTTATTAAAATATTTTTAAACATTTATTCATTTTTGAGAGACAGAGAGAGACAGAGAGTGAGCGGGGGAGGGGCAGAGGGAGATATAGAATCCAAAACAGGATACGGATCCGAGCTGTCAGCACAGAGCCCAACAAAGGGCTCAAACTCATGAACCATGAGACCATGACCTGAGCCGAAGTCAGATGCTTAACCAACTTAGCCACCCAGGCGTCCCTCATCTACCTTTTTCTAATGTGTACAAAACACATCTTCCAGCTGGTGGGGCCCTGCTGGAGTCATCCCTTCTCTGCCTGAATGGCTCCCTCAGGCCCTCTGCCACTTTTGGGTGGTGCTCTGGCTCCTGGCCTCACTCATGCGGCGGGTGGGCACCTCTGAAAGGCTCTCCTGGCCATGGCTGCAGCCTGTCCCCTCAGGCCTGCCATCCCCACAAGGGTGCACCTGGGGAGCTGGGCACAAGGCCCCTGCTCTTGGACCTCACAATACAGCCGGGGTTCTGCTGTGTCCCTGGGGCTCTGCCCAGAAAGGGTTGGTACAAGGCTCCCCTCTGTAGAAGGTCTCTAGGAATTACTGTGCTTTCCTGACTCCCCTCCATCTTTTCTCCCCATCCCCCCCCTTTAAGGGATCTTTTCCTGTCCCCTGAGGCCCCAACTTTCCTCGGTCTCCTCCTCTTCCATCTCTTAGGATTTCCTCCCCAGTTTTTACCTAGTCAGGTGTCCTCTTCAAGCCTTTAAAACTTGCCAGGAAAGAGCACCTCAGTGGCTCAGTTGGTTAAGGGTCCCACTCTTGATTTCAGCTCAGGTCGTGATCTCACATTCATGGGTTTGAGCCCTGCCAGGGTAGAGCCTGCTTGGGATTCTCTCTCTCGGTCTCTCTCTGCCACTCCCCAACTCTTGCAAGATCACTCTCTCTCTCTCTCAAAATAAAATAAATAAACTTAAAAAAAAAACTTTAAAAAATAAACAAAAAAAAACTTGGCAGGAAAACATTTCTGTTTTGTCTTTCTGCCTGCCCTCAAGCAATGGAGTGGGGTTGGGATAAACCATCTGAGGGAAATCCATTGATCTCCCTCCCCTAATTGTTCCACCAGCTTGGGAGGCCCATGGGCTCTGGGGCATGTTGTTCCAGGTCCTCCAAGTAGAGAAAAGACCTGCTATTCCCACTCCCCAAGCCCTAGGTAAGCCCTCCTGTTCCTAGGGCTCTCCATGAAACTCTGCGCTCTGCTTTCAGTCCACAGCACCTCTCACATAGACTGGAGGAGGGGACTTTTGCCCGAAGGGGCCCTGGAGCCACTTTCTGGGTTCTCCATCCTCACGCAGCGCTCCCTATCGGGAGACTTGGAAAATTCCCGCTCTCCTTGAAGGCGCTCAATGAACTAGAATTTTGTTCTTTTCTTTTTAAAAGTTTGTTTGTTTGTTTGTTTATTGAGAGAGAGAGAGAGAGAGAGAGAGAGAGAGAGAGAGAGAGAGAACAAGCAGAGGAGGTCAGAGAGAAGAAGAGACTGAATCCTAAGCAAGCTCCACACCATCAGTGCACAGCCCCATGCGGGGCTTGAACTCATGAACTGCCCAGATCATGGCCTGAGCCGAGATCAAGAGTCTGGCGCTCAACCGACTGGGCCACCCAGGTGCCCCAGAATTTTATTTCTAACAATCGCTGTGTTTTACAACTAGTTCACAAAATTTAACAATTGGCTCTCACCAGCCGGTAGGAGCTGGCCCCAGCACACCACTGCCAGGCCCCAGTGACTTCTGTTTCCTCAATGAGAAGCACTAGCAGAAGATGGGAGCGCAGGAAGAGAGAAGGTTTGGGTTTTTCTTCACCTGCTCCCTCCTAGGATGCATTCTGCAGCCCCTACTCCTCTAGGGCGCCCCCTTCTGGAGCTCCAGGTTCCTCTAGCTCAGCCAAAACTCCCTCCTTCTGCCCCTAGGGTGCTAACGGCTTCTCGGCTTCTGGCTCATGCTAATTCCTGATACTTCTGCATCCCACCCACCCCTTTGTAAATAGTCTCATTACATCCCTTTAACCAATCCCTTCCCTTTGAATGCTCCTCTGTTTCCTGGCCAGAACCTGTCCGCTCAAATCTTCTCCTGTGGTTGCAACTTCTAATACTTCTGTTCCCAAATTTAGGCACTGTGTGTCCTCGGGCAAGTCTCTCAACTTCTCTGAGCTACAGTTTTGTGAGAACTAAGTGTGATGTGGCAGGACATTATTTTGAGAGATTAACCAGTGGTACTTTTTCTGTTCTCTTGCTATTTCCTGGTGTCCTATGACTCTTTCCCAGACTGAGCTGCTGTACCCTAGAGCAGCCATTTCACAAGGACAGGATTTAGAGCAGAAGTAGGGAGAAAGTTTTGGCTTGCAAAATGTAAGACCCTGAAGGGCATCGGGGCAAGGAAAACCTAAGGAGTAAAGAGTAGAGCATCCTGCTGGGAGACCCACCAGTCCCTGAGAAGGTCTCTTACCCTGACAGGCCAGGAGAGGCAAGTTGAAGAATTGAAAATAAATGGCTGTCTTGAGTGCAGGCAACTGTGCGAGCCACTCCACAGTGACCTGGTGTCCCAGTGTGGTCCAGGAAAGATGCTCATACTGATGAGATCCCCAGACAGGTCTGGGCAATGACATCATAGCAGCTGTGTGTCCCAACAAGCAAATGACAAGTGTGATGTGCTCCTGGGTGAAAGGGAGAAGGAGGAATACCAATAACAGGGGTCCAGAGTCCCTGCCCCATGCCTTGGCACTCCCTTCTCCCCCAGCTTAGCCTTGGCAGAAAGGGGGAGGAATTCTAAATGGAAGGATATTCACTTCCACCTGCAGAATAAGGTCTGTGATATGGGTGCTCTAGAAAAGGGAAGAGCCACTTCTGTCCCATTTGTGGAGACTCATGCCTGTCATAAGGAGAGCCCTGGAAGGTGTCTCAAGGGACTGTCCCTGGACCAACGTGCTGACTAATCCACCTTTCCATGTCATCTGCAAAATACATCCAGCCAGTGGATGACTCTCCAGGCCTCCCCTGAGCACTTCTGTCCCCACCAGTCGACAGGTACTCCAGCCAGGGGCCAGCTGTGTTTGTTCCCGGGTCCCTCAAAACCACTTGTACTGGCTACTGCCATTTGTAACTTGAATAAGTGTCATGAAAACTAATGACACGCAAGTGTGCAAAAAAGACCTGTGGTTTCTACGGCAATTAAATTGAGGCACCATGTTGGAAAAAAGACAGCTGTCACATTAGGTGTAGCCGTGACAACTGTATAAAGTTTGGGAAGATAGGAGGTGTCTGGGAAAATTCTGCAGGCAGAGAACTTCAAAATCTCTTTAAGCTCTCACTCCAAAAGAAAGTAACTGATATTGGAAAGCGGAGGTTACATCCTTTATGGGTAGTTTGTATAAGGAGACGGTGAAACTCTAGTCAATCTATATCAAAAGTGTTGGCTGTACATCGAAACATTGACAAATGAATATGCATATATATTTACGTTAAAATAGAATATTTAATACATTATGTATGTGTAGGTATATATGTGTATATTAGATTTACAGAGGTATATGTTTTAAATTTTAGTATATTTACATTTTATTAAATTTATTTATTATATTTAAATTATATTAAATGTTTTAAAACATTTTTTTTTACATAGAAAAATAGAAAGGGCTCCGATTTCCAGGCCCGCGGATGAGAAGTCTCCCATAACTGACCAGCTCTGTCTCTCATTTAGTGGAGACTTCTATTTCCTTCCATGGACGCCAGGACGCTCGGGTGCTCTAGGTGCGTCTGTAGGGCCAGCGACAGGGACCTGTCTCCGGCATGGCATCCCTTCTCCGATCCGTGCGCAGCGAGCAAGCCACCCGCCCGCTTTTAAACGACAGTGGGTGACGAGGACTCCCGGGCGCCCAGGGTCTGGGGCGCGTGGCGCCGCCGTCCTTCCGGCAGGGGGCGCATTCCGGCCGCAGTGGCCTCGCCGGGCCGCGCTCTGATTGGCTGGTGTCCGTGGCCCGAGCCCGCTCCCGCCCGCCCCGTCCGCTAAGTGCCCGGGCGCGCCGGCTCCGGCCGCAGTCTGCGGGCCTCCCGGGCAGCGGCGGGGCCGGAGCGGCGCGGAGGAGGGGACAAGACCAGGGCAGGAGGGAAGCAGTCGGCAGCGCCCCGTACGCCCAGCAAGATGCTGTCCTGGCGGCTTCACACGGGCCCCGAGAAGGCCGAGCTGCAGGAGCTCAACGCCCGGCTCTACGACTATGTGTGCCGCGTGCGGGAGCTGGAGCGCGAAAACCTGCTGCTGGAGGAGGAGCTGCGCGGCCGGCGCGGGCAGGAGTGCCTGTGGGCCGAGGGGCAGGCCCGCTTCGCCGAGGAGGCGCGCGGCTTGCGGCAGCGGCTGGACGAGCTGAGCTGGGCCACGACTCTGGCCGAGGGCGAGCGGGACGCGCTGCGGCGCGAGCTGTGGGAGCTGCGGCGGCTGGGCGAGGAGGAGCGCGCCGCCCGCGGCCGCCTGGACGCCGAGCTGAGCGCGCAGCGGCGCGAGCTGCAGGAGGCGCTGGGCGCGCGCGCCGCCCTCGAGGCGCTGCTGGGCCGGCTGCGGGCCGAGCGCCGGGGCCTGGAAGCGGCCCACGAGCGCGACGTGCGGGAGCTGCGCGAGCGCGCCGCCCGCCTGACCATGACCTACCGCGCCCGCGCCGCCGGCCCCGCCGCGCCCCCGCCGCGCCTGCGGGAGGTGCACGACAGCTACGCGCTGCTGGTGGCCGAATCGTGGCGGGAGACCGTGCAGCTGTACGAGGACGAGGTGCGCGAGCTGGAGGAGGCGCTGCGGCGCGGCCAGGAGAGCCGGCGCGAGGCCGAGGAGGAGACGCGGCTGTGCGCGCAGGAGGCGGAGGCGCTGCAGCGCGAGGCGCTCGAGTTGGGGCAGCTGCGCGCGCTGCTGGAGGAAGAGCTGCTGCGGCTGCGGGAGGCGTACGAGCTGCAGGCGGAGGAGCGGCAGGTCCGTGCGCCGGCACCGCCCCACCGGGGCCCCCTGCGGGTGGTGAGGGTAGGGGAGCGGCGGGGCTCCCCCGACCCGCTGCGTGCGCCCAGGGCGTGGCGCCGCCGACGGGTGGGGCCGGTCCAGAGGTGCCCGAACGGCCCCGGGAGCTGGGCTCTGAAGTGGGCCTAGGGGGCCCCGGCGTCTCCCCAGCCTCCGGAGAGGAGCGCGGTGTGTGGGTCAGCCGGCGAGTGCGTGTGGCGGGGCCGTCCCTGCCGTCTAGTTGGATTGTCAGTTTCTTTAGACCTTGACACCAGAGGGTGCATCCCGACAAAAGACCCAGTCAGCTCCAGGCTCTCTTTCAAGTTCCTGTGCTTCGTGCACCTGATTCACATAAAAGTCAGCGAAGAAGCCCTTCTGACTTCCGCAAGTGGCTTCAGAGGCGACAGCTCATTCCTTCTCCGATAGGTCTCAGCGTCGGGCGGTTTCTAGGCACAGTCTGGTCCTTACCGGGCGCCATTCAAAAAGACAGCCCCTTAGCCATAGGGCACCCCTAGGGGGAAACTTAAATTGTTTCCCCAAACGGTTTCTGTTTTGCCGGAGTGGTTTTCCCGGGGGAGGCAGCTGGTTTGGCCCTCTGGGTCACTCGCCGTGTTTGTTCTTGGGAGGGGCAGGAACCTCGGTGCAGAAAGGAGCTTAAAGCGGAGATGTTTTTCCCACAGCGCAAGCGGACCGGGGCGCCGGGGAGTGGAAGGGTTGTGGAAACGTGCTGGTCCCGATGGCAGGATGTGATTACAAGTGCAGGGTCATATAAACAGTTACTATTTCGGAGAGGCAAAGCCCAAACCTCTGACACCGACCGGGTGACACCTGTGGCTGATTATTGTGTGTACACCCAGTCCAGTGCTGGGGTTGGCCCTGGTCCTGCCTCGTCTAGGCCAGAATCGGAAATATTCCCAAATCGTATTGTCCGTAGTTTTCAGGACAACAGCTTACAATAACACCCACACAAATTCAGAAGTATTTTAAGGGGATAGTTTGGAGTATGGGGTTGAAAATTTGTGGCAGAGTGATTCTGCGCCTTTTTTTTTTTTAAAGTTAGAAGTACCATAGTGATGTGACAGGTGTCCACAAACAGCAAGTGTCTATTGGCTGTTTCTAGGTCCTCAGCACTGTGGTGGGGTTTCAGTATTGAAAGAGCTGGAGCCTAGATGGGAAATCCTGTAAAGCAATACAATACTAAGTTGTTTGGAATTTATAATATTTTTAAAATGTTTATTATTTATCTTTGAGAGAGCTGGCTGGGGAGGGGCAGAGGAGAGGGAGACAGAGGAACCAAAGCAGGCTCCATGTTGACAGCAGCGAGGCTGAGGCGGGGCTTGAACTCACAAACCGTGAGCTCATGACCTGCGCCTGAGCCAAAGTCAGCCGCTTAACTAACTGAGCCACCCAGGCGCCCCTAAATTGCTTAGAATTTAATCTTTTGGAATGTGGGTCTTAATTTTCTTCCTCATAATTTTCAGAAGCATTCTCCTGAGGTTGTAGGTGGAGCAAAGATAGGGATTGGCTGGAATGTGTGCTGATTTCCAGAGCTTTCTCTAGACCCCAGAGTGCTTCCCGGGCCAGTGATGACCACCAGAGATGCTAGTTCCACGAGGCCCCATGCACTGCGATGCATGTAAGTTAAGAGTGTCTTAGTGTAGGCTTTCACGGAGCTTTTAACCAAAAGGAGGTGCGGGCCAAACGTACTGTCCACTGAACCCCTTTTTAGGCAATTCCTGCTCCCACCTCAAGGGCTGGGGCTGTGCTGGATGTTTGGAAACTGCTTCATGGAGGGGCGCCTGGGTGGCTCAGTCGGTTAGGCGTCCGACTTCAGCCCGGGTCATGATCTCACTGTTTGTGGGTTTGAGCCCCGCGTCAGGCTCTGTGCTGACAGCTAGCTCAGAGCCTGGAGCCTGCTTTGGATTCTATGTCTTGATCTCTGCCCCTCCCCTGCTCACACACACTCTCTCTCTCTAAAAATAAAATAAGCATTAAAAAAAAAAAAAAAGAAACTGCTTCTTTGAGGCATATCGTGTGGGCCAAATCCTCACCATTCACTGTAGTCCTAGCTCACAGCTCACTTGGCCCATTTTGGACATCGAAGCTCTGGTTACAGGGTTCTTTTTTAGCACCAGGACCCTTTTCCCTGTAGATAAATCTTCGCGTAGTCTCAGATGGGAACAGATGAAAGCTCTTCTGACTGTGCAGAAGTGGGGACTTGGGATGTACGGTTGGAATAACTGTTCTGCTCTTCGACGCAGAGACCAAGGCCCAGCGACGATGTGCCTTCCCTGGGGTCACACCCTCAGCCGTCTGTCCGGGTGATCCCTCTCTTGTTGCAATTGGCTTCTCTGCCCTAAAAGTATAGAGCAAGGAATGTCAATGGGGCTTGGATTGTTTTCACTTCCAGTTTGTGTAGATTTCATTCGTTCCCTTTCCGTATCCCGAATCCCTCCCCAGTTAGCTTAAAGTAGCCGCATTTCAAACTGCATTCCCAGAGATTCAACACCAACCATCAGAGTATTATTTTATTTATTTTTAAATTTTATTTTTTAATTTTTTTTTTCAATCTTCATTCATCTTTGAGAGACAGAGACAGAGAGAGACAGAGCGTGAGCAGGGGTGGGGCAGAGAGAGAAGGAGACACAGAATCCAAAGCAGGCTCCAGGCTCCGAGCTGTCAGCACAGAGCTCGACATGGGGCTCGAGCTCACGAACTGTGAGATCATGACCTGAGCCCAAGTCGGACGCTTAACCGACTGAGCCACCCAGGTGCCCGCCCTTTTTTTCTTTTTTTAAAGTGTAAAGATACTAGGCATTTTGTTAAAGAGTAAGTATCAGTGATTTGAGCCCAAGCCCATGATATCTTCAAATTCTATAGATACTCACTCTGGATAGCCTGAAAATACCATAAAACCTGATTTAACTAATAGAGCACAGTACATGTTTCATCACCAGGAGTTAGCCTTTATCAAGCTCTGCTTGTGTGTCGGGCGCCACAGGGACCAGGCCCTTCACACAAATTCACTCTCAGTTCTCACCCCGATCTTATGAGGTGAGTACTAAAATTAGCCCCATTTTACAGATGAACCGAGGCACAAAGGTCACCTAGTTTATAAGTGGCTAAGCCAGGGTTCTATTCAAGTGTTAGTATCTGAGCAACTAACCCCTGAGCCACGTCTCTATTCCCATCAAAAGTAAGCATTTAACTGGTATTCTCTTTGCTTTCATAGAATAATGATAATTGTTCTTCTTCAGGGCTAGCCCAGTGGTGCCCAATTAATCTAAAACTACTAAAAATCCTTTCTTACCCATCCAGATGGCTGTTGTCAGGATAGTTTTCGTGTCAGATGTGTTTCTTGTAGTTTTTGTGCTCCATGTGGTTTAATGGGGCCCCCCCTCCCCCACCTGGAGGCAGGCACTCCCACCCAGTGCCCAGAGAGTCCTCCTGGCTGGGGGTCTTCGCTGCAGCCCAAGAGAACGAGATGCTAGCTAGGACTGTCTTTCTGGGAAAAGTGTTTTTTCCCCTGAGGCCTACATGTTAGGCCTTCTCTCTGTTGGGCTTCTCCCCTCAGATTTGCCAGAGAGAAGTTTGCCGAACTAGGCACCCAAGTCCCTGGCATTTTATATGCGCGTTAGATCAATTAAAGCCTGAGTAATACACCCTGTCTCCCAGTTTGCAGGGAAGAGCTTTGGACCAAAACTTCAGACATTTGTGGTTTATGCCAGCCTTACCCTGTAAACACTGAGATTGTGTGTGTGTGCAGCTGAGCTCTTCGTGTTTGAGGCTAACTATAAAAGGCTTGCAAGTCCCCAAAACGTAACTGAATGAGAACTTTCTTTTGATCAGAATGGGAATGGGTTAGCTGTCCTGCCTGGGCCTGAATTCTGCCTCTGCCGCTCACTGTTCGTGTCTCAGTTTCCCCATTTGTGAAAAAGGGATCATAAAATCCAATTCATTCATTCATCTGCGGGCCACTGAGCCCATAGTGTGCCAAGCAAGCTTGGTTCTTAAGGACCGGGGATATGGCAGTGAACAAAGCAAAACAGAGAAAGTCCCTTGACTTCAAAGGTCTTGAGGTGGAAACATTGCTCGGTGTTCAGGAGGCGGGCGTGGCGGGGGCGGAGGGAGCAAGGGGGATAGTGGCCTACTCTGTAGGACATGGGCTTTTGCCCTGAGCTGCACGGGAAGCCACCGGATGGCCGTGAGCAGAGGGGAGTGGTGGCCTGACTGTATCTGAGTGGAATTGCCCTGGCTGCCGCATAGAACGTAGACTATGTGGGACAAGAGTGGGAGCAGAGAGAACATTTAGGAGACCGCAGTAAATATCCAGGCTGGATGCTTGGACCAGAGGCAGTGGGGAGGTGGGGGGGGGGGCGGTGCTGAGACGGAGCTCTACTCCAAAGTTACAGCCGACAGGGTTTTCGGATAGACTGGATGGCCATGGAAGAGACGGGGAGAAATCCCAGTTGACGCCAGTGCTCGTGGCCTGAATTACTGAACAAAGGGGGGCGCTCTTTGCTGGAGGGGTCGCAGCAGGAGATTTGGCCGATTGTGTGGGAGATCAGAGCTCACTTTGAGATGCCTCTTAGATATCCACCTGGTATTGTAGCACAAAATAGTGAGTCTGGGGTTGATGGTATTGTCTGGACGAGAGCTATAAAAACTTAGCCTTCAATTAATGCTTGTTATTACTATTTTTTAAAATTTTTTTAACATTTATTTATTTTTGAAAGACAGGGAGAGACAGATCACGAGCAGGGGAGGGGCAGAGAGAGAGGGACACACAGAATCAGAAGCAGGCTCCAGGCTCTGAGCTGTCAGCACAGAGCCCGACGCGGGGCTCGAACCCACAAACTGTGGGATCATGACCTGAGCCGAAGTCGGACGCTCAACCAACTGAGCCACTCAGGCGCCCCAATGCTTGTTATTATTAATACATTCGGTTTTTTGTGTCTAAACAAGGTAATCGTGGTATTTAAATCCCCTCCGGCTCCAGCAGTCAAGATCCTGAGTGACTATGACATTCGCAAGCTCTTCCTATTTTGCCTGTGTGTCTTTGCTCAGCAAAGAGTGGCTTCGGTGTGGTTAAGAGAAAGTGATTTCTTGGGACACCGTCAGCAGCATACTTTCCCTGATGCAGACCTACATTTCATCATCTGTTGTGATGCCATCCAAAAGTTCCCTAAATAGTAACGAAAAACGGTGACCTCTCTCCCCAGCTTTTATAACGTTAGGCGGATCTGCTTTTGCTTGGTTAGTTAGAATCTGCGTGCTGTGTCTCCTGCTCCAGGGCGTCCGGCCTGGCCCACGGTTTGAAAACTCCTGGCAAGGTAGAAGCCAGGTCTGAAGCTTTCTTCAACCAGTGGGATCCGTTACAATTTCTGTGGAGACCGTTAGGAGCCAATAATAAGTTTCACGTTCCTGCTCCCAAAAGTCAAGAAATTTTCCTTTGACAGTTTAGGAAGGGTTGAATCACATGGAAACGTGGCTGGAACTGTATTTTTTTAACTTAAGCACGGTTTGATTTTCTTCCTCGTATTTTGTGGGGGTGCAGAACTGTTCTAGAGTGCTCTCTGGGGAGAGAGAGAATCTTCGGGCGTGCCCCTCTGGCCTGGCTGGGAGAGCCTGCCCTGCTCAGGAGGTTTGTGGTTGGAGAATCGAGTGCACGTGATATTTTTTTTTTTTCTAAGCGAGTTCACGGTAATTGAAGTTGTCTGTAAAGAATACATTACTGCAGATTCTCAAGTTTTGAGATTTAGGTTGAATTTCCTGCAGAGAAAGGAGTAACGGCTGTATGTTTGTAGCATGTTTTATACCTTTATACCTGGGATTATGCTCCCTTTAACATGGGGGAGCAGAGGATTTTGACAGCAAGACTTAACTGTAGATGGAGGAATGTCCTGGCTCAATTCTGGCTACCTTGTCACTTAAATCCAGACTGGCCAATGGTCTGCTTTGGCGAAGGTCTTTATCTACTTACCTGCCAGTTTTCGAGGAGATTAACAGAGATCTACTCTGGGATACTCGCTAGAGGTTCTTAAATTTACTCCTTTGCTTTAAAAGCTAAATGGTTTAAAGTTTTTTGTTTTTAAGCACCTTTTATAGAACTCTCCGGGGAGGCAGAATTATTTTCTCCACAGGTTGTGCATTGTTTAAAATGGTAGATCCAGTGTGAGATCTTAGTTCATTCTTTGGTTTTATTTACATATGAATTGTGGACCTTTAACATGTCGACAGGCCAGGTGCCTTTGCTGGGAGGGCTTACATGGGGAATGGAAATAGATCCCCTCTCCTGCTCGTTTTACAGGTTTTGAATTCTACAAAGATAAATATCTAAAAATGCAGCCAGTTTAGTGAACTGTATTTAGAAATATGCTGTGTTCCATTACAAACCAGAAGTTGAAGTATATGGACTCATTTCAGTGTTTAAATATGTGCTCAGTTAATTATTCCCCAGAGCAACTATAAAATGTTATGCAAAAACTATAATGCAGAGTAACGGGCAAAGCTATAAAATGGCACTGGTGGAGCCATTGTGTTCATTAACTAAAAGGTATTGTTGATTTAAAATAGCACATCTTGGGGCGCCTGGGGGGCTCAGTCGGTTCAACATCTGACTTCAGCTCAGGTCATGATCTTGAAGTTCGTGGATTTGAGTCCAGCATTGCGCTCTGTTCTGACAGCTCAGAGCCTGGAGCCTGCTTTGGATTCTGCGTCTCCCTCTCTCTCTCTGCCCCTCCCTTGCTTGCACTTCTCAAAAATAGATAAACATTTAAAAAATTTAAAAAAAATAGCACATCTTGAGGGGGTACTATTATCTTGATCATTTCTAGTCCAATTACTCTGCCATTTAGAGGGGGCGGGCATTTTTCTAGGAGAGGGGGATGTCCAAGATGGCAGGCCAAGCCCGTCAGTGTCTCCCAGCCACGGGGAGAGGATGACAGATGTAATCAGCTGGTGTAAGTGGAACCGGCACGAGGACTGTGAGGATCATGTGAGCACGTGCGGAGGGAGTGCTCGTGGCTCCATCCTAAAAGTACAGTCATAAGATTTATATCCTGGTCTGAATTGACATTTATTCCCAGAAGGTCTCATCAATGTAGCTTTTCTCCCCAGATAATTGTAAAGTAGCTTTTCTAGGTGAAACACAGAGCTCTGTCAGCATACCTGCTTATTGTTGGGGAAATCATGAGCACGGAGAAAATTCTGTTTCAAATCGGAGTGACTTCTGTTTTCAATATTGTAAACCCCCTGCTTTCTGGCTTGGGCTTACTTTCAACAGCATCTTCATAGACCAGTTTGATGTGCTGAGTTTCCTAAGCAGAGATTCTTTAATAAACTCCTAAGCATTCATTATTATTAGAGAGTAAGAACAGAGGAGCCAGTGTCCTATCAAAATCGTCCATATGCAATACAAAAAAAACTTTCATGTGAAAGAAATACTGTATTTAAAAGCACCCCGACAACGACTCATCTCTAATAAGCCTAGAGGTGGGTGTGTGTGTTGGGAGGGTGGGGGGGATGTCTTGAACTGTTGGTACCTTCAGTTTGACCAAGCAAAGCTCTAGTCCTGTGATCTAAAAGCCCTTTGTTCTCTTTAGAGAGTGATTGCCTTCCTGGAGGATGAGAAGGCGGCGCTCACCTTGGCCATGGCCGACCGGCTGCGGGACTATCAGGACCTTGTGCAGGTGAAGACTGGCCTCAGCCTGGAGGTAGCCACATATCGGTAAGGACGCTGTGCAGAGAGGCTGCCTTGGCGAAGCTGGAAATCACCCGTAGCGTCCGGAGTCCCTGAGGCTCCGTGATAATCAGAGGGCAAACCCTGGCGTGGCCCACCAAGGAGTCCAGGGCCAAAGAGAGGAGGAAGAGCCGGGCCTCACTTAGATCGGCGAACAGATGCCCCTCACTCCCTGTGATGGGAATAGTGGAATTTGCACCCTTGCTTGGCGTCTGCGTGTCCCGGGCCCTGGGGAAGAGTTTTGCATGTGTCAGCTGCTTGGATCCTAGGAATCAGCTCCTGCATTTACAGGGGGACAGACTTCACTCAGGGAAGTCAAGGAGCTAGAATGTGGGGGGTCAGTACTCAGACCTGCAAACTCCCAAGTCCACATGCCTGTTGCACTGTTCAGATCTCAGGGCTCTGACTCCACCCCCCATGGTTTTGGCCTTGAGGAACTGCATTTCTGCCCGCAGATAGCAATGGTACTCTAGGCAGCTGGCTTTGTTTATCAAGATGTTGACTTGACGCGGGAGTGAGCGACCCAGATGAAAATGTCTCAAAGTCCTCAAAGGGGCTGGATGCTGGGTGGGGAGGAGAACATAACCTGGGGTCCCTGGAACCACGATGCTGCCCTTGGCGTTCCTTTCCCTTTCAGCCTCCGTGGCCAGCGGTCTTTGGTTGGGGCGGTGCCCCATATTTGCTGCAGCTCTCATGCTCGGTGAGGACTGGTACAGAGGGGCCCAGATCTCTGACACTTACAGTGGAAGCACTTTGAGAGACCCCACATTCCCATAACAGCAGCCAACATTATTGACCAAGCCCTTTGCAGCTGTTCACTGCTCTGCCGTCGCCCTCTCTGGCAGGTGGATACCCCTCACCCCTTTCCCAGGTGCGGGAGAGGGGCCTGGAAGCCAGGGGTCCAGGCTGGTGAGAGATCAGTGCCTTACCCACCAAACCATGTAAAGCGGCCCTGATGCCCTCCCCCCCTTTCATTACCAGGGTATGTCGGAGCATAAATCTATCGTAGGTGTGAATGAGCTTAGGAAGATACACCTTGGTAAATGAGTAGGAGACATGGTCATAAATGCCGTCTTCTAAGAGCATCACTGCTAGCAGATTGGGGGAGTTAAACCTGGAGAGGAAAAGGAGGGGACCAGGGTCCCCTCCCTTTGTTAGAGGCAGAGCCATGCCTAGTTCAGCACCTCCCTGTGGGCTGTCTGCATAGTCTTCTGATCATGACTTTGCTCTCAGAATATCAAAGTGGCCTGGGTAGCTTTGATATGCATTCGTAGCCGGCCTTGCAGCCTCTGGCCAGCCTCACTGTCTGAACTGTCTGGGAGGACTCAAGGACTCGCCTCAGCCAGCCTCTCATTGGGGCCCTTAGTACCATCAGCAGAGAAGGAGCAGGCTATTGGGCAGCCCCTGGCCCACCTAGGGGGTGAGGCCCACCTAGGGCCCAGCAGCTGAATGGAGGGGTGGGCAAGCCAGTGGGAGCTCTGTTGGACCATGTGCCTGTCCCTGGTCAGGGGGACGAAGTGCTCTGGAACTTGGAAGAAGGGGTCTGCCTTCTGTGAGTCACACGGACTGAGATGGGGGGAGGCACCCTGAACTCGCACTTGACCTAGAGCAGATGTGGGTTGTCCCAGCAGCGTGATGGTCGACAAGGGCCTAGTGTACTGCTTCTGTCTGGTGCTGGCATTTCTCTAACCCAATTAAGAATTGACTTGGCCACCTCCTAGGAATTTAGGAGGCAACAGTACTTTCTGGAAAGTGGGTGATTGATTGCACTGTGTGTCTCTCTGAAGTCCAAGTTTGCACAGGGAAAATGATAAGCCTGGGCCTGGCCCTGCCCAGTTGCAGAAACCCCAGTGGTTAGAACTGCTTGCAGGCCTCCCCGCCTCCCAGGCTCAGGATTTAGTCTGGGAGACACCCACAGATTTAAAAGACATACAGGCAGCTGAATATAATCCCTCTCTTTGTATGAGCCAAAAGTCTAGCATTATTGTCGCTGCTGGGTGTCCTACAGAGAAGCCCTTGTCGTATGTGACTCTTCTGGGATTTTGTCCTGCTGCCCAAACTCGAGGCCAGGAATGAAAATTCATATTTACGTTAGCGCCGTTTTATTCTTCGGACCCTTTCCCAAGCGCCCATTTGATCTTTGTAAGTCTTGACCCACTGTCTTTGAGGAAGTTGACCTTCCTTCCACACTTTGCCCCACCGAGTTCAACAGAGACCATCAGCCTCTTGGGGACCGGAGCCTAGGGCCCCCTGCAGTGTGACATCTCACCAGCCCTGTCCAGAGGGGTCGGGGGTGGCTGACAGTGCGGCCGGTATTGCTTCCCTCTCCTGCCCCAGGTATTCCGTGCAGTGCCCAGAGGTGATGGCCCTCATCCTGCCTGAACATCTCATATGGAAGAGAAGGGGCTGTGGCTCCTTAAAGTCCGCAGCACATCCCGGTACAGCTGAAATTTGTCCGCTCCACTGAGGCCGGCGCTAGGTGTCACCAGCACTTCCGAACCCACTTATCTGGCCCTTCACCACGAAGAAGAAACACTAACAACAAAATAGTATAATTGATAATTAAATGTAGACTTCGAGTTTACCAGGGCGAGCACAGGAAGGTGGGCTAGCACGGGGCCCGTGCTCACTCTCATCTACCTGTCACCAGTGAAGTCATCTGGGGCTGGAGGTGCTTGTCTGCCAGACCCATGATCGCAAAGCTTTGCCCTGAGGGTGTTTATTACCCTGGCAGGCGACTGGAGGGGGACTTTCGGACAAGACTGGGGATGGTTCTCAGCCCCATCTGAACCTGGGGGTCATCTGGAGAACCTGATAAGGCTTCGGCCCCTGGGCTCCGTGCTGGAAATTCTGGTTCGCTTGGTGCAGGATGGGCACAGATCCGGTGGTTTTGCAGCTCCGAGGAGGACTGTTGGGTGCATCTGGGGCAGAGAAGCATGGGTGCAGACCGACAGCATTGGCATTGCCTCAAGCCTGTGGGAACTGCAGAATCTCAGGCCCATCCCAGACCTCCTGGCCCAAGTCGGCCTCATAACGAGATCCTGGGTGAGTGGTGTGCACAACAACTGCTTGCTGAGCCGCCCCCGCCCGGGGACATCCCGAGAGCACTAGGCCTGTCTCACAGGAGCCCCGAGATGAGGCAAGTGAAGGGCTGGTTTCCTGGTGTGTCACGTGCTGTGGGGGCATGGTGGATGGGGCACGTAGCACAGGCTTCCAGAAAGATCGTGTGGGAAGCATTCCGGGAAGAAGGGCCAGCCTGGGCGAGGATCTGAGGACTGAGCTAGCGTGGCATCCTTGGCAGTGCCATGCATTTGGGCAGCTTGATTTTGGGGGCTGTGTGTGTGACGGATGGGCTAGAGCCACACCTGTGAGGCCACATTTTGTGAGCGGGGTCTGCCCTCAGGTTGTTCCAGAGACACCGGTGGGTAGGGTGCCGTGGCTGCGCAGAAGGGTATGCAAACACAGAGCTAGCGTGGCTTGGTGTCGAGGGTCACACGCGGTGGCTAAGGCTGCGTGGATGTAAGTCGCCTCCTGCACCGTAGGAAACAAGAAACGCCCTACAAGACACACAATTGCAAGGCATCTGGAGAGCGGAAGGGAGCTCTGAGAATCAGGGAGAGCTTCAGGAGGGAGGTGAGACTGGTATGGATCTTGAAGGATGGTAGAGATTCGATCTAACACGGAAGGAGATGGGGAGGCGGGAAGTGGGGCGTGGTGTATGGGGAGAGACCAGTCCCCTTAGGTGAAAAGCCAAACAAGGTGATAAAAGAGCACACGTTCCGAGAAAATACTATAGACGGTTTACTGCCAACTAACAGGGTCAGATAGAGATGGTTCAGAGGAGGAACAGAGACGGGCAGGAGAGATTTTTCAAGCGACGTGAGATCTGAGTTGGCCTGGAAGGGGTGGGAATGTCGGTGGTAGGCAGTGGACTGGCAGGCGGGACTCCGGAAGGAGCTCCAGGTGGGTG
>CM053560.1:120679128-120732106 GCA_028646485.1 Cryptoprocta ferox | reverse complement strand
AGACCCCTCCCGCTGCTGACGTGATGACCTGGCCCCAAAGCTGCCGATGGGGAGCTTGCAGAAACACAGCTAGAAAATAGTCTCCCCTTCCCAACCCCCCACACCAAAAAAGAGAGCAGAACCCAGTCGTCAGGAATAAGCGATTAGAAAATAGAATGAAAAAGAAATATTTAGAGGTGAAACCAAAAAGAAATGCAAAAAATCAGGAATAAACGGAGTCCAGAATCCACAAAACCGCAAGCTATGAAATCGTGTGCGCAAGAGGCCCATCCTGGCTTTCTCATCTGGGGGGTCAGGTGGTGCATTCTCCCTCAAAATTTAAAACGATGCTTTGTTTTTTAGGTTTTGGGGGTGAAATATATAACAATTGTTCTAAATGTCGCTTGAAGAAATGGAAAGCAGGGCCAGATGATTTTTTCAAAAGGAAAATACTGAAGGGAGGCTTGTCTGGCCAGATATGAACATGTAATGCAAAGATTTGCTGCCTGTGATCTGTCAGGCCAAGTCCTTTTTAAAAGGTTAGGTTGAAAACAACAACGTCAAAGTCAAAACATGCTCTTTGTATTTCTGTGTGGCGGGGACGTGCCGGCTTCCTGTTTCCTCTTTCTAATGGCAGCAGAGACTGTGTGTTTCTACTGGGGGAAATAAATATTCAGTCTCTGGATTTGGACCACTAATAAAGCAATACAGATAATTCCTGCCCTTGGCAATTTCCTCATCGTAATGATATTTCTGGTCGCTGTATTATTTTTTTTAGGATTACCTTTACATGCTCCGGTTCAAAGGAAAAACAGTTCTTTGGAATTTCTCAGGCTCTTGGAGGAATACGTTTAGTTTTTCTCAATTAAATCCTACTCTTTTGAAAACTTATAACCATGCGTCAACACTGAGACTTAGCCAGTGATTAGGGGAGATCTTTGAAATCCATGAGGTCTTGTAGTTTCGAGGAGAGGAGACAGAGAGGATTAACCCATATGTTTGGTTACTAGCCTTCCCCACGTCACTGCAGAAACGGGTTATCCTTCATTAACCAGGATGGTAGGTTACCCAGAGTCTCTTCAAACTTCTACTTCAGTTAACTGAAAACTAGCTCTCTTCTCAGGTCAGTAGAAGAAGATGATGATGATGGTGAATATTTACTGAGCACCTGTTCTGTGACCGCCATTGTTGTGAGAACTTTCCAGTTCACCACCGCCATGCACCGGTGAACGCTGCCCTGTCTCAGAAATGGGGACAGCGAGTCACAGAGGGCTTGAGTAGCTTGCCCAAGGTCACAGAACGAGGAAGTGGCAGGCCCAGGATTTGAATCCAGGCAGCCTGACTCTGGAAGTTTCTCCATCAACCACTCCCTGTGCTTCCTTCCTTTCTCTGTTTTATTAGTAATCTTGATCTCTCTGTCGATGATTTGATTTTTTTCCCCAGTCTCTAGAATGGATGGATGGGCCTTTGTTGCGTGACTTAGTGCTGAACACAGAGGGAATGACCGGAACCAGCATGGCCCTAGTGTTATCTTCCACGGAACACGGAACACCTGTAGCGTGGGGCAGAGCCCTTCCAATGCGCCCAGTGATGTGTGTCCTCTGTCCCTGCCCCCGTCCTGCACCCAGCCCCCAGTCCAGTCAGGGTGGCAGGCAGCCCCCCACCCTCTCTGGAGCTTAAAGGCCAGGGAGGCAGTCCTAATGCTCCTTCTCCCGGCTTTGTCCCCTTTTCCTCCCCTCACCCCCCTTAGCCTCACCCCTGCACTTAGCCAGCAAGCACTTTGTGAACCATCCCAGTAGGCTCCACTGGCATCACTTCTGGAAACATCTTCCAAATGTCCCTCTTCCCTCACTCTTGCCCGCACTTATTGTGGACAGAGGCGCACCTTGTGCCCCCAGTGAGGCATCATGGTGGACATGCCCTGTAATTCCATTAGGATAATCAGTCCGGCCAGAGAGCCCCCACCGTGGGCCTGGCTCTGATGACCAGTGGGGTCTATTAGGGCCTGGAGCCTGGCCAGAGGCCACATTATAGCTCACTTACGTGCTATGGATTTGTCTCAGACTCCTTAATGAGCCCAGGGACTTGGTTTTCCCGCACATGTTTGCTTATTTTCCTGCTTTAACAGGCTGCCAGCCTGCAGGGCTGTATAAAATGTTCACTAATAGCTCGTGATTCAGGGGGTTGGCATTTCTCACAGTCACCACGGCTTGGCGGCCGTTTTCCTCCAATGCTCTCGAAATAACCAGAGAACGCTCTACCCTTTGCTTAAAGTTGTAGGAGTCTCTTCCTTAAAAATGTTCCTTTTAAAGCTTTTGAGGAAATTTCTGGCATCTCCTCGGCAGATTTTGTTTGTGCCTCTGTCCTGTGAGTCCTATGAGCTGTGCTGGCCCCGGGCAGGACGCCGTGTGTGTCAGGAGAGGCGTCTGTTAATTAGGGCGTGAATTCAGCGATCAGTCCCTCGACTGTGCCTGTAAGACTCTGGGCTGGATGCTCAGGCGGAGAAGGTGACACATCGCCTTGCCGTCCAGGAGCCAGCCATCGAGGGGAGGGCCGAGTTCTTCCCCAGGAGACGCTTCACACACTGTGGGAGGGCCCTGTACGGGCGTTTTGATGGAAGTCACCAAAATATGCTTTCGTTGATATGTTCTGGAGGGTCGGTCTGCAGGATTTGTTCTTTTGAGACTGTGTATGAAATACTGCCGTGTTAGCCTGGAAGGAAGATCTCAGTGGCCTGCAGGGACGGACGGGTGCCCGGGCTGCCCATCAACCCTCCCCACTGGTGAGCCTGGTGCCTTTGGATAAGACCCTCTCCCTGCACTCCATGCTCCTACCTCTGAGCCGGATGTTTATTGTTGGCCCTGTGTGGGGGGGAGGGTGTTGCTAGGAGGGCTTCGCGAGCATCAGAGCCACGCTTGGTGCCTAGACGTAGCCAGGGCTGGTGACCAGCATGTGAGCACATAGACCCCCCTCAGGTGACGTACCCACTCCTAGGTGACCATAGCCTCCCACTCAGGGTCCTGAACTCAGTCGGAGTTTGGTGATGGTTGGGATTTCCTGAGAGAGGAATGAAAGCATTCTCTCTGAGGGATGGGGGAGGATGTTTTTATCCCCCAGGGGATCTTCTTTGTCCCGATCGCCCCCAGCCCCCTGCCCTGCCTTGTCACTGCGTTCTCTGCTGACCCGGACTCCTCACGAGCACTTTCTGTCCTGACTGGGGCAGCTGGAGCCAGAGGCCCCGTGGTATCTGAGGCCTCCTGCGGAGTCAGTCCAGGGAGGAGCCGAGCGCCCCCCCAAGCCCTACCTCTTGGCTGTGGCAGGGCCGCCACCGCTGCTGCTATGGTCGAGGGGCCCTGAGGGTCTGACTCTTACCCTGAACTCTCCTCTTATTATATACAGGCCTTGGAATTTTCTCAGTGATGGAAGCTATTTGTGTTCCTGGAAGCTAAAACGCTTGGTCATGAGGATGTGGGGATTAAGGGGCTGGTGTCCTGTTTCCTGGCTTCCGGCCCGATGGGCTAGGGCTCTGGACTGGGCCCCTCACCTTCCTGCATCCCCACTCGTGTACCTCAGGCCCTGCTTCCGTGGCAGACCCCCTCCCCCGCCGAGTACACTCGGAGGGGAATCCCCTTCGCCCCTCTTTGCTTTTTCCCTGGGGGGGGGGGGTGGGGGCTCCTCCTTGGCCGCCCTCCACCTGCCTGCGGGGTTCTCGCACTTACAGGGATCACCGCATATGAATCGGTGGAACTAGGACTTGGCGCCGGTTTGCCCGAACCACCGAATCCCCACTTGGATCTGGCGTCTCTCCTCTGGTTTCGTGCCCGGGTCACAGCGGTAATATCAGTATTTCCAAGTGGGCCCGGCTTCTGGTTGCCCTTTGCCATATACAGTGTGTTTCTTGGAACTGACGTTAGTGACTTCACACATCACCCTAGCAACCAAGCAACTGTTGTGGCCGCGGCGGCCGGCGTCCTCGGGGTCTCTCCCAGTGACGGACGTCGCGGTGCTAACCTGTCCCAGCGCGCCGGGTGTTTTGGGCCCAAAGCCCGACGGCCCGTTCTCCCCTCGGGGCTCGGAGTTGTGCGCAAGAATGACGACTTCCTGGAGACTGTACAGTTGTAGACTTCGGGATGTGGCCAAAGGCATCACCCGGTCAGGCACCTTTTGCTGTTTCATTAAAGGAGAGGACAGGAGGCCTCTGGATGACACGATGGAGAGGGGGTCTGCAGCCATCTGTCTTTTTCCCTTTCCTCTCCAGGATGGCCCCAGGAAACCCCGTGTGAAAACCACAGATGCACTGGCTGCCTTACTTACAAACCAGTGTCTGTCCTCGCTCTGCTCCTAGTCAGCGCCCAGCGTGTGACTCCAGAAAGACCCCTGTGGGAGTTATAGTTATTCTGGGGCCCTTTGGCCCTGGGGTGACCGGCCATGCACAGGCCTGTCCCCGCTTCCCAGACAAGCCAGACCCCTGACCTCCCCTCCTAGGCCCACATCTCTCTTTTCCTCCTTCTCCTTGTCCTGGGCTTGGAAGGGCTTTCTAGAACGTCTGCAGCCCTTGGCCCTCATATCTTTGGTCTATCCAGCCAGGCCCGCTGAGGTGGGCTTGCATCCCTGTGGTGCAGTATCTTCAGACACGAGTCCTAAAACACAGGACACTGTGACAGCGCGGTCAGGACACTGTGACAACGTGGTCATGGACCAGATATCACGTCCTGTGGCTTACAGCAGCCCTTCTCAACTCTTATTTCCTGATGAATTTTTTAAAAATTATTTTTACAGAGCCTTACTGGAAGGAGAAAGTAACCCGGAGATACTGATCTTGACTGAGCACATTGAAAACGTGCCACAAGGTAAATATAAGAAAAGCTAAATATTTAATTTTAAGATGTTTTCTGCATGAAGAGATTCATTCCACGGTTACATAGTAAGGCATCATTTGTCGGGAAGACTTTGGGGTTAGGTATGATTTTGTTCAGATAAGTGTTGTTCATCCCTCTCTTAAGTACCAGATAGGTTTTATTTGATGGGCTATGTTTTAAATAGCAATGTAAAGGGGGTGCTGGGTGGCTCAGTTGGTTAAGCGTCCAACTTCGGCTCAGGTCACGATCTCACGGTTCGTGGGTTCGAGCCCTGCGTTGGGCTCTGTGCTGACAGCTAGCTCAGAGCCTGGAGCCTGTCTTCAGATTCTGTGTCTCCCTCTCTCTCTGACCCTCCACTGCTCATGCTCTCTCTCTCTCTCAAAAATAAATAAAACATTAAAAAAATAAATAACAATGTGAATGCATGGAAGAGTGTTTAGTAAGTGCGTTTATTCATCTAGCCAGTATGGTGGGTGTGCTTCCTACCCAGTGCGCTGAGGGAGGAGAAGGGGGTACTGATGGAGAGGCGGGAAGGGTGAAGGGCGATGGACGGGGACTTGTTTATCATACCCTCCGGAGGGAACACCCTTTATGGACCAAAGACTTACAGTTTTAACACCAGTGTAGGGACGTATGTGTACAGCAGGCAGTCAACATTCTGGACCTCACTACCCCATGGTGGCAGAGGTGGGAACGGTTACACTATTTCTATTACTGAGCTGCGTTGGCCCGGGCAGCTCAGGTCGACATGAGTAGCAGGGGTCCCTGGGTGTCCTAGGGTCTGTCTTGAATGAGGCCAGAAGTCACAGAATACAGTTCAGATTTCCTGTAGCTGCACAGCCAATGAACAGGTTAGTGCTCACTAGAATGACCCTAAGAAACCTGTAAAGGATAACTTTACAAAGGACAAAAGGAAAGCTTTAAAGCCCTATGGAATCTTAAAGGGCTTTCTGGCTAAGCAAGGCAGATTAAATTACTTACAGTGTGTTTAGTATATACCTTACTCAGCGGAGTTTCGGTCTGCATGAGTATAGCCGTATTCAAAATCATGGCAATGGGAATGCATATATTTGGTACCTCTATCAGGAGAATATTTGGCTAACAGCCAGTCTGGATAGGTGGCAGGTTAAAAAACACTTTCCATCTTTGTTTTTCAAAAACTGCAGGCACTTCACAGATTTGAATGGTCCCTGGTTCAGAACAATAGTTTTGGTTCCAGGCATCTGTGACTGGTAGGAATCGGGTCTGAGACAATATCCAGCAAGTGTGCTTTCTGATTTTGAGCGTAAGGCTGAAAAAAGCAAAGATGTCATTCACCAGATTTCAAGGTTTACTTAGTCACTTAGATCTTTTATATGAACATACTTAAGTCTGAAAGTCCATCCCATTGCTTAGAAGGGAGAGAGGAGGAAAGGGCTGGGGCCAGACCCTGAGGAGAACCACCAGTTTAGGGCCAGGGCTTGCTGAGCTTTGACCAGCTGTGATCTTGGAGCCTAGGAAGAAGGTTACCTGGGGCCTCTGTTAACTTGTTTCATTCACTGATGGTTTCTTCAGGCTTCTTCAAGGATACAGAGACAGTATTTGTAACCTAAACTCATTTTAGCAATTATGGATTATGCTAAAAGCAGGTAGCATTAGAATAAAGAGGACCAATTGTGAACTCTTTTAATAGGCTTTGAGTTTCCAGATAGTTCACATACCCATTAACTGTTCACTGAATAAATGTAGGGATGTGTTCTTAGATCGTGAATTTGTCAATGCTTATGAATACACTTATGTTTCTTTTGTAATATTGTATAGAGTAGTGCTGGCCACTTGCCCACACTCAGGTGACAGCCTGAAACCAGTCTGTCATCTTCCATATTTCTTGGGGAACCTTAATTAAAGACCAGATGGTTCGTGTAGTTTCCTGGGGGTTCATCTTCTGGGGCTTCTCTGTGTAGGATCAGTATTTTGACCCGAAAGGAGGAATCTTGGAGAAATGTCCTGGCCTGGTCTCTCTCCTGTTCCCTAGGGTCTGTCCTAAAGAGGCCCCAGGCCTTGGCTGCTGTGACGAGGGGGAGACCACGGAGGAGAGTAGGCTTTGCTGGGCTCAGCCAGATGGGGTGTGGTGGGCACAAGGGGGCGCTCTCAGGGTGGACGATGCTCCTGACTGCATTCTAACCAGGAGCTGCTCCGCCTAAGAGCAGGTACCCACCTGGAGTTTGGACGTCCCCGACTGTAGCACCTTCTGTGGATGATCGGGAGCAAAGCAGGAAGGACATTAAAACAGACTGTAGTATTGGTGACTGGTCGGCTTCCTGCTCTGGCTCCCTTTCATATGAGCAGTTTGTAAAAAAAAATAAATAAGTAAAAATTTAAAAAAAATAAATAAATAGAAGTATGAAAATAGAAGAAGCCAGGGAGCTTTAGAAAAAGTTAAATCCATCAATACTTGTTGGCCCAACATGGAAACCAGTGACAAGTGAGAGCATATTAAATGGGGGAGGGACGATGCCAGTTAGCGTGGAGTGATCTTGTACTTTGTAGTTATAAAGCTCTTCTCCACGGAAATAAGGAAAATAAATGGAGGATGTCAGCAAGGCAGCAATGACGGCTTCCAGTCATGGCACCGTGAACTTTCATCCACAGAGACTAGCACCCCTGAGCTTTCTCATGCACGTGCTGGGCAGTGCGAGCCCCCGTTTGCTGTTTGTGCAGGTGGATGATTATTTGAAGATGGGCAACAGGCGAAAAGTGTTGTGCTGCGGCACGCGTGGTGCTACATTATATTGTAATGGGATTTTTTTTTAAACTACCAAAATCAATGATTTGGGGGGTGGAAAATAGCTCATTTGTAAGTGCCCTTTCTGCCATAATAGTATGTGTTTATGACGATGGGATGGGATTTGACCTGTAGTGATGCTTTTAAGATGAGAGGAGGTAATGATGACTGTCATTTTCCACAGAGTCCCGAAGCACATCCTATCAGTACGGCAGCACAGTGGTGCAGAGGGAGAACGAAAGAAACCTGTTGCCCAGGCGGAAAGCACCTCTGGCAAGCTCCAGCCACAGCCTGGCGTGGCGCTCGGACCTGTCGGCACAGCCCGGAGCTCGGCCCGCTGTTGCAGGTGCTGCGGGCAGTGGCTTCCTAGGCTCGAGATCTTCTTCCCTAACCACTACCCGGTGGGAGAAAACTGACGGCAAAACTGCCGACCCTCACAAGACAACTGCCAGCAGCCAAGTCAGCGTCAGGACTTTCTCTCCAACGCCTGGTCTTTTCAGGGAGACTGAGGCTCCAGCAAAAACATTCCCCGAAAGACCAAGAACCTCAGGTACAAAGGCCGCCTCCACGAATGTAGCCAAAGAGCCCGCCGTTGCCCCAAAGCCCTATCGGGACAATGCTTCCAAAAGCACGTGGTCAAGTGAGAAAACTGTCCTTGTGGAAAGGAAGATGGAGACGAATGCCACGAGAGAGCAGGAGAGAAACAGGCCAGGCACCATCCAAACAAAGTGGGAAGAGAAAATGTTTGATTCCAAAGAGAAGGCTTCGGAGGAGAGGAATCTAAGGTGGGAAGAGCTCACAAAGTTAGATAAAGAAGCAAGAAAGAGAGAAAGCCAGCAAATGAGGGAAAAGGAGAGAGGGAAGGAGTCAGGGAAGGAGAAGCGTGTCCGAGAAAGAGAGGTACCGATCAGTCTAGAAGTTTCCCAGGATAGCACAGCAGGGGTGGCCCCGAAAGGTTTGCAGACGCCCCTCCAGGGGGATGCTCGTGACAGTGCGGGCCGAGGCGTGGAAAGGAGGGAGGCCAGGTTCAGGCTGGGCCCTGACAATACCACCAGCTCCCCGAAGGGCGACTCCACGACCGAAACCATAGCCGAAAACATCGTCACCAGTATCCTGAAGCAATTTACCCAGTCTCCTGATACAGAAGCGTCCGCTAACTCTTTTCCGGACACGAAGGTCACTTACGTGGACAGGAAGGAGCTTCCTGGAGATGGGAAAACAAAGACTGAGATAGTCGTGGAGTCGAAATTGACAGAAGAGGTGGATATTTCAGACGAGGCTGGCCTGGACTATCTTCTGAGCAAGGATGTTAAGGAGGTGGACCTGAAAGGAAAATCGACCGAGCGGATGATAGGAGACATAATCAACCTTGGTCTGAAAGGAAGAGAGGGGAGGGCAAGGGTGGTCAACGTGGAGATCATTGAGGAGCCTGTGAGCTATGTCGCTGGTGAGAAGGCAGATGAGTTTTCTACCCCCTTCGAAGTGGAGGAGGTTGATGATATGTCTCCGGGCTCCAAGGGGCTGGTTGAGGAGGAAGAAGGTTATGGAGAAACAGACATCACGCTCTCAGGTGATCATCATAAAAAGACCAGGCGGCCCCAAGAGAATGCAACTCATGTTGAAGAAGTAATGGAGGTGGGCGACTCGGAGGGAGAGCAGAGTTATTTTGTGTCGACGCCAGATGAGCACCCCGGGGGGCAGGACAGAGACGAGGGCTCGGTGTATGGGCAGATCCACATTGAGGAAGAGTCCACCATCAGGTACTCTTGGCAAGATGAAATCGTGCCAGGGACTCGGAGAAGAGTAAAGACGGATGGTGGGCTGGGAGAGAAGGTGGTGAAGCCGTTGGACGTTTCAGAACCTTCTGTGGAGGAGGATGTGGGTTCTACTCACTGGAAAGAACAAGCTAGAAGTGGTGAATTTCATGCTGAACCCACAGTCATTGAGAAGGAGATTAAGATACCACACGAGTTCCATACGTCCATTAAGGGGGCCTTCAAGGAGCCCAGACACCAGCTGGTGGAGGTTATTGGGCAGCTGGAAGAGAGCCTTCCGGAGCGCATGAAGGAAGAGTTGTCTGCCCTCACCAGGGAGGGCCAGGGCGGGCCGGAGAACGTTTCAGTCGATGTAAAGAAAGTCCACACCTCCGGGGGTAGGTCCGTGACCTTGGTTGCCGAAGTCAACCTCTCGAGAACCGTGGATGCCGACCAGTTAGACCTGGAGGAGCTGAGCAAAGATGAAGCCAGTGAAATCGAGAAAACCGTGGAGTCGGTGGTCCGAGACAGTTTGGCCAGGCAGCACGGGCCCACGCCTGGCAGCCCAGACAGGGAGACCGCAGAGGACACCCCGGCTGCCGGCCTTCGCTTCAAGCGCTGGGCCACCCAGGAACTGTACCGCCCCGGGGGTGAGGACGGTGATGCCAGCCAGGCCTCTCAGAGCACGGAGCAGGTCACTTCCCCGGGTCCGGTGTCAGCCACGGTGGAAGTCACCAGCCCGAGGGGCTTCACCCGGTCACACGTGGTAGAGGATGTGAGCCGGTCTGTCAGGCGCGTTAAAGTAGCCCCCACCGGGATTTGGAGGACTGAGCAAGTCTCCCGAGAAGGACCCACTGCAGAAGTGGTGGAGGTAAGTGGGGACAGTGCCCTAAGTCCAGCCGTGAGCGCGTCAGGAGCCACCCAGCTCTGTGGGGCACTTCACCCTGGGGCCTGACCAGAGTCACGTGTCCAGGGAAGCCTTCTTCCAAGGGTCTGTCCCTGCCTTTCAGGAGTTAGGGGGCACAGGAGAGCCCGGCCCTGCAGAGCTGTCCACAGATAGGGACGCAGCGGGGAGGCGCAGTGCGTTCGGCTCCAAACAGTTTCATGCTGAAAGGGAAATTACGTTCCAGGGCCCCATTTCTGTGGGGGGGGGGGGAAGGCTGGTGCTTATTTCCAAACAGAAGAGTCCTTGGGTACCCAGACCTCTGCAAGGCACCTTCAGGCGGGCCCCTGGAGAGGTGTTCGGGGAGCAAATCCAGTTCACAGCCCTGCTTTCGGACAGAAGGGTGTTGGGTGTCAGGGAGACTTCCACGCGCACTGAAGGGTGGCCCAGGGATGGCTGATCCCGTCAGGCGGGTCACAGCCGGGTCTTGGCGGCATCAGAGCACTGAGCAGACGGTCCCCCTGCCCTGGGAATTCAGTGACTCAGAAAGCATGCCCATGGAGAGGGCTCGGCAGACGTGAGGCAGGCTGCTCGTGGCTACGCTGTGGGTAGGAAGATCCGGGTGACCGGGAAGGGCACCTTCCATAGTGCCAGTTCCTGGTCGCCTCGGGAGGCCAGCGAGGGAGACGCGCCAGGGGCGGAGGAGACGACGGGCACGTTTCAGTCACATTTTCCCGGGGTCCTGCAGAAACCAGAACCTCGGAACAGGCCGTCTTCCTCGGACCCGTTTCCGAAACGCTCACACACCTGCCGGCCCGACGGGCTCCCCTGAGCTGGGCGAGTTCCCAGGCGGCCCTGGGGTGCTGGGGCACGTTGCATGGGGCCCCAAAGACACTCCGTTTACCTTTCAGATGGACACGAGCAACGTGGAGGCGAACCCCCGCTGGACGCGAGAGACCACAGTCCTCTTCCCCGCAGGGACGGAAGCCGCGGCACGTGGTGCCCCTGACCATGGTGCCTGGAGAGACGGGGGCAGTGGGAATGCCTGGGTGGCCAGCGTGAGCTTTCAGAGCTCTTCGGGGGATGGTCACCAGGCCCCCGGGGAAAAGGGCAAGGCACAGGCTGAGTTTGACAAGACGGTGCAGCTACAGAGGATGGTAGACCAGAGGTCGGTGATTTCGGATGAAAAGAAAGTTGCCCTCCTCTATCTAGACAATCAGGAGGAGGAGAATGAGGGCCACTGGTTTTGATAAGCAAATACTTTGTTTTCTGTGGTGTCTTATTTGGTAACATGGTCGCACACAAAGGCCTTTACTTCTTTGAAGGAGGGAGGCTCAGTCTTTATGAAGACCTCCCCCCATGTCATA
This sequence comes from Cryptoprocta ferox, assembly GCA_028646485.1. Taxonomy (NCBI): domain Eukaryota; kingdom Metazoa; phylum Chordata; class Mammalia; order Carnivora; family Eupleridae; genus Cryptoprocta; species Cryptoprocta ferox. The sequence continues at coordinate 120,720,500 of CM053560.1, read as the reverse complement.
CTTCCTCCCAAGAGCCCTCCAGGCGATGTCAGCTTACTTTATAAACTGTAAAGGTGTCACGTTGATGCCTGCCTTTGAAGGCATTGGAATTTTACTTTTGAGTTGGAACTTTGACAAAAATATTTTTTATCTTTTTTGGTCTTAAAAGTTCCCTTTTCTGGAGTTTTTGCTCCACTGCTCGAGACAGTTTTGACCAATTTTGCTCCTGGTCATGGAAATGCCTCGCATCTGTTTGACATTATAATCAGCTCTCTATAGGGAAGATGCCTAAATGGTAACAACACAGTAACATGCCTATATGATAACAAAATTAAAGTAATATATTTAAGAGAAAATTTTATTTGCATGTGCTAATATGAAATAATCAACTAACATTTAAAAGGAAAAAAAATGTATACATTTGTCACTTTTCCAAGTCTTCTCAAAAAGCCTACAAAAGAAGCAGATTGCTTCCATAAAAAAAATTAAAAAACCCTAAATGATTCTATCTTTAGGAAAAAGTTAAAAATCACTTTAAGACTTGAATGAATGGCTTTCTATGTGCAGCACTTTAAAAAAATATATAGTATTTTTATTTATGGAGAGGACAGCTTCAGCCTGTTTGATATTCCAAGTCAACACACTTGGTTTGTGCAAGTTCAGGCCGGTGTGTAGGGGAAGTGACTGTTGGAAATAGGTTATTGTGTTTCCTTTTTGCAGCACTAGGTTGTTAAGTAGTGACAGTCTAAATATTCTGGTTTGTTACAACCTAAGTTCTGCAGGAGCCGCTCCAGTCAGAGTGTTACGCTTCTCCGCACCTTAGCCCGTAGCACTGTCTACACGTTTCATTTTACTGGTGGGAGGCGGACCCTGAAGACAGTAAAGAGAATGCCGATGTTCAGGCTAGAGCCGGGCTTGCCAGATGGTCCTGTGCGGCGACACTGGAAGCACCGGATGGACTGGGCCTCCCAGAGAAGCCCTTTCAACGCACCGCTAAGGGGGCCGAGGTCTGGGCGGTGCAAAACGGCAACCAACCTCGAGGCAGTTTTTTCAGTTTCAACAGATATCATTACAGTTGGGGTGTTTTGCCCAGGGGAGAGAATACTACTGTTACATAGGATAAGATGTCTTGGGGAAGGGACTGGCTGTCTCTCCTGCTGCCCGGCACCTAGGAGCGGCCCCGGAAGGAAGGCAGAGGCCCTCCCGCCACGGGCCACGGGGCACTGACCTGCAAGTACACGGCAACAAGTTTAAGATACTAGAAAGAGCGAGTGTGCTTTACTGCGTTTGTTTTATTTTATATAAGGGTATTGCTTTTAAGGCTTCCATCTTTAAAGGTATAGCATCACACAGAAATGACCTCTCCAGCAGCACGGTATTACTGTAATCCAAACTAGTTGCTTGCACGTAATGTTGTTTAAACTGTACTTCGGGCAACAGGATCCTAGAACTGCCAGTAGCGCGCCGAGGAATAATGGTTGAAGGTAATGCCATCCTCTAGTGGGTTATGATGGTGGCTGTGGCATGAGGGTCTTCCGTCCGGGGGGTGGGGGGATGCCACACAGTGGCTCTCAGCTGCCAGAAATGGCTACAGCAGGGAGTTTGGGGGGGGGGTGCATTCTCTTAGTAAGTGGAGGAGAAACGCAGCAAAGCTTTCAGGATGATCTGTTTTACAAACACTGTGAATCGGGGTATAGAAAAAGTCGAATTGCAAGTATAAACCTTTGTCACCTTCCACATGAGCTAGGGATTGTCACAGACCAGTACAGAGGTGATGGCTTTGCAAACAAAGCCTTCCCGTTTCTGATAGAGTCAAGGATGGGCTGATTTTATGTGAGCTGTAATTGGTAACGGTATTTGTAGAAGTGATTTATTGCTCAAGGTGATGGCAAGACAGACTGAGGGTGGGGGGTCTGTTATGTGAGTCTGAGTGGGCTTGCTGTAATGTCCCTCTCCTGCCTTGTGATCTAGTAAATGAGTGCTAACGTGGACAGATTATTAATATCGTGACCCACCTCTGTTTGGAAAATATCTTAGGTCTTAAGTTATATTTCCATGTTAGAGCACCTATCTTTACGAAGCATCCGGCCGAGAGTACTTAGACCAACATGGACTCCTGAGCTGTCTTTGGCTAGTCAGTCTCTGCATCACCCAAGAGCAATGCATGCCCTCCACACCGTGAAGGTCACCTCAGAGTTCTGTGTCCTTTAAAACCGGTCGCTCTGAAGACCATAGAAATCAACTTTGTGGGTCGGGACAGAACCAATGTTCACTGTTGTGTAGACAAAACAGTATTAATGGAATGTTTTTCACCTTCCCACTGGTTGTTTCGATACTGTTTGTTTCAAATGTATATTTAGAACGGAATCATTTACAAAGCTCATCTTTCTAAGCTCCTGTTCCCTATGAAGGGAAATGTCCCAAGAATGTATAAAAATAAAAATGTAAGAAAAAAAACCCCTCCACATTGTTCCTAAAGAGAATGACTGTTTTCCAGTAGGTGTTTTTGTGGTTTCTATTTAAGCTCTAATTAAAGCATCTATGTGTTTTACATGCATTTTTTTTTTTTAATGGTGGTACAGAATCACTGGGGAGAATATGCATGAAAAGTTCTGGCTCCTTACCCAAATCAGATACTGTCGATTTGATACTGTTAACACAGAACTACAAAGCCTAGCAGACAGAACAAAAAAGCAGCTGGCTCGTATTCAAATAGACCGGACGGTTTGTGGTGAGAATGTGGTCATCACAGCCTGGAAGGCTAGTGTCAGGAGGGTGACCAGCCATCCTGTTTGGCCTGGGAAGGAGGGGTCCCCCGGGGACATGCGACTTTCAGTGCTAAAACCAGGACAGCCCCTAGGCACACCAAAATGGTTGGTTACTTTAAGTGCAAATTGGAGTGGTTAGTTAATCATGGCTGTTTCTTAGGTGCTTAAAAAACTTGTAATAGAATGAGACAAAGGAATAGTTATTAGGATCCCTTAACTTGTGTGTAACTTTTTACCAACCCCATCTCCCCCCCCCCCCCATGAATATCTATAATCTTCCTCTCTGGTTTTAATAGATGGGAGACATTTGGGTGGGACATTCCTAAATTCATTCTTTCCTGGGGTAGGGACTGAATTTTTAAATATATATTTTAGTTTCTGTGAGTGCAAGATATAGTCCTCCAAGAAATACAGAAAGGAAGAAGTAACATCAGAATTCAACTTTTCCCCCCAAAAGCTCAGGCTGCTCAGGCCGCTGCAACAGCGCACCACATGCTGGGAGGCTTCAACAGAGGACATTTAGCTCTCCCAGTTCTGGAGGCCAGAGGTGGAGGGTCAGGGTGCTGGTAGATTCGCTGCCCCGGTGGGGCTCTCTGCCTGGTTTGCTGTGACCTAACGTGGTGGAGAGAGCGATTATCTCCCTCGTGTCTCTTCTAATAAGGGCACTAATCCCATTCACGGGGCTCTTGTCTGTGTTTGAATCACCTCCCAGAGGCCCCACCTCCTAATACGTTCACGTTGGGGATTAGGGCTTCGTCATGAATGTTGGAGGCACACATTCAGTCCCTGGCCGACTCCAATGTGCTGTATACGTAAAATACATATTCTACCATCCATGCTGAAACCTGTCTTCAACTAGTTGAGATGGTGAGCAGGGACTGTGTCTCATGCCTTCATTGCACGTGGCCTTCATCCCACCTGGGACGAGTGGGTACCAGTGGGGGTGGCCTGTGTGGCCAGCTGTCACAACTTCCAAGGGGGGCGAGGGACCCTGCCTCTCTCTCCACCCTGCACAAAAGGAACCTGAGCGGCCTTGAGTTTCCCAGTGGGCGTTGGAGTGGAAGGGGCCCGTGCTGCGACCTGCTGCCGTCTGAGCACCAGCCGGCAGCCTCGTCCGGCGGAGGTCTGTGGGATGAGGGTGGGAAGCAGAAGGACAGCGCTGCCCACAGCCCAGCCCACCCACCGTGTGCTCTGTCCGCTCCTCCCAGCGCGCGGTCTCCTTGTGGACAGCATGAAGACAGGTGCTCAAAGCTCCCCACGCTGCGCCTCCCTTCTCAGCGGCAGTGCCCCCCCCCCCCGCCCCGCAGGAGACTGGAGACCACCTCCCAGTCCCACCTGCTGAAAATAGCGAGAGCAGGGGGCCCAGGGTTGTGCCGACTCCAGAAAGAACCTCTAGAGGGCAGTCGTGTCTCTCCTGCCTGGAGTAGAGGCCCCAGGAGTCAGGGGCCCTCTCCTGCAGCCCTTCCCTGCTGGCCTCACCCCTACTCCTCTGCCTTCCCTCCCTTACACCCGCCTCCCCTGACCTCCAGCCCGTTTACTCCCATTTACTCCCCTCCCTGCTGTACGGCGCTCTTCCCCTCTGTTACCAACTCGTTCCACCACGTTATGCTTAGGAACTAGCGTCCATGTTGGGTGGCAAGGCCTGAGGGGAGGGGGGCAGTGTGTCCTGTTTACGGTAGGTCCCCAGCCCGTACCACTTGCCCGGTGCACACGGGGCGCTCAGCCACACTCGGTGACTGACTGCAGGAGTAAAGAGAAGCTTCCCGGTGCCCCGTCTGTAGGCCCCGAGGAACTCCGAGGCAGGGCAGCATTTGAAAACCCCGTACCAACCCCAGCCCCTCCGAGACTCCTCTCATCAGTATGTTATTCTCCAGCCCCACCGTCTTCCTACAAGAAAGAAAGGGCTTGAGCCAGCCTTTTATGGCTCTAAGTCAGACCCATGCAAGGGGCTGTATGTGCACAGCCAGATGTTGGGGCTACTTCCACACACAGGAAGTTTCGAACTTTTGAAGCCTTTCGGCCGCAGTCGCGCTGCTGGGGACAAAGGGTTGTTGGCAAGAAGAACCACGTGGGCGGTAAAAAAGAAACATGCTTTATAGAAGCACCCATCACCCTGGGGGGCACCCGCTGTCCAAAGGCGGCATCTCTGTTGCACGCTGGAGCAAACAGCCCGGGAAATCTGAAGAATTCCATCCTCGGGTCGGAGAGGTTTACGCAGCACCCTAAACGTCAGCACCCGGGCCGGGCCCAGGCTTCCCCTGCGGGCGGGCGGGGCTCTCAGTCGGCGGCGCTGGGCCGGGCCCTCCCCGGCGCGCCGGAGCAGAAGGCCGGTTTGGCTTTCGGGGCCTGCCGCGTCCTCGCGGCCACGTCAGGGGCCCTGCGAACGCGCAGAAAGTGGGGTGAGCGTGCTGCCCCTCGGGCCGCTGCTGCTCCGAAGAGAAGCGCAGCGGCTGCCGAGCGAGCGGTTGGCGAAGGGGCCCGGGGAGGGGACGTCCAGGAGAAGAGAGCCCTGGCGCGGCAACCTAAAACCCACGGGTGTTTCTCCCGCGTTCTAATCCCTGGCGCCCATTTCCTCCCTGCGCTGAGAGCGTCAGCCCTTAGCTGGCTCGGTGAGCGGAGCACGCGCGCGAAGGCTGGGCGGGAGGCCTTGGCGGGCTCTTGGTTCAAGGCGGCCCCTGGCTCGGGCCGCGGCTCTGAGACAGCGCCCCCTGCTGGCGGTCTCCTCGCCTTTGGTGCTTTCGTGACCCTTCGGTGGCAGTCAGCCCACAGGCTCCGGGCCACGCAGGCTCCGCGAGGGGCGTGGAAAGGCCTGCGGCCGCCTCCAAGGTGACGGCGGAGGGCTCTCAGGCCGCCCTCCTGCCGGGCACGCTGACAGCGGAGGGCAGCCAAAGGCAGGCCAAGCCGGGGCACTGTGCCCTTGCCTCCCAGCAGGGGATGACCTGCAGGCCCTGGTCTGCAGGAAGGAGAATCCCAGGGTGTGTTTCTGCCATTATTCAAGAGCTAATCTTTTCTTAGTATCTGGGCCAGGGAGTTATTCGACAGCCGGGTTTCAAAGGAATCATTGGTCTTGCATAGTTTATGAGTTATGGGAAGTCAGTTAGTAAAACTTTCCACGGAAAGTTCCACAGAACCTTCCAGAACCGGCTTCCTCTGACATCTGAACGGCAGAGGAAACAGCGCAAGGGGAAGCCAACTCACTTGGACAGGGCGTCCACTGTCTGCTGGGTGGCCAGAGTCCTCTTGTCCTGCGCTCCATACAAGAGGGTCTGAATCTGAAGACACTGCAGAACACCAAGTAGGAATCACGGGGTTATAAAAATGTCACTGAGCGCATTTCGCAGGAAAATGAAGTCTGCCTTGAATGAAATAAAGCACACTTCATCCACACACCCATGCTTGACAGGATTGGCGCACTCTCAGGGTTTCTCAGGGACAGACTGACCTTCAATGTGGATTCTCTGAGGGATCTGGGAAACAAATGCAAAGTTTTAACACTATTTTACAGAACTCCTTATGACGAGCTATATGCAAACTATGTTTAAAAGTAGTATTTTTGGGGGCGCCTGGGTGGCTCAGTCAGTGGCGCGTCCGACTCTTGATCTCAGCTCAGGTCATGATCTCACAGTTCGTGAGATGAAGCTCCGCATCGGGCTCTCCACTGACAGCCCGGAGCCTGCTTGGGATTCTCACTCTTCCACTCTCTCTGCTTCTCTCCCCCAACCCCTCTCTTTTTCTCTCAAAATAAATAAACAAACATTAAGGGGCACCTACGTGGCTCAGTCCATTAAGTGTCTGATTTCAGCTCAGGTCATGATCTCACGGCTCCTGAGTTCAAGCCCTGTGTCAGGCTCTGTGCTGACAGCTAGCTCAGGGCCTGAAGTCTGCTTTGGATTCTGTCTCTGTCTCTCTCTGCCCCTTCCCCGCTCTCTCTCTCTCTCTCTCTCTCTCAAATATAAATAAACATTAAAAAAAATCCCTGACTCTCCCCCTTTGGGTAGGCAGGTTTAAAAAAATTTTTTAAGTAGTATTTTTAGAAAATAAAAGCAAGAACATTGGTATTGACCAGGGATGGTGTCTAGTTTCGGTTTTTAAATGAGCCTTGCTCAGAAAAGTTTTTACATGTTTTTGTTCGGTTGCTTTTTGTTTTGTTTTGTTTTTTGCTTTTTGTTAAAAACATGCTTTATTTTATATGGGCTTTCTATATTCATTACTACACGGTAATTTCTTAGGAATTAATTTACTTCTGAGCTAAATATTCAGCGTATGTGTTATCCAGGGCTGGCTTTGGCTGGATTTCTCCCTTCTGCTTATTGAGCTACCATTTGGTTGATTATTCCAGACTAGGGCAAACTCAAGGAAAGGAGAATGATGAAAATTGTGCCCCAAAATGGCCGTAATTTTTAACATAGAATGAGGTAGAGGAACTTGCTTTACTGAATACCAATACCTTTTATAAAACTGTAGTAATTAAGACAGTGCTGTTTTCATCCAGGGACAGACAAAGAGATCGGTAGAACATGGCAGAGTTCAGCACTTGAAGGATGACAGAAGTGGCCCTGAAGGGTCTAGGGGAAAGAGCTGAACTAGTTGATAAATGGAACTGGGGCTATGGGCTTTCCAAATGTTAGAAAATGAATCCCTATCCCATACCAAACACAAAAATCAATCCTAGACAGACTGAGGAACTAAATGTGAAATGAAAACTTGGAACTTTTAGATGAAAATATCAGAGGTTTATCTTTATCATCTTGCAACAGGGAAGTATTTCTTAGACAAGATCCAGGCAAATCAAAAGTAAAAGACTGCTGAAATTTAGCTGTATTAAAATTCAAAACATCTATGCACCAAAATTCACCTTAAGCAAAGTACAAGGAGGGAAAATATTTGCACAGTACCGAGAAGGGATTAGTATTAAGGACACAAAAAGAACGAACTACCAATAGAAAATAATCCAAAGATGTAGACATTATTCAAGGAAGTTGAAAACAAAGAGGCTAATAGACACATGTAAGGTCACTAGTAATTTGAAATGCAGAGGGTTGTCCCTTTGCTCTAAAATTGCAAAAATCATAGTCTGATAGTGATAATGCCAAGCTTTGTCACAGGGATTAAGCAACAAGTACTCTTTTATATATTGATAGTGAATGTTGAAATTGGTACCACTTTTAGAACAATTTGGCAATATTTAGCAATGGAAAGGTAAATTGTGATATGCATGCATTGTACGTGGACAATATACACATTTTTGATGTGCATGTATCCACATAGATGAATCTCTTGATTATAAAGTAGAAAGAATCTCATGATTTAAAGTAGGAAGAATCTCATGATTATAGAGAGAAAAAAGCATGCATTGTTTTTGAATGCATTATATACATTATTATATATTACATATTATTAAAATACATATTACATATAATTTATATGAAGCTTAAGAAGCATGTAAAACAAGGCCCTAGTAAAATAATTAAGACAACATGGGAATGATATCAAACTCAGAATCGTAGTTATCCGGAGGTGGGGTGGGGAAGGCTAATAGTGGGACTTCAACTACATTGACCCATACATGTTTTATTGCTTATATTGAATAGTGAACTCAAAGGTGTTTGTTATATCCTTCTTAGTTTTCTGCATATCTGAAATACTTTATGTTTTTAAAACATTGAATTGGTTTTTCCACATGGTAACAGCTTGAGTCAAAATAAGTCTGAGGGTTTGGGGATTTTGTACTGAAGACTGCTTATTCGCTCTGATCTGCCAACCATTTTTAGGGCTTCAAGAAAATTAAAATGCAAGCAGCCAACATGCCTTGTCTTTATAAGATGTGGAAAATATCAAAACCGTCGGAATGTTTGGGTCAATCTGAGGAATTGAAAATGCAGTTCTGGAGTCTGAGAATGTGGTTGTCTTCTGGAAGAAAGAAATATTATGAGACGAAGATAGGACAGGGTTTTTTTTTGTGGTTTCTTTTTGTGTGGGTTTTTTTTTTTTTTTTGAAACAACAGATCTTCACTCTTTGTTGAATTATGTACACCAGGAGGTAGCAAACTTGTTCTGTTATTCTATTTACCATATAATCCAAATGCTCCAAAATCCCATCCCCTCCACCCAAGCAAGGCGCAGGCTTTCAGAATCTGCACTGGGGGCCCTGGCCTGGCCTGCTGCCCATTCCATGGGTTTGAGCCAGCTCTGCCTTAATCCACAGATAAACTGCTGTGAACTTGGGAAACTTCAGGAACCTTGAGAAAGTTCTGTGTTGCTTTTGGGGACAGGTTTCCGACACCCAGGACACTTGATGTAAATTCTTCCCACCCTTCTCTACCACGTGCTCCCAGCTGCTGGAAGCCTGGGGGTGTCTCCAGGCAGGGCCCCACAAAGGAGGTGCCCAGGAAGCGACAGCAAACAGGAAGTGAGCAGGCTTTCCCCTCATTCATGCTTGGCAGTGACAGGCCACTGTCCAGGGCTGACACTTCTTGCCAGGAGAGACTTCATTTCCCCCTACATGGCCAGAAATACCCTAACTCCGTGTGAAAGATCAGGTCTCATTTTAAACTCATCTGCCTTCTCTGTTTACATATTTCTGAGTGCGTCCCGTGCGGCTCATTTGGAGATGAGCTGATGTCGCCACGCCACGCCGTGGTGTTAGTTCATTCACCGTGACATTTGCATTTTACCGACATTATAATGATGATTTGAGCCAGTCTGAGGCCTGCCTTAACAGATGGCCTCCGAAATCCAGAACTCAGAAGGGATTTCATCCTCCCCTTTTGGTTACTGCCGCTTCTCCCTGGCCCCTCATTCTCAAGGGGAAGACTTACTGTTAGCTAACTTAGCAGATTCCTAGGTACAGTGACAGGACAACTGATGGTGCGTATACAAATTCTCACTGGTTCTACTAACCACCTCTGTTCCAGACCTTGTGTGCTGGTCACTGTCCCTGGGGAAAATGTGTGTAGAGAGAGTGGAGGTAGGAGAGAGGGTCATAATCAATAATGAAGCCCAGAGAGAGTTAGCTCCATCCCCGTCCCTACTCCCTAGAGTATGGCAGTCAAGACTCTTTCCCTTCCTGGCATTAATAGATTTTTTTAAAAGGCTACTTATCTTCATTAAGGAGATTTGCCCCCAATTCTTGCTGAAGTGAGAAGAGATGTAAAGGGATGCCAACGAGGAGAGGAAAATGGGTCCTCAGCCTCTACCTCATCTTCTAAGATGACAGTGCCCAGGGACACCATACCAGGTACCTCATCAGCTGGAATAGTTTTCATCATCACCCATTAGCTGGAATAGTTTTCAAGAGCTACCTTTTTTAAAATAGCAAGGGGCGCCTGGGTGGCTCAGTCAGTTAAGCGTCTGACTTCGGCTCAGGTTATGATCTCGCAGTTTGTCAGTTCGAGCCCTACATCGGACTCTGTGCTGACAGCTCAGAGCCAGGAGCCTGCTTCAGATTCTGTGTCTCCCTCACTCTCTGCCCCTCCCCTGCCCTCTCTCTCTCTCTCTCCCTCCCTCCCTCAAAATAAATAAACATTAAAAAAATTTTAAATAGCAAAATAACCCCTTACTGACCCTTACTAGAAAATGTTTTACATAGCTGTGTATTTATCTAAGAAACATAAATTGAATTTTTCAGTGTTCTGCTGCTCTTAGCTAAATTTGCTTAAGCATTTCTGTGTGAAACAGGTTATTTCGATTCTTTTGTTAAAAATATAGATATTGTCAGAGACAAAGTCAATAACCTAACAGGAGACAGGCATTGTAAACGCTTCTCTGAACTAAGTGAAGAATTCCCAAACCCTGCTGGGGGAACATTCTATAGCAAGAATAAAAGGCATTTTGTGCTTTCCAGATTCTTCTTTCAAGGCCAGTGCTCTCCTATTTGAAATCAGCCTCTAAAGGGTGCTTCTCATTTTTCTTTAAGTGGACAAAAACCCTGAAATTTCGAGGATCCAGATGAATTTTGGGGAACCATTACATTGCTATTATGCTCTGATTTTTATCTGCAGGGGTTGGAAGAAGTCATTTGTGTTTCCATTATTCCTTAAACAGCAAACAAGAAGCTTTCCTCCCCTGCAGAAAGACAAGAGGTAGCATCTGCTTCTACACTGGCCTGCAAGCTGTCCCCAAAGGAGCCACATTTGTGTTGCTCACCTTTGTGCCCTAGGTTCTGGAACATTCCCTGGCACAGGAGTAGGGGCACTACTTGCTAGATGAATGAATGATCAAACAAGAGGACAAACAGTTCAGCTGAGGATGTTCTTATACGGAGCCTGAAGACACTGGCGGACCACGGGGCTCCAGGGCTCCATCAGCTCCTGACACTTCCGGTGAGGAGGCTTCGTGGTGGCTGCCGTGTCACAAAGCCTCACCCTCAAAATCCAGGTAGGCCCCGTGGTCGCAGGAGTGCTGCTCGCTGTGTGCTGCTCCCCTCGGTGCTCACTCCTAAAGCCAGGGCCACTTATGACACAACCTTAGGCATCGGATGCAAAATTAAAACTTATTTTTGATGGGAGTGAGTTTTTCGAGCTAGGTTTCTAAGGGGCCCAGGAACCGTCAGTTGGTGTCTTCCTAGCCCTGGCCTGCCTGTGTGTCCAAGAGCTCACACCCTTCCCAGTGTGGCTGGTGGGGCGGCTCAGGGGCAGCTGCGGTGTAGAGGTTAGCTGGCTCCGTGTCCTCTGGCTTTAGAAAACTGCGACAGAGGCACCTGGGTGGCTCAGTCGTCTAAGTGTCTGACCCTGGATTTCAGCTCAGGTCATGATCCCACGGTTCATGAGTCTGACCCTCGTGTCAGGCTCTGCACTGTTAACTTGGGATTCTCTCTCTCTCTCTCTCAAAAATAGAAATAAAACATTAAAAAAGAAAAAAGAAAAAAAAACCCACAACAACTAAATCCCCAAACCCAAAAAGCAGCATATTTTCTGGCTTGGGCAGGAATCTCTGAAAACCCACAGTCATTACCTAAGGCCATTTATTTACATGGCCGGGGTCTCTGCAGAACTGGACTGGAGTGCCTTAGTCCTCCCATCACCCATCAACCCCCAGCACCCACCCCCCCGCCCCCTGCCCCAGCCTTCAGTCCTGGAACTGGATAATAATTCTTATCAGGGAATTTCAGACAATGGATGTGCTGATGGAACACATCCTACTTATTCACAGAGGCCACGCAGTAAAGGCCTGTCTCTAAAGAGCCACCTCAGTGGCAAGGCCACTGGACTCGATGATGGAAAGCTGGCAGACTTTTTCATGCCTGGTAAGGGTCCATGACAAGCTCGTCATGCTAGTCCAAGTATTTTGTCTTTATGGAAAATGAAAAACAAAGCCACAGAAAGGCAAGATTTTTTAAAACGACTCTAATTCTCACAACCCGAAACCATTATCTGGTGCAACGGTATGTCCGTGGGGGAGAAATTACCCTGACACTCGTGACCTGTGGCTCTGTTTATACGTCAATTCTCAAGGCTGGCATCAAGAAAAAAAAAGATGTCAGAAAAGATGTCAGGAAAGATGCCTTCAAGGTTTAGAAAGACACAAATGCACTTTCACTTACGAATCTTTGCAAGGCAGGTAGATGTGATTTACTTAAATGATGACCTTGGCGGAACCGAAAGGACAAACCGAAACACAGTTCATCAGGGAGCATTTTCCTACAGAAACAGACACCCACCTTGTCCTCACTGGGCCCAGTCCTCCTCCCTATCTACCCATCCCTGCGGCAGCTGTTTGCAGAGGACCCGCGATATGGCGACCTGTGTCCATATCAGGGACGGAGCAGAGAGCAGGTAGGCGTGGGCCTTGCTCTCAGGGGGCCTCCAGTGTTGAGGGGGGTGGACATTGAAAGATCTTATAAATGAACGTGTGAGAACAACTCACAACAAGAGCTGGGGAAAAGGGAAAAGAAGATGGGGGACCGAAGAAGAAAAGTGGGGGGTGTCAGTGGTGGGGGACAGCACTTGGGTCAGTGAAGGCCTCTGAGGTGACATGTGAGTTTAGACTGGCAGGATGGGGAGTCGGCTGTGTGGGGACAGGCCCTGGGGGAGGGGGTTCTGCTGCTGGGGTCCCAGGCAGGAGGACTGGGAGGTGTTTGAGGGAGCACACTCTGATTCCCCTTCTCTCTCACTCTCGCTCTCTCTCACGTGCACACTCACCACGCCTGCACCCCTGCAGCTCCCTTACCTGGAGAACCACTAAAATAGAGCCCCCAGGATTGCTGCACAGATGGACAGGATGCCTCCCACGACAGAAGGACAGATAAGGTGGGACCAGGGGCCCCAGGATGAGGGACATGCGAGATGAGGAAGAAAGGGAGGCCCGGGGACTCTGGAGAGCAGCCCCGTTTGCAAAGCTCTCCCCGAGTGTCTGCAGAGGGCCAGCCTTGAGGTGTGGGTGTCATCCTCGTCTCCCTCACGCCTCACCTCCGAGTTGCCATGTGCTGTGGGTTCTACCTCCTCATCAGCTTCCCTCGACTCCCCCACGACTTTGCTCCAGCTCCTGGCCACTGTCTTGGAGCAAGTTACCACCATCTTTCTCCAGGAAAACTGCAACGCAAATGCTTAGAGAGCAAGCGCATCAGCAGGACGTGCTGGCGTGGGGAATCCCGCCAGGCACCCACGGATGGGTCTCACTTCCCTCTCATCAAGTGGACAGCCGGCTCTTTGTATAAAAGCTGGACTCAGAGCCGGACAGAGCTGGACTCTGCTGGAGCTGGACAGAGCAAGAGATCCAGACCCTCCTAAAGGCTAAGCCTTATGAGCTGCCTTTTTGTGGCCAGTTTCCCTCCTGGCGTGGGGCATAGCCACCTCGTCGGGTCCGTCCTGAGCCGGTGCAATCTCACCAGCCATTCCCGACCCTCGCTCTTTCCACCTGTTCAAGGTCACGCTGCATTTATTCGGTAGGTTTTGCCTTCCCCTCCATGGCCGGCCATCCACCCGTAAACTCACAGTTGTCCTGCCTCTAGTGAGGCTCTCACAAACCGCCAGTCTCAGGCCAGGACAGTCTGCTCAGACCACAGTTCTGCAGGAAGGGCTCTGCTGGTTGAGGAGTTTTCCAATGTAGCCTTTTGTGGGGGACAGTCTGGGCACACTGCCCATCTGTGTTTTGCGAGGGACAGCAAAGGCGGAAGGGTGCTGTGTGGGGGCTGCTGTGGTTGGGGGACCTAACCCCGAGGACAGGGATTCTTCTGGGCAGCTGATGAACCCAGGGCAGCCTACAGCCAGCAGAGCTGGAATTCTCATTCCCACCTAGCCTAGAGCAGGCACAAGGGAGCCCCACATATCCCCCACGGAAGGTCCAAAATGGACATGACCCTGATCTCTCAATCCATCAGCTCCCATTGTGATACTCTTATCAACAAATTTACAAACAGCTTCAAGTGAGGAGTGCTTGGAACGTCTTTAAGCATGCTTCTCAACTCAAGAACAGGATTTTTTTTTTTTTTATATGAACTAATGTCATCATGACCTTACTGTCTTTCAAAAAGGAACTGAGGTGGGCTGCGGCAGCCCAACAATGGGTTAGTCAGTGTTGATCAGGAAAATCAGGATCAAGGACAAATGGGACTATACATGAAAACAGTGTGGGCTAACATGGGGCTCTGTGGGGACTCCAAGCTCCCTCTGGATCTCCTGGTATCCAGGGCAACGAGGAAAACACCACATAGGCTAAAGAGAAAGTAAAACTAAGTGGTCCACTGATGGAATGACAATGCGTGAATTATGTATAAAATACAGCGGTCAAACCAGGAGGCTCTGTGTGCTTGGCCCGTTGGAGGAATGGCTTTTCTAGGGTCTTGACCCGTGACCACACGAGATCCTTCCAGGGGTGGGTGGCTTTCTCATCTACAATCTATGAGTAAAAACCATTTTCCCTTGTCCTTCTTCAACTGATTCATTATAGTGGGCTTTGGATTTCTTGGAGAGAAGTCACATAGAATTATGTTATTCTTTTATAGAAATGTTTAATGTCTGCCATTGTAAAGCAGTCAGGTAGTGGACTGAACCCTTAATATAGGAAGGTTGGATGGGGAGGGTCCCAACCCCAGCTTCACCCTGTCACTGGGCCCGGGATTAGTCCAGAGAGGCGACTGACCTGGGAAACAGTCTATTCCCACCCACCCCCCTCCCAAATTTATGTATTTTGAAAGGTAGGGGAGGGAGAGAGAGAGAATCCTAAGCAGGCTCTGCATTGTCAGCACAGAGCCTGATGTGGGGCTTGAACCCATGAGCCGTGAGATCATGATCTGAGCTGAAGATGGATGCTTAACTGACTGAGCCACCCAGGTGCCCCGGAAAATAGTCTTTACTAATTCTTTTTTGCAGCCTTTCACCTGGATGGAAATGTTGGCAGGGATGCCCATCTTAGAATCAAACCAGGTCTCTTTGTTGCAAAAGCAAAGTGGAACTTTTGCTATGGAAATTTCCATCTGGAGCCCACATATTTCTCCAATTTCCCCCCCCAGGCAGACGCCTTTGAAAGACAGATCAATAATATGGTTTTCCTTGCAGTAATTTAATCCCGCTGTCTGCTTTGTCTCTCGTGCCTTCCTGTTTTCATGCCCAGGGGACCATGCCCGGGCCATGCAGTGCAGGAGGGCACATCTGGAGAAGCTAGTGTTCCTCGGATTTCTGTTCCAGGGTTGAAAACTTGGGGGACGCAGCTGTTGGCATAAAAGTGCAAGAAACACTCAGCTCGTAGCTTTAGGGAGCTGCTGCCAGCTCGGCCGAGCCCAGGGCTAACTAAGAAAGTGCAGCTCAACAGACGATGCGCAAGTCATGTTTCCAGTCCTGTGTGTGTGTGTGTGTGTGTGTGTGTGTGTGTGTGTCCGCAGTGTGGCCAGCCCTGTCCTCAGATGGGCACACGTGGAGGAGGGGCAACGAGGGCCACACGTACCACAGCACACACACCCAACAGACATACGGATTTCTACCCTGTCTCCCTGCATTCTGGGAAATGGCCAGAGAGCTCTAGAATGCCAAAGCCACTGTGTTCAGGACTGATGGTTAATGAGGCCAAACTAAAGGGAAAACATTTCGCTAACTTCCACTGCAGGCTTGGGGGGTGATGAAACCTGATAGTTTCTTGAAGTGGACCTGCTTTTAAGCCCTATGGGTGGACATGGGGCTCAGAGCAGTGATCTCGACCTTCCCCCAGAAGCTAGAATGCAGATCCTCGGGCCCCTGGACCCCTGCCCCAGACTCGGATTCAGAAGGTCACCCCGATGCAAGGCTTTCAGCCCCCATGCTTGCTGAACCAGTGGCAATAAGGAAAGCATGTGGGCTTTACTGTAGAGTAACCTGCCCATAAGGCAATTTATTTACTTCCAGGAGCCTCAGGCCTCTTGGCCAGTAAAACAGGGTTACTGAGGTCTGACCCGCAGGGCTGTGAGGATCAGGAATGACTTCTGAGCCCTGGGCAGCAGCAAGCCTGGCTCTGGGCCTGTGGTCGGCAGTGGTACCCTCCCAGCCCTGCCGGGGACAGAGGGGCCTCATACAGGTTTGTGTGCCCCCTGCTCAAGTTTCTTGGGCATCTGCTAACATTTGGCAGCTACCCCCTATCCTGGGGTCCCTCTCCACCCTGGAGTTGAGTGGCTAGGCTTTCCCTATTTCATGGATGCTCCTCAGAGGAGAAACAAGGAAGGGGAATCACAGTGGAGATTCCCAGAGGCAGGCGGTGCCTTGGCCAGGAAAGCCCTGCCCTCTCCTCCTTCTGGCACTCAGCAGGACCCCCTGCCTTCCCTCCCCTCGCTCCATCCCCGGAACAATGTGGGAGGAAGGAAGTCTGGCGCTGCTGTTACCTCCACTTTACAGATGAGAAAACTGCAGCTCTTGCTTCAATTCTTGGTCCATTCCATTCTCAACACTATCCTCGTGTGATTTTTTCTTTTTTCTTTTAATTTCTTTTTATTTTTTTAAATTGCTTTTAAAGATTTTATTTATTTAAAAAAATTTTTAATGTTTATTTATTTTTGAGAGAGACACACACACAGTGTGAGCAGGGGAGGGTCAGAGAGAGAGGAGACACAGACTCCAAAGCAGGCTCCAGGCTCTGAGCTGTCAGCACAGAGCCCGACACGGGGCTCGAACCCACGAACTGTGAGATCATGACCTGAGCTGAAGGTGGCCGCTTAACTGACTGAGCCACCCAGGCGCCCCTAAAGATTTTATTTTTTAAGCAATCTCCACACCCAACGTGGGGCTTGAACTTAAAACTCCGAGATCAAGAATTGCATTGCTCCATGGACTGAGCCAGCCAGGAGCTCCTGATTTTTTTTTTTTAATGTTTATATATTTTTGAGAGAGAGAGAAAGAAAGCGCGTGAGAGCGAGTGAGCCGGAGCAGGGAAGGGGCAGAGAGAGAGAGAGGGAGACATAGAATCTGAAGCAGGCTCCAGGCTCTGAGCTGTCGGCACAGAGCCCGATGTGGGGCTCGAACTCATGAACCGCGAGACCATTACCTGAGCCAAAGTCAGACACTTAATTGACCAAGCCACCCAGGTGCCCCAAAATCCAAAGTACAAATATAGACCTATGGTGCTCTGCTTAAAATTTCCTTAATGGCTCCCAACTGCTTAGAGCAAGGTTCAGAAAACTCTGTCGGCAAAGGGCCAAATGGTAAATATTGTAGACTTTGCAAGCCAAGAGACAAAAATTGAGGCTACTGTGTGGGCACTTACGTAACAGGTGAGAGTGTAAACTTCCTCAAATTTGTTTTATCGATGGAATTATGAGGAGCTTTCTTCATAATCTAGTTTAACTCATGAGAGGAACAGACTTCCTTTGTGGTGCAGATAAAATTTCACTTAGTTGGGGTTCAGTTAGTGATCCCCTACCATCCAGTCAATTTATGATCACCTGTACAATGATTACAGGTTTAACGACTATCTGCAAAAACCATTTTTAACTTGGCCTAAGTGCTTAACTATAATGAAATAAACACAGGGAGTAAACTGGCCATTGTTTGGGACGCTGGATTAAAAAAAAAAAAAAAGAGAGACAGAGAGAGAGAGAGAGGGGAGGGGCCGAGAGAGGGAGACACAGGATCTGAAGCATGTTCTGAGCTGTCAGCGTAGAGTCCAATGCGGGGCTCAAACTCACGAACTGTGAGATCATGACCCAAGCCAAAGTTGGATGCTTAACCGACTGAGGCGCCTCTAGACCCCTGCTTAAAGGATCAAGTCTCAGCCCCTTAACCTACAAACACGGTCACAGGAACCTGCCCTCATGTCTTTCCCAGCCACTCTCCTGACAGACAGTTGGCCCCAATGTTTTGCTTCTTAAACAGGCTTCTCTCTCTCACCCCTAGGCCTCTTCTTCCACCCCATTTCCAACCTGAGAATTCCTGTATCTGCTCGGCAACCCTCTTTTTCAGGACCACTTACCTGGACACCTTCCCTATACCATTCCCTCCCATGGATCCCAGTGTGGACCTGGAGAACTTTGCACGTAATACCACAGTTGGGGGGTTACAATCTGTAACTCCGTCACTGGCCAGGGATGCTTTCAAGGAAGGAAGCTACCACCTGCCTACTATACTCACTGCACGTGCTTCAAAAATTGGGATCGTGTCCCAGGTCTTCTGTTTCCTGCGCCCTCTCCAGTGGGGGCCACCCAGATGCCTTAAGGGCACCGTGTTCTTACACCCTCGCAGGCCCCTGGCCTCCACTGACTGATCCAGAGTGAACACTGGATTCAGGCCAGGTCTACAGCCCTTTCTCGGAGATCTTTCAAACTGCGACTGAGAAATGGCTCCGGGGTAGTAAGACCCTGGCGGGGCGGCAGCCATGATCTCCATCTTGAGGGGAGATACCGCCCTGACAGAGGAAGAGGAAGAGGATGTTCGGAGAGAAGCAGACAGGAGTCCAGGGCAGAGAGAACCTTGGAATGTTCTCCTGAGGCTCAGCTGCACCCTGCTGTGCTAATCATCTGCCTAGTGGCCCTTCCTTGGAAATCAAAAGACACCAGACAGCCCTTTACATCTGCGCTAGTTTGACCGTTTTCTGTCAGTGGGAATCCAAAGATTCCTTGGTCATGGCATTCTCCCCCCTGAGCCACTGGTTCCCAAACGTTTTTAAGCATAGGAAGCTCTTGTTCAAACATAATCTTACGGAAAAACCTGAGATGTGAAATAGGTGTAATGTAGGATAGACAACACAGTCTGTACTGCCCGGTCTAACAAAGCCCCACTCTGACAATTCCTGACTTTGCAATCAATGCTGAGACACTCTTGTGGCCCCAGTTTTCCCCTTTGTAAAAAACAGAGCAGAAGTATCCAACTCTTCATGTTGCTATAGTGCTTAAGTAAGTTAATATATGTAAATCACTTAACACTGTGCCAAGTATAGAACAATCAGTCAATAAGCATTAAGTTAGAAGTAGGGGATGGAGAAACCCAGGGCAACTGCCACTCTTGGCGTCCTTCTCACTCTTCCCTCAATAACCTCTTTGGCACATGCATGATGTTTAAATTAGCTGAAAGGGTTAGTTTAATATATCTTCCTGGTTAGACTGGAAAGTCTCAAGACAAGAAGCGTATCTGTCTTGGTCACTGTTTTACCCCAGGTCTGCCAAGCACAGCTACTGGCCTTTAGAAGGTGACCAGGAACTATTGTTGAATAAATGATAATAGACATATGTATCATCTTGTTAAAAAATAGACACCACACATGTTATCAAATGCCTTCTGCAACAGATTCAGAAAAGTCGTAAGAAGAGAGAAAGGCTCAACGTACAGGGTAGCCTACTCAAAACTAAAGTTAATTCTTTTGGTTTGGTCAGTTACTTGGAGGTTCCCAGGTTTCTCCCATTTTAAAACTAATTAATGTAATGAAAACACAACATAACAAAACTTAGAGCAATAAGGAAAATTCATAGCATAAAACACTATAAATATTAAAAAAATGGAAACAAATAAATTCAATTCCCAATTCGAAAAGATAGGGAAAAACTCCAACAGAGTAAAACAAAATAAGTTACAAGGAAGTAAATAATAAAGGTAAAATCAGAAACCAGTGAAACAGAATAGGAAGGCAACTGACCTATGGAGTTTGAAAAACTAACAAAAGAGACAAACCACTAACTAACTCAGTGAACAAGTGAGGAAATCCAAATATAAAATTAAGAAATCACAATGGGAAGATAACTACTAAAAAAAGTAGAAATTTAAAAAATTCGTGAGATTACTTTGCAAATCTCTATGCCAATCCATCTGAAAATGACAGTGAAATAGATACATACGGTTTACCAAAATGACTTCATTGGAGCTAGAAAGCTTCAACAGAGCAATTTTTATTGAGAAATAGAGAAGGCTGTCAAAGAATTTCCTGACACCCAAAAAAAGCACCAGGCCTAAAGAATTTCACAGGAGGCACAAACCTCCAAAGACTCATTTTGATGCTGCATAAATTCCTTTAGGGATAGAAAATAAAGGTAAACTTCCAAGTTATTTTTATGAAGCAAATATAACATTGTTAAACAAATATCACTTACCAATAAGTGCAAAACATCCTAGAATAAATATTAGCAAACAAAATCAACATTGCACTGAGAAAATAGTTTAATATAACCAAGGGGACTTATTCTAGGAATGCAAGGTTGGTTCAATATTATAATAAAATATACCATATTAAGTACTCTAACAAGAATCATATGATTATTTATTTCCACTGATGCTGAAAAGCCTTTGATAAAATCCAGCACTTATTTCTAATAAAAAAAAAAAACTCATGAAAATAGAAACTGATGGATACTTCCTTACCATGATAAAATATATAAACCTTAGTCCAAAGCCAGCACCTACTATATGAAGAATCACTAGAGGCATTTGCACTAACATCAGGAACAAGACAAGGATGCCTATTATCTCTACTCTTACTTATTATTGTATTGTAGGTACGAGCCAATGCAATCAGATAAGAGAAATCA
This sequence comes from Cryptoprocta ferox, assembly GCA_028646485.1. NCBI lineage: Eukaryota > Metazoa > Chordata > Mammalia > Carnivora > Eupleridae > Cryptoprocta > Cryptoprocta ferox. The sequence goes on along the minus strand of CM053560.1, from coordinate 120,699,845 downwards.
ATCAGAGGCATAAGAAGTAGAAAACAGAAAGTGAAACTATTTGCAGATGATGTAACGGTACACCTGAAAAACCTGACAGAACCAATATTCAAATTAACTCAAGCAAGAAAAGAATTAAGAGAGCAAGCAGAATATAAAGTAACATAGAGAAACCAATCGATTGCATGCAAATACACACATACACACACAGTTAAAAACATAATACTGGCTAAAACTCCATTTATAACAGCATTAAGGAAGAGGAAATGCTTGGCAATCGACTTAATAAGAAACGTGCAAAACTTAGATAAGGAACACTTTAAAATGTGCCTGAATGATACATAAGTAGATATGAACAAATATAAGACATCCCTTGTTCTTGGGTAGAACAACTCTACATGATAAAGACGTTAGTCTTCCTGAAGTTTGCTTATAAATAAACATGCTCCTCCAAAGAATGCCACCAAACTTCTTATGGAGCTAGACCAGTTGATACTAAAATTCAGGTGGAAAAATCAATACGGAAAAATGTCTACAAAACATGATATTCTAGGGAGATAAAAAAACCACGAGGGGAGTCCAGTCCTACCTGCTAATAAATCATGCTATGAAATCTCCATAATTAAGACCAATGAGGTACTGGAATTTGAATATACAAAACACAAACAGAAGAGAATAGGAATCCAGAAATATACTTAAATATATATATACAAGTGTAGTATGTGCCGAAGGTGTCATCTCAAATCACTGGAGCATAAATGGGCGTTTTAATAAAATGGTGCTGGACAACTGGGTAGCCATTTGAAAAAAGGTAACATTAGATCCTTACCTCACACCTGCCACACAAATCCCAAATTTAAAAAGAAACAAACATACAAGTAGTAGAAGAACACACACAAAAATTCAAGAATTCCTCCAGAAACTGAGTGTACAGGAAGAGTACAATAAAAGAAAAGATTGATAAATTACACTATGTAAAAAATTTAAAATATTTGCATGGCAAAAAATAATTGATAATTCATTTAAAAACAAACATACTTGTATACGAGGATTACTATATTGTTGACCCAAAGAGTGTTGGCTTGGATCATCTGCAAAAGTGATGTCACCTTACCTAAATAAGCCACTGATAAAAGTTTCATTTACAAACAGCAGGGCGGAGGGAGAGAAAGTGACCTGTGCGGAGCGTTTTCTCTGCGTTAGTATTGGCTCCAGCTTTACCTTCTTTAGTTTCTTGTGGGCCCCACTCTGGTTCCCCTGTGCCAGATCGGCCCCACCTAACAGCCGGTATGTCTCTGCCACCTCCGGACTGAGATCACCGAACACTTCCACTTTGGCTTCCAGGGACTCTCTCAGGATGCAGGTTGCTCTCTGTGAAAGGAACAAAAGTTAAAGTCTGGTTAAAAAGCCCAAAGGCTATAAAATCTATGCCTCTGAAGAAAATGATGTGACCGATGTGTATTTCCACTCTTCCGGGGAATGGGTTTGGGTAGTGTCTCCTGAGCTGAGCCTACTCTTCCCTTTAAACAGGAGACAGGAAGTAGCATACATGTGGCCGGGGAGGTGCTGACCATGGAGACAGACACCTGGAGAGCAAAGCCACTTCAGAGAGTACAGGAATTCATTTAAGTCAAGTAGTAAGAGCAAAAGCTAACATGTTTTGTGTCCTTTATGTGCCAAGAGCTGTACTAAACAGTTTGCATGTGTGAGCTCATTTATTCTGATTCCTTTAGATAAGTACAAATTTTAATAAACATTTTTTAAAATGTTTATTTATTTTTGAGAGAGAGAGAGAGAGAGAGAGACAGAGACAGAGTGGAAGTGGGGGAGGGGCAGAGAGAGAGGCAGACACAGAATCTGAAGCAGGCTCCAGGTTCTGAGCTGTCAGCCCAGAGCCTGACACGGGGCTTGAACCCATGAACAGCGAGATCATGACCTGAGCTGAAGTCAGATGCTTATCCGACTGAGCCACCCAGGTGCCCCTAGATAAGTACAGTTTTAATCCTCACTGAACAGAAGAGGAAACTGAGGCACAGAGCATTCAAGAAACATGCTCAGGTCCGACTCTTGATGTTGGCTCAGGTTGTAATCTTGTGGTTGTGGGGTCAGGCCCCACTTGGGATTCTAGCTCCCTCTCTCTCTCTCCTTCTCTCTCTCTCCACCCCTCCTCTGCTCATGCTCTCTAAACAAACAAACAAACAAACAATGAAAGAAAGAGAGAGAGAGAGAGAGAAAGAAAGAAAGAAAGAAAGAAAGAAAGAAAAAGAAAGAAAGAAAGAAAGAAAGAAAGAAAGAGAGAAACTTGTTCAGGATCAGACAGACGGCTCCCCAGTGGCAAACCTAGGATATGAATCCGGCCAGTAACTTGAATCCTTTTCAGTTTCAGGCTCTTTTCCCTATGTGGCCAGTGACGTTCTTACATAAGTGAAAATTATTGCCAGTTTCCTGGCAATGTATGTACTTACAAAACATCCAGAACATATTCCAGGGTTTTCTATTTCCTAAGAAATAGTTTAGGAAACCAAAAGCAAACATTCCAACATGGTGAAAAATTAAATAGATTTGACATTTTGTTTGGTTTATTGGGTTTATTTATACCAACGTGGAATAAAAAACATGGGTTGGTCAGAAACCAGTATCTTCTGACATTAATCTCTTTAGTCAGACACCAAGACATAGAGAAGGAAAGCCCTGCATTTTTCCTGAAATTCTTCTGCGGTCTTGTACACGAAAGCAGGATTATGGTTGCAGGGTACAAATGCTGAATTTGAGACCCAAATAAGGCCGAAACCAATTAAAGGGCATCCCCACCAAATGGCCCTGAAGGTGTCCTGATAGCACTCCGAGAGGAGCTGGCAAAGTTTTACTCGTTTTATTGGCAATAATAATACTTAGGTGCTAGGGCTAGGGTGTGGATCCAACCACAAAGAAGGCAGTGATGAGGCAGAAACAATTTCTTAGATGGAAAGATGAAATCACCAGAGAAACTGGAAACTGTGAAGCATGTGACCTACCTCGGTATGTGGGCAACTTGCCTGATGCTAAAGTCCATCACGTCCTTTTGGACCGCATCCCCCCTCCAGGCCCTGTGAGCAAGGATTTAGCGTGGTGCAGGTGTGGGGCTTGGCAACTTGTCTTTGTAAATTGGTGGTCGGGTTTGGAGGAGCCCACGATGGAAAGAAGAGCCAGACTCTTTCCTAAAGGAAGCTTTTGGTGTTATTTATAGCCTGACTGGGGAAAACTAGAGAGAGATCTGCATGAACTTGAACGGCAGGTCAAGATGGTGATGGACAAGATGCCACATGGGTTTGGAGGAAACAGTGACTGTGTCAGTCTGTGAGAGTTAGAAAAACTTAATGGAGAGGAGTGAAGAAAAAATAGGACCTGAGTAGGCGGAGGAGAGGGTGTGGGAAACTGGGAGCCCACGTGTGAGGTGGGAGAAATTCATGTGTAGGGCCTGATAATGATGATAAATAATCTCAGCTATCAATTACTGAGCACCGACTCTATTGCAGGGTGCTGCTCTGGTAGCTTTATAGGTACTTCATCCCAAAAAACTTATGAGTTGTTGAGTTTTCTTCATCATCATCACCATCATCATCACCACCACCACCACCATCATCATCATCATAGTCTATAAATGAAGCCGAGAAGCAGAGAGATCAAAGAGAGATGGTTTGGCCTATCATTTTTTCAGACGCATGGTTGATCCACACCCTTAGAAACAAACCTCAAGAACCTGAGTCTCATCTACTCAGTCAAGACAATCTCCCTCCATAGATTAAAAGCATGAGAATCCATGGTAGCGAATTGCATGGAAGGGCATGCAGACGATGGTCTAGAAAGGCCAGTTAATCAAGACGTAAGAGTGAGAAGATGCAGGACTTGGGTGGTGGAGGAGAGGGTGCGGGAAACTGGGAGCCCAGGTGTGAGGAGGCCAAAGGGCAGGGCCATCCAGCAGGCTAATCTGACTGCAGCACAGAGAGTGGGAAGGGGAGAGTGGGGAGACAGGCTGGGCTGGTGGTTGGTGGAGGGCCTTCATTCCAGGCTTGGGAGTTTGGATTTTCTTACAGGGAGTAAGAAGCTGGAGAAGGTTCTTGAGCAGGAAAGTAGCACAACTAGAAGATAAACCCACAAAGAGTATTTTAATCTGTGGCAGAGTGACCTTCATTTACATTTTACCCTGAAAGGCATTTTCCTCCCCAAAGACCACCTTCCTGTTGGTGCAGGGTTCTAGCCCAATGTATCTGCTATGACCACATCTGGGGTGGTCTGAGCATAGCCCAGTGCTCATGCCTGGGACTGTCCTCAGGCCCAGCCTTGTTGGCAGACTCCAGCTAGAGCCCACAGGGAGAGGGCTGCAACCAGGGTGAGTGCCATGCAAAGTTGCCACGTTTGGTCGGATGGGTTGCATCATGCACAAGGGCAGGAGAATGAGGGCACCTGAAATCCAGCCTGTGTTCCCCTCTCCAAGCAATGTGCTCTGGCACGGGCTGCGTGCACCCGAGGAAGAGGCAGCTTTTTCTATTCTTACAAGGGCACTGGAAGGGCTGGCAGGGGGTAGAATGAAAAGAGCCAGGTTGCCAAAATCTCCAAGGGCAGCCGAGGGTAGCAAGGTGCATCTTTAGATCATTGCCACTGATTTGGGTGACTGGGGCAAGGGCAGTGAGGTGTGGCGTCAGTGACAGACACCAGGGTAGGGAGCCAGGCAGGAATAGGGGAGATGGTAGATGTCCTGTGGTAGCCAGAGCAGTCAGGCGACCCATAGCCAAGCATCCACCCACCCATCTGCTCCTGGTTCCCCACTATGAGCAAGAGGGTCTCTGTTCTCATGAAATCAGTCCAGGCAGGGGAGAGACAGTACACATCCGCATACTACTTACCTTCCTTACAATATTGTTCTATTGTAAGTATTGTACTATGCTCATCATATTATTATATCAAACAGGACTCTATGATGAATAATAATGGGAAGAATCTAATGAAGACTGGGGAAAGGAATCAGGCAAGCTGATGAGTCCTGAAAGATAGACCTGCATCAGTTAGGAGATCAATGAGGAAGAGCCTTCCGAGAGCAGGAACCAAAAGCCGGCACTTCCTGGAAGTGGGGATTAGAAAAGGCCAGCGTGGCCAGAACATAGATCGGGGGAGGGAGCAAAAATAGGACTGGAAACGTTAGCAGAATACAGATCCTTGAAGGTACTATGAGGCACACAGGATTCTGATTTATTTTAAGGCATTGAGAAGCCATTGGAGGGGGGTTTACTGATCAGATCTGCTTTTTGAAAAGATCATCATAGCTTCCTTATTCAGAATGGATGAGAAAAAGTCATGAGTGGAAGAAGAAGCTGGGGGACCAGAGTCTGTTAGAGTGGTCCAGACAGGAGGTGCTGACTGGCAGAGGTGGACATAGCAAACAATACATTTTGGAGGTAAAAATGACTAATGACCTGGAAGGGGTAAGTCGTGATGGTGGTAGATTACCTCCTACCTCTAGACTTCTGACCGGAGCACTCTCCATAGAACTTCTTACAGATATTCTAGAATCTGAGGCCCCTGGAAGGCCCTTTTCTACTAACTTAGGTGATGGAGAAAAATATGGAAACTCCATTAGTTATGGTAACTGTAGTCCTATTTTGGCCTGAGGAACATGGGTGCATCTAGGTTAAAAACCTGTGTTCCTTAAGCTCACATCAATTGAGAGGGGAGTGGGAGGGCTTTAGGACAGAGCTGTGGGGGAGGTCTACAGAATGGCAGAGGAAATAAAAGCTTTTCATCCCAAGGATTTGCCTTGATAGATTGAAACTGAAAAAAAATACAGAGCTATATACATAAAGCCACAGCAAGTGGCTTTCTGGTAGCTGTGAGGCTTTGCATGGAATAACTTCCCAAGGGTTTAATTACCAGTGCATATAAACTCTGGGGCTTGTTCTATACTTACAAGCCATAAGAAAGCATGCTTGTATGGTTCAATGGACTGTGGGCTGTAACTTCTGTGCTGTGTAGCTCTCATTAGATATATAAATTCCATGACTAACCCAAAATTAGGAGAGAGGAATTAGGCGCACTCACCACCATCCTCTCTCCCAGCCAGAACTGCAGGCTGTGATAAGCAGGGTCTGCCCACTGGGTGTTCCAGGTTTCTCGTCCTTTAGGACCCTTTGTGGGGAGTTGGGGGAACATGGCACCTACATTCTCATAAATAGTTTTCATTTGCCAAGAGTGAGTATCTGGGCGCTGTCCGATGGTGGGCCACCTGGCTTTATTTATCCCGTCCCTGTTGGAGTCTGGCACACACCTTGCCCATAGTAGATGCTAGATGGATGCTTGTAGAGTGAAGGAGTAGCCCTCTGCATATCAACTCATGCAAATAACTAGTCAAACTCAGGTCCAAATGCACTTACTTACCTCTTTTTGTCCAGTGACTTGTAGAAAATGGCAATAATCATCTTGAATTGAAAGAAATTTGGCTTTTCCTGTCCCTTCGGCATCCTTAAGATTAGCCATGCTCTCTTGAAAATACTGCTCGGCCACATCTGAAGAAGAACATCAACAACATTTGTAGATTGCTTGCAGATTTGAAATGGAAACAGAATAAATATGCTTTTAGTGGTGGTGAACTATTTGAAAATAGTAAGTATTTAGACAAGAGGACCTAGTTAATTGGACGGTTTTTCAGAAAAGATTTAGGTCTCAGAAGGACACAGCAATTTACTTTCCTTGGTTTTCATACATTTTAGCTCTCCCAGCAATACGGTAAGCAACATTAATGCAGATGGGGAAAACATTCCCCAGACTTGAACGCACTGGTGAGTTTTCAGGTTAACCATTAATTCTTCCTCTAACTCTAGTTGCTGCTCACTGAGATTAGGGCTCCAAGGGTCCCCCTTTTTCTTAATAGACTCTATTATCTTAGAACATAGTTTTACAACATCTGGGGTGCCCAGGTGACTCAGTCGGTTTAGCGTCCGACTTCGGCTCAGGTCATGATCTTGCAGTTCGTGAGTTCGAGCCCCACATGAGGCTCTGTGCTGACAGCCTGGAGCCTGGAGTCTGCTTCAGATTCTGTGTCTCCCTCTCTTTCTGTCCCTACCCTGCTCACACTCTGTCTTGTCTCTCTCTCAAAAATAAAACAAACATTAAACAATTTTTTAAACAAAAAGCAAAAAACAGTTTTACAACATTAAAATCCAAGAAAACATGGCTGACATGCTGCTAAAGGAAGAAACCCAACCATTCCAAACACATAAACCTACTGGTTATAATACAATGAAAGTGTTTTTTAAATATATGCCAATCTTGAAAGCAAGAAAAGGAAAACCTCATGTATGGAAAATGAAGAAGGAACCAGAAGCCAGAACAGTGAGTGGGTGCTGAAGCTGAGTGGACCATGAGGGAATTAGAAAAAGAAGGTATAGTCTGTAAGGGGTGAAGTTTTATAAGCCTGAGGACTGGTGATGAGGTCTGAGGACTGTGTGTGGTAGAAAGATGGAATGCAGCTTGCTACAAAATGCCGAATTCTTCTGTGATGGGCAGAATTCTAGGATGATGCTAAATGCCCCTCACCTTTGTCTAATCCCTCCCATGTGAGTACGGGTGGAACTTGCAGATATGATGAGATATTACTCCTGTGATGAGGTTATGTGATATACCACAGCTGACTTTAAGGGAGATTATCCCTTGGGTTTAACCTAATCATCCTAGCCCTTGAAAAGCAGAGTTTTCTTTAATTGGTAGCAGAAAAGGCACCCAGAGACATTCAGAGCGTAAGGGGGATTTGACATGGAGGTTCTCTATTGGTGAGATGGAAGGAACATGGTGTAAGGACCAGAGGGGCCCCTGGCCAATAGCCGGCAAGCAAATGGGGACTTCAGTTTTAAAACTGCAAGGAACTGAATTCTGCTAATAACAGAAATGAGCTTGGAAAAGTATCCCCATGCTCCAGATGAGAATGCAGCAGGCTGACAGCTTGATTTTCGCTTGAGCAGAGAAGCCAGCCTTGCTGTGCTAGACTTCTGACCTACAGAACCGAGTTGATAAATGGGTTTAAGCAATCGTAATTTGTTATGCGGCAAAGGAAAACTGATACAGTCAGGAATCCTTACAATGGAGAGAAGAGCAATTGCACTGGTCCACAGGCCATCCAATGGCTGGAGAAATAGCATTTGGAACTGAGATGCCGTACATGGGGCCAGCGCAGGGGTGAGGCCTGAGTCTGCATCACCTACTTGGTCTGGAAATTTTGAACCAAGAAATTAGCTAGGAGCTGGTCTGTAACTGGAAAAATCCTAGGGCTCCAGCATAGGGGTCAACAAACTTATTCTGTAAAGGACGGACAAGATGGTGAGTATTTTAGGCTTTGGGGGGCAACATGGTCTCTATCTCTGCTTGTCAGCTCTGCTGATGAGGCACAAAAGCTTCCAGACAATACATGTGAATGAGCATGGCTGTGTGCCAAGAAAACTTTATTCACAAATACAAGGGGGCAAGTTGGATTTGGACCACCGACCCCGGCCCTAGCAGAGGGAAAAGTGAGATCTCCCTTTTCCGGGAACATGGGACTCCGAATGGAACGCCTGCCGGAGATGACCTCACGGCGACACATGACAGGCACACATTTGCCAGATTAGATTATGTCCCATGTAACACAGTGGTCTGCTTGACATTTCCACTTGGAGATCTCGTGTGTATTGTGTGGTGCAAAGACATACGAGCGAAAAGATAAAACATAATCCTTTACTTCTTTACCTTTCCTCTATATTTGGTTATTTCCCCTTTATCATCTCCAATTTTGTATTTGTGCTACCTCCCTCTTTTCTTGATTAGACCAGCTAGTGTTGTATCTATTTGAATATCTTTTCCCAAGAATCAGCCCTTGAATTCATTTTTCTCATACTGTGACGTGAGTGCTAGGTGCTTCCAAAGAGGTGTCTGTGAGGACAGCCCTCCAGAACTTGTGGAGGAGCCATAATCAACCTGTGCAGAGAGGGTGGTTGTTCTGAGGCAGCACAGCAAGAGGCAAAGAGGGCAGGCTCCAGAGGTCGGAAGTTACCTGGCTCTGCTCCCTTCTAGCTGTGTGCCTCCCATGGTTGACCTCAGTTTCCTCATCTGAAAAAGGGGAGCATAACGCTAGGGCCTCCGTTATAGGGTTATTGTCAGGAGTAAAGGAGTTAATACATACAAACAACTGAAGACACGCCTAACACCTAGTCAGTGCTCAATAAATGGGAATCATTTTAACTTAGGGACAGCATTGAGGGTCGTGGTTGTGGACCTCTGTCGCCCAAGCTAGGCTGGCCAGCGGGCACACCGGAAGCACAGATGGACATGTTAAGAAGGCAGGCGCACTATGGAAACAGAGTGGTCACAGGTGCAGAAGACTGGGCTCCTGTGCACCGGATGTGTGGCCTCCGCACACCATGAGAGCTCTGGGGACACCCGAAGTTCACACTGAGACTGTTGGGGGTCTCAAGAAATGATTCGAGTACACTCCATGCGATCTGTTTTAGAAAGGAGAGAAGTCAACACTTAAGAAATGTAGTCTATCGAACCCCATCAACCTAAGGACAAGTTAGGTCCGAGAACAAGTACGTTTCATTTATCTGCAAGATTTACTTTGCTCAGAGCCTAGGCAGTTGCCAGACCGAAGCAGGAATTCTGCTCTGAGGTGACGCCTCTGGGGACACCTCAGTCCTAGCTGCCCCTGCAGTTTGCATCCATAGACAGAAGTTGATTGGACTGGAGTCCCCTGTTCCTTTCTTTCAATGAGGGTCTGCTAGACCAGTAAATGGATGATTTCTGGAGTATTTACTCAACATTTTCTCTTCGTAGGAGAAAATTCTACTGAGTAGAAAATCTCCTTACTAGTAACTGACTCATGGGAGAAAGCATTACAGATTTAATGCTCAAACTAAGTATTAATTTTGGCTACTTTAATAATCTGATGACAGCAAATTAGTGGGGATGATGTGGCATTTATTTTGTTGATTTTAAAAGCATTACAGAGATGAACATTCCATGTCTAAAAATTAACAAGGATATTCAGGAGTGGAGTACTACTGATATTTTAATTTTCTGTCTAATTGGAAATTAACCAAAGAATGTAACCGAGCCTTTCTTTAAGAGTAAAGTTCTTTCTTGGGGTGCCTGGGTGGCTTAATTAAGTGTTGACTCTTGATTTCGGCTCAGCTTATGATCTCATGGTTCGTGAGATTGAGTCCCAAGTCTGGCTCTGCACTGACAGCATGGAGCCTGCTTGGGATTCTCTTTCTCCCTCTCTCTCTGCCCCTCCCCTGCTTACACACACTCACTCTCAAAATAATAAACAAACAAACAAAGAAACAAACAAAGTAAAGATCTTTCTGAGTCTCAGCCTTGTTCTCCTGAGATGAGCTCTTACTACGAAGAATGGTGGTTGTAAAGAGCATAGGAAGGAGTTGGGTCTGAACAAGGAGGGACTGAGGGTCAAAGCCTGAGCTTTGGCAGAAGTGGTACAATGGTCAGATACAGGAGGAGGCCAAAGGGATGGGAAGCATTTTTCTCCCCTTCCTGGTAAGGAGCTGGACACAGGAGGCCACAACTGGTGCTTGATACCGTTCTGGCCCCTTTCCTGTAATGTCCTCCCCCTCTTAGTATCCCTTTCCCCAGAAGCCACATGCTGACCAACTGCCTCCCCTCAAACACCCCATTTTCAGCTGGTCCCCTACACCCGAGTGCCACATGTTCCTTTCCCTTAGTGTAGTTGGTCTCACAGAGATGCTGGGAGAGAGGGGGCCACCTGGCCTAATGCAAACTAGCACGTAAATGGCTCACTCTACCTCAGGGAGACCTATTCATATCCCCCAAAGAGGATGCTTGTTAGCACATATAGGTCTCTGGAAGCGGGGGTGAAAGGGAGGGAGGAAGGCAGGGAGGGGTGGAGGGAGAAGAAATGTATTACTGAAATGAGGGCAGTGTGGTTACTAGTGAATGAGAGTGAGGTGTTGTGCAAGGGAAGTCAGAGGCAGACTCTGCCAGCTGCCTTCCTGTTATTCTGGAGTCCTCGGCTTCTCTAAAGGTCCAGGCTTTTCCCATTTCTGCTCCTACAAGGCCGCTAGTCCAAGGGGATGAGGAGGGGGAAAGGGTTCCCCGATCGCCGTTACCACATAGAAGTTGGCCACACATCACGCATCATGTCAGGGCCTTTGTAGATCACAACAGCCTTGAACTCAGGAACACAGGAAGGGGCAGGGCATCCACTGTGGGTGCCTTCCCAGTCTATAAATTTGAAATACTTTTATCTTTACCTGCGACACAGGAAAACTCCCTTTACTGCAAGATCCTGTTGTATCTCCCTCACCCCTCCAATGCCCATGTTAGCTTTCTGAGCTGTGAACCACGTGACCCATCTTTGAGAGGAGAGCAAACCTGTCCTGTCACAACAGCTCAAGAGTGACTCCTGATGAGCGGAGTTTCTTCTGGGGAACAGGTGACAACAGGATTTCCAGAGAGATGGACGGTCGAGCAGGGTGGGGAGATGCCGTGTCCCAGCGTGGGCCTCGTGCCCTGAAGCCGGGCGTGGATTCACAGAAAGCCAGCGATTTTCAGCTCTCTTACAGTGGCTGGCCCCAATTTTAAAAACCTCTTCTAGAATCATCTGCAACCTGATGCCAGTGGCCTTGGCAGAAGATGAGGTCATTTTCTAAAGCACAGAAGCATGACATAGCTTGTACATCTGAGCCCTGGCGGCACAGGTGTTCCAAGGCCATGAGTCTTCTCCCGTTTCCACCCCAACACAATGTTCGGGCTGTCTGTGCGTTACAGCGAGGGAGGAAGTGTGGCCTCCCTGCCAGGCAGGGGGCCTCGATGTCTCCCAGAGGCCCTGTCACACTCTGTTCTGTCTCTGTGTTCTTATACAGGCAAAAGAAAACCAGGCTTCATTCAAAGAGCAAAAGGAATGTGGGGTTACAGTGTGACACACTGGAGGTTAGGAGGCTTTTAATTAAAACAAATTCCAGCCACCCTGGGCTCATTTTCTTGAGGCTGTCCTAAGGCAAGAGCTGAACAGTGAGGACAGCTTTCGTTAAGAGGGAGGCCTGTGTGTACAATGTGACAATTATCTTTTGTTAACAGTCTTGGGAAATAGTCTGTACTCTGTACTAACTGCAAAAGCATTAAGGACCGCAGGGAATGTAGCCTGGCGTTAACCCAGAGGAGCTCCATCACCCAGCCAACAAACAGACTGGACCCATTTGGACCCTGTTGGGGGCTGCCTTGGGCTCTGCACAGACAGCTGCCCTGAGGCCACCTCCCAGCCCTGGGAGGTGGGAGGTGGGAATGAGGGTGGCCTGAGGACATAGGAAGCCCAAGTGAGGCTCTCTCCTCACCTCAAGGCCTTCTGTGGTCCACACTGAAGACCCTCTTTAGGAAGAACATTTCCACAGGCCCTGGGCACGGCTTCTGGGAGCAGCAGACCCGCTGCTCACTAGCCATATGATCCCCAGGAAGTCCAAGGTCATCTCTGGGGGGAAGGTTTGCCTCAGTAGGGTGAGGTGACCAAGATGGCAGCAGGCTGGGTGAGGCTTCCAAGGGAGAGCATGCATGAAGTGCCTGCACGGGGCCAGGGACCTGCAGGCCCAGTAAAGGACTCAGTCACCACGAGATCCGCCTGCCTCCAGTGCCACCAGGAAGCTGACCCCATCTCTGCCTCCCCATCACTCACTGTCCCACCCAGAAGTGGTCAGGCATCCAGCAGTTTCCAGCCCCAGTTACTTGTCTTGGTTGAAGTACATATTTTCAGCAAGCTGCTCTCAAAGCCCTTTTTGGAGCCCAGTCAGGGTATATATAACATACGCTTTTCTGAGACGTTCTGAACACAAATTATCAGGCAGTACTGGGGTGAAAAACTGGATATCACAAGGGCATGTACTTCCTCTTTCCTAGCAGAGGGATGAAGCCACAGACTTTGTTCTCAGACACAAAGATGAAAGGCAGTTTGTAAGCAAAGCCTGATGAGGTTTCGGTTTGCACAAGGTTGTCCCTTTGGGAAGAGAGACCAACAGCACAGACTTGGGGAGAGGAAGAGGCCACCCCTCTGATCCTCAGCCAACCCTGCAGCCCCCACCTGTCCATCCTCTGGGCTCCCGGAACCTCTGGGGACAATGCGACTCACTCTCCAGTACAGGAGTGTGGTTCAGTAGGCAGGGTCTGGCCTCTATCTAAGCCTTGCTTTGCCTCTAACTTGCAGAGTGACCCTGGACGTGCCCTGGACCTCAGTCCTTTAGATGGGATGTACTCTAAGGTGCCTTCCAGAGGTTTCTGAGAGGGGGCCCTACTAATGATGGTGGGAAATAGGGTAAGGGTTCTTCTCTGGTCCCACCCACCACTCGCTCTCTGCAGCTTCCCCTTCCTTACCTGGACTTTAGAGCACATGGCAGGCATGGATGCCGACACCTGCTTATGGAGCTCAGAGGCAGGCCAGGCTCAGGCTGGCTGTGCATTTTGTAACAAGAAATGGACCCTGCACAGGGGCTGAGGAAGGGCCTCTCAGAGCACACAGGGCCTGGGCGGGGGGCTAGCAAGGCCGAGGAGGAAGGGAGAAAGGTGGGTGGGTGTGGCCAGCCAAGGGGGGTACAAATGCCACTCGGAGGCCTCAGGTTGGAGGTGGGGCGAGGGGAACAGCAGGAGCAGCTTGGGGTCCATGGGAAGGTGAAGGACACCTGACAGTGGCTTCTCTCGGGTGGCCATGTTACCTATCAGGAGTCTGCTGGCACTGGACATATGTGTATTCCTGAGCCTGTCTGACTTCTTGTCTCTGCAGGACACACAGAGCCTAAGGTGCATCAATAACCCAGGGACGCGGGGCAGGCAGTGGGCTGCGTGTGGGGTAGAACCCAGCAGAGGGGCAGGGTGACAAGGTGGGCCACAGGAGGAAGAGTCGAGAAAAGGGAGGATCAGGTAGGTGGATAAAACAGGAGACCGCGTCAAGATACAATGCCTAGCTCCAGATACTTGTATATTTTATGTCTACTGTGCAAAATGTGGGGAGAGCCTAGCCCAAGAGGGGGGCTGGGAAGATGCACATATTTGTGCATGGGGAATTATATCTTGGGAATGCACCCCATGCTCATGAGTCCGGTCCATATGGCCAGGGAACCCACCCCCTGCCCCCTGAGGCTCTAGTGGGACGGAGCCCCACCCACTGTGCTGTGTCCAGACCCTACAGAGCCCAAACACTTCCAAACAAGGCCGCCTGTGCTCAGCAGGCGCTGCCTCTCAGAGGTTTACACTGAAATGTACTTGGCTTCTGCCCATTTCATCTTAAGGTCCTTTAGGAGAAGAGTTATAAACACCAGGTCAATGCCCTGAACACTTCGCAGGGTTGGGAGAGCTGTTAATACCAAGTTTGTCTATGGCTGCTCCGGGAAGCAGGCCAGGCTCAGGTTAGTGACATTCCAGGAGCCTGAATTGGAAGTCCTTATGCAATCGCAATCCTTCGTGACTTCTAGGGCAGTTTTGTCTGCATAAGGAATGCAGGGAAGGCACAGAGCAAAGGGATGAGCTTGAGCATGGAGCCTGAAACACGCTAGCTTCTTGGCCAGTGGTGTTTCGTTTGTCAGAGGGCAATGCCTTCCATGGGCATTCAGCAAGCAGGCTATGGAGAATCCCCAGATGAGAAATGTTTCTCATTAATGATTCTTAAAAAAAAAAAAAGTGTACTCTGCACAGACAGGGGAGCAGAGCTGAGGTCCCCAGGCATGTGGACTTCCTTAGCATTTGATAGGCCACGCGGATTTGCTCCCAGGGGATCTGGCTGGGATTTCAGAACTAAAAGTGACTAATGTCCAGGCCACAGTCCTGCCACCCTGGGTGAAAGCCAGCCAGAGTGTGTGTGTGTGTGTGTGTGTGTGTGTGTGTGCATGCGCGTGCGTGAGAGAGAATGTGTGTGTCTGCGAGAGAGAGTGTGTGTTTGGGGGGGGGATTAGTCTCCCCTTAGTTGTCAGACAAAGATAAGTACCAAATTCCCCCTTTCCTTTCCCCTTGCTAGAGGCAGCAGATGCCTGGAGAACCCCCAGCCCTGGGTGGGTTCCCTTCATTCCCGCAGTGGGGGGACTGGCCTGTGAGGGGGTAACAGATGACACGAGAACCAGGCACCCCGAAAGACCGTGGGACCCAGCTCATCCCCAGTTCCGAAAGGAAGCTGGTTCCATGCATGCCACATGGGCCCCCTCGGCCCACACTGCACTGAGACACCATGGGTAAAAGCCGGGACAATCTCTGTGTCTCAAAATGCTGGATGGTCAGTTCACTTTCCCCGGCCTTTCGCACGTGTTGCCACTAAGGGGACAAGGATTCACAGCAGCAGTTTTCAAATAGGTTGACACATTAGGAATAGCTTGGGGTTTCTCCGTGCTTGTATTCATTTCTGATGTGCCCATTTAGATGGTTTGTTTGGGGCCTTAGAGACCAGGGCGGGTGCTCCTCTCTGCACCTGTTCTGGGCTTCACGGTGCTGCCTGACAAGCAGCTGTTCTGATCCTGCAGTTTCACTGCCCAACCTCACTTAGCGCTGACTCGCCTTTAAGGCTTCAGTAAACTGTCTTCCTAATGGCATCAAGGTGATGGCCATTTCAAGTGTGCTCTGATTAGAGAAGGACGAGTCTAGGAGACTATAGGTACACAGACTGACAGGGGCTGTGTCCTTTCAGGGTAGAGCAAGGAGTCCAGAGAATAGAGACTGATGGAATTTGCAGGTAAGGAGAGCTGGCTGTTAGCTCATTTGCAGAATGGGAGGTCGTGCCCCGCCTTTAGGCTTATTAAAAGGATTAACTGAGTACGTGTGTGAGTTCCAGCACCTGCATACAAGGCAAGCTTGATTCCTGCTACTATTATCACTAACATTATTCTTACCTTGATTCCTGCTGCCTCTGAGTTCCTGAGGCTCCTCGCCTATGTTTCTAGCAACCAATCTCCTAAAGCTCAAGCAGAAGTGACCCCCCTTCCCTAATCTGTATTGCATCTCCAAATGCATCTCCCTGCTCCTGGGGGAAAGTTTTCTTCCAACTTTACACTCTTCCTATATCTCAAATTCCGACCGGCAAGTCAGTTTTCGGGGTTCAGGCCACCAAAGGCGGGGGTGGGGGGGGCGGAGCTGAGAGCCTGTGCATGCTCCTGGACTGGTCCCTTCCCACTGGCTCTCCAAACCCATCTCTCTCGGCTGCCTCCGCTCTTCCCATGTCCTCTGTCCCAGATGCCATAGACTCTTCGGGAGGCCTAAGCAGGGAGGGGCAAGGAAGGAAAAGGAGCACGTGCAGTGCCAATCCTTATGATATAACATGGAGGTCAAGAGCCTAGGTTCAAATCTGCTACTCCCTGGGTATGTGCCCTTGGGGAAATTACCATATCTCTCTGTTTCTCCATCAGAAACTCGAAATACTTACAACAGTGTTGTGAGGATTAATTGAGTTAATAAATGTGACTGGTTAGGGGTGCCTGGGTGGCTCAGTTGGTTAAGCATCCGACTCTTGGTTTCAGCTTGGGTCATGATCTCATGGTTTACAGGATCGAACCCCATGTCTGGCTCTGTGCTGGCAGTGCAGAGCCTGCTTGGGATTCTCTCTGCCTCTCTCTTTGCCCTTCCCCCATTCGCACTCTCTCCCTCTCTTGCAAAATAAATAAAAATTTTAAAAAAATGTAACTGGTTAGAAGCATGCCAGTATGCACTATGTAAGCATTAGCTATTATTACTATTATTACTGTGTGAGGTCATCAAAATCTCACAGATCTTATTATATGTATCAAGTAGGTATTATTGTCATTCTCAATTTATAATACCCATGCTATTTTTAGACTAAAAAATGTAAATAAAGAAAAAATATATATATATTTGGATTGTCTGATTCTGTAAATCGTGCAAAGCAGAGTGGCCCAACTTTGCAGCTACAGGAAAAAAAACAAAAAATATTTCAGGACATAATTTCTATTGGTCCTCACCCAATCCATACATTTATTAACTAGCTGAGATGCTGGCTAACTGGAATCCCTCTAGGCAAAGAGGATCTCTGGGCCTTAGTTTCCTCTAGCTATCTGATATTCTCTTGGGAATAGACCCCCCACCCCCCCACCCACCAGTTTAAATACTCAGAATGTCTTAACCCATGAGCCCGAGGAAAAGAGGAAGGATCTGACAACCATTCATTACATGCACGCTCTCCAGGTCAGAAGTTACACGTGTTTTGTCCTCACGCTTGTTTTGCCTGACTCAGAGCCTGAATCATATTTGAGCTGGTTACCAACAATTACACAGAAAAACCTAGATTTCTGCCTTCTCTTGAAAAACAGATCTGGCCTATAAGCCTGCCTTCCACGTGACGGTAACAGGCTGGAGCCGGGTAACACAGCTGCTCCCTTTGAATAGGGCACGGGCCTCTCCAGTTTGCCACAGTCCCCACATTTTGTGTCGTCCCTCTCATGTTACAACCAACAGTAGCTGCCATTTCTGAGTAGGCCTGCCGCTCCTACTGTATTGTAATGGCTATCTGTTTCGCTCACATTGCTTGCATGGTCCCTACAGACACTTAGATTTGTGGCTCCTGCTAGTATGGGGATTTCCATCAAATGTGCATTTGCATTTTAACCGTCTTCATAGTTGGGAATGGAAGATTCTCTTCTCTTCCCCTATTAAAGGAATGTTGGGGCTGCCTGGGTGGCTCAGTTGGTTGAGCGTTGGACTTCGGCTCAGGTCATGATCTCACGGTTTGTGAGTCCAAGCCCTGCATTGGGCTCTGTGCTGACAGCTCAGAGCCTGGAGCCTGCTTCAGATTCTGTGTCTCCGTCTCTCTTTGCCCTCCCCGACTTGTGCTCCCTCTCTCTCACAAAAAAATTAAAAAAAAAAAAAAAAAGGAATGTTAAGCACCAGTAAGCTGGTCAAAACACTGCTGGCCCTTTGAAGGTTTTGAAGTTGATTGTTATATGTGGAGTGTTCCAGGGAGAGAGGATCAGAAGGTTTGCCTGCCTTCTCTCTCTTTCCCCCCAGATAGGCTGCTCCAGCTCTGAAAAGGTGCTCAAAGCTCCAGGAAACCAGGATGAGGGGTGTGTGAGGTGGGATGGACAGATGGATAAACCTTGATATCCCCTTCACCAGCTTCTCCCTGGACTGGAGCCCTGTCTGGCCCAGAGATCCCTGCACACCAGGCTGCTCATTGAGGTGGCCCCTTCATCTCCGCCTACTGTCCAGTCTCTGCATTCTAGCCCAGCTCCTGTCCCCTGAATCCCAACCATTCCAGATCTCCATCTTAGGCTTGCTGGCACACTGGACCTTATTTTACTATAGTACATCATTATTTTTTATCTGATATCTTGGAATATACCCATAGGGCCTTCTTTATGAGTTATAGTCTGTTTCTGAATATTCTGACCAAAAACTAAGTCACCAGAACGCATGTTCTCCGTGAATAGAGTCTAGAATTCTGAGTCTAGAATGGTGGATTAAAGAACTCCCCAAGCTCACCACTCTACCTATTACATGGGGCTAAGAAAAGCCATCTGACTCATAAGTGGCAACTTCCTCTTAGACTCCCAAAGAACCATGTAAAGTTCATCGTGATGGAAAGCTCTGTCCTGTGAACCTCTGTAGGCCTGGGTTCCAACAAGCCTGATCTGTTGCCACAGTAGCTCCACAACAATCTTTAAAAATAGATCACCTCTGAAAGTAGAGCAGATTTTCCTGTAAGCCCAGCATGGATTCTCTGGGGCTCTTCACAGCTCTGCTCCGACGAAGACTCACTGTATTTGAAAGTAAAAGATTTAGAGAAGGGCCAAACAGGATAGAAAGCAGAGACCTCAGGTGAAGGTAACATAGGGGCACAGCTCGGGATGACCACATAAAGCCACCAAAGCTCTCCAGGGACCTATGTCACAGGTCCATCCACCTGTTCACTCATCCTAAAGGCAGCTGGTTCACAGGCCCGTGTCCGGGATGGGCAGGGCGCAGGCAGGGTGCGCTGCCCACAGAAGGTTTGCGCAAGCTCACCGTGGTGGTCGATCCTCCCAGAAGCAACAGCAGCGCGGGCGACCAAATGTGCAGAGACCGCTGCCTCCTCCTGAGACGGATTTCCGCTCAGCACGATGTGATGCGCCTGTCACCCGGGAAAGAAGACACAGGATTGTTTACATGCTTGGCGGCAGCAATAGGGGACTCACTGTTCTTGGAGCGATAAGCAGAAAGCCAAGGAACTTTCTAGCAAGCTAGACAATATGATTTGTGCGGAAGCACAGTCAATTCTCTGGAGACCTAGATTTGAAAAGCATTGTGTCGTGGAGACAAAGCCCTGAAGGCTGAGTCCACATGGCTTGAAGCCATGGCCAGGGCGCATCACTCAGTAAATCATTTAAAAGTCTGTGCTCCTCTGAGTGCAGCGTCAGCCTAGAGGTGTGGCGGGGAGGGTTTCAAGAAGGAACGGGCTGGGTTAAAAAGTCCCAGTGCTCTGTACCGGAAGTGGGCGAGCCCAGCCCCCTGCCCACGCTCTCAGCCCAAAGGGGGTCCTTGACGAGCTGTGAGCAGCCTCCCCAAGTGCCCTATCCACCAAGGCCATATGCCTGCGCGGCCTTCACTCTGGCCCATGGGGCTGCCTGCACACAGAAAACAGCTCCATTTCTTAAAAATAAAGCCCAAATGCATATTCTTTGAAAGAGAGAGAAGAAAAAAAAAAAAAAACCCTTATGATCCCATTAATATACAGAGTAACAATCCTCCATGGGGCGCCTGGGTGGCTCAGTCGGTTAAGCTTCTAACTTCAGCTCAGGTCATGAATTCATGGTCTGTGGGTTCGAGCCCCGCGTCTGGCTTTGTGCTGACAGCCAGAGTCTGGAGCCTGTTTCGGATTCTGTGTCTCCCTCTCTCTCTCTCTGCCCCTCCCCCACTCATGCTCTGTCTCTCTTGCTCTCAAAAATAAATAAAAACATTTAAAAAATTAAAAAACATAGTAACAATCCTCCTGAATAAAATACAAAACACGTCTCTACAAATAAAAAGATACAAAGTAAAGAATAAAAGAGAAAATAAAGTTACTACTCATCTATCAACATTTAACGGTTTAAAAAATGCTTTGATAATTGGTTCACATTCATTCAGTAAACAGATCCTTACCGATCACCTGTGACAGGAGAGGCCAAGGCCAAAAAGTGTAGGCAGTATAGAAAAGAATTGAGCCTGATGTCCTACAATGCACTAACATGAGGTGGTAGGTGGTTTGCAATTAATTGCCCAAAGGGTGACAAAAATACTAGAATACCATGAGTTAAAGGGAGAAACGCCAGACTGGGATAGGCAAGGCATACTAACAGCAATTAAGATTTCTTTCTCATGTGTAGTACCAATTTTAATTTTCTTAACAGTTTTTGTTACCCGTATTTTGTAGATGAGAAAGCTGAGGTTGAGGAATGGCTGACCCGCCCAAGATATCTCATGGCTAATAAAAGATGGAGATGAGACTCTGATACTCTGACTCCAGACTTGCTTTTTCTCCCAGGGCAAGAACGCTGCCATTCCTCCCTGCCTTGGTCCCTGCTGGCAGACATCACTAATTGATGCCAGCACACTCCCCAGGGGCGCTGATTCATTCAGCCTCCAGGAGCCATGACTAATCTGTGGGAGCTGGCCTAGGAGATAAAGCCACACAATCAGAACTTTCTAGTCCAGACCAAGCAGGGAGGCAGCAAAGCCATAGAGACGTGGTCCTCTGATAACCAGCTGAATGCATG
>CM053560.1:120612932-120678628 GCA_028646485.1 Cryptoprocta ferox | reverse complement strand
GGTGGAAATCAAGAGCCAGATGCTCAAGGGACTGAACCAGTCAGATACCCTTATCAAAATTCTTTTTGTTTAAAAATTTTTTTTACATTTATTTATTTTTGAGAGACAGAGAGAGACAGAGCACAAGTGGGGGAGGGGCAGAGAGAGGAGGAGATACAGAATCTGAAGCAGGCTTCAGGCTCTGAGCTGTCAGCACAGAGCCCGATGCAGGGCTCGAACTCACAAACCGTTGAGATCATGACCTGAGCTGAAGTCGGGCGCTTAACTGACTGAGCCACCCAGGCACCCCTCAAAATTATTTTCAAATGAATAATGACACGTTCTGAAAGTTCCGTATGTTGCCTTTTGCCTTTGGAGACAGGACACAAAATTTTCCAAGAGCAGAAATGCTCACAATATCAAGAAAGTGGATCCTGAGAGGTTAAGGGGATCTGAATTTCACAAAATCTTCATAACCTCAACATTTTTCTGTGTGAGATACTAATATAAGCAAACATTTATTATTCATTATGCACTTCAGAAACTCAATCCCTGATCTAATTTATATTTGATGTTCATGAAACTTCTAAAAACCATATGCTGGTTTAACATTGGGGTGAGGGGAGTAAAAGGGAACTGTGATGTTAAAAATGTGCAGGATTAGCATCTCATTGATTCAGTAAAATTAAATTCAGTTTAATTTAATTCAGTCATATTCAATTTACCTTAAGTTTTAAATGCTTTCTACATGCCACATGTGTCCCTTGTCACACACAGGGCCTTATCATAGCTTATTTGGTCCTGCCTTGATCACATCCCAGCAATTTTTAGCCCTTTATCCACTCTCCCCATTCTCACTATCCAGTCGCCGCCTCCTGCTGTCCCTTCCCTTCTTGGCCAGCTTGGAGTTCACCATTCATCACTGTTGATATCAACATTATTTGAAATGGTGAAAAAGGGGGAATCATCTAAATAACCACGAGAAGGGGAATGAATATATTGTGGTTTATTCATACAATGACTGAACTCTACCTAATACATTAACACAGTAACATTTCAGAAACATACCAGTGAGTAGAAAAGTAATTTACAAGAGGAAGCAAACATCATGGTACCAGTGAGTTTCAAGTTTCTCTTGAAGCAAAAAAATCCTTTTGTTCCAAACAGATTCTTTTGCATTCTCTAAAATACAGAGCAGGTAAGAGTGGAGCTGCTCTTACTGAAGCAGATGCAGAGGGTCTAGAAGCTCACTTAGCTGCGCCCACCCAGCTGCCCCCAAAAGGCCTTCCATGGAAGATGAGGGCTCAGGGTGATGCAGACCGAGAACCATAGCTCCACACTGTATAGGAGGCTGCCATAGGGAGTAGGCACCAAGGCAGCTGAAATATTAGTGATTAGATTACCCAATTTTCCAAATTAAACCACTGTTCGCAATTCTGGAACAACACTTTGCTTGCTAAGAGAATATAAATACCCCTGTTATATACATCTGAGAACATTTAAGGACTTGTTGTTAGTGTTAACAGAATTATAGGAGCCGTGCTTGCCTCTCCTGGCTTTATGCAGGAGCCCAAGTAATGGGCCCCACTGGGGATCTGTGCTTGACTCCTTATAATTTATTAATTTCCCAGGGCTTGAATTTCTCCTCCCGTTCTTTGTTGTTTTCAATATCTTACAGTTATATGTTTATCAGTTGTCATCTTGAAGCTGAGAGGGAGTGTTTAACATTCCTAAATCTCTTGAGCCAGTAACATGTGGTACTGGGTTAAAAACAAAACCAAAAATACAACCTTTAATATCTCATATTGAGCAAGGTCATTAATTGAAAAACCTCGATCATAAGACTAACCACCTCAAACTCTGGCAAGGCGCGGAGCAGAATGTTGGTTTCGGCCCTCCTGCGCGTTTCCGGGGGGACCACGGATTCCACAGCGCCAATCCAGCTGTCAATAGACACAGCCAGAGCTATAGCTGGCAGACTCTTATCGGACTGAGCCTGTCCCCTTGGATTTGTGAAATGTGTAATAATTCTTGAAGAGAAAACTTGATGACTAGTAAGAAGGATGTTTCTATTTACACAGGCAGACCCCATCACGTGAACACTCAAGACATGCAGGGCTCTGACTGACTCTTGGCAGGAGAGAGGGATAGATTTTTTTTTTTCCATTTGGTAATAACTAGGGGGATCACTGACTCAGAAAGAAATCTCTTCTCCCGTATCTCAAGGTGCATTTGTGGACCTAAACTGACTCTATTTACCCTGGAGACAAAAACATTCGTGGGGAAGGCAACATAAGTCTGTAGCTTAGTCGCCACCAGGATCACTTTGTATAGTTGAGGCCCTAGCACTAGAGAGGGACACTGGGAGGGTGGGAACTAACCTTGACTAAGCACCTACTTTGGCCAGCTGTGGTGCTATGCGGATTACATATACCAGCTTGCTTAATCTCAGAATCACTGGTGAGGGTGGTGTTAACACCCCAATTTATAGATGGGGAAATGAAGCCTTCAGGAGATGAAGCAACTAACTGAAGGTCACACAGAGGGCTCAGTGGCAGGACAGGGATTCCAACTAAGGTCTGTGATTCCAGATTGCATCCTGCTCAAGTCTGACATCTGGTTTTTTAAGAAAGTTACAGAAAGAGGATCTTCTAATCAGTGTAATGAAGTGTTACTTAAGGGTCAGAGAACTAGTTGCTAAGTAGTAGATTTGGCCCAGAGGTTGAATGGGCTGGTTAGGGGGAGAGTGAGCCGCCCATATGTGGGTCTTGAAGCAGCTTCTGAGAACGAACTGTACAGGGACACCAGAGTGGGGAGGCAGGCAGTAGATGATGGATGGAGCAGATGTTCAGGTGCCTTCCACTAAGTGTCTGTGTTTTTCTGCTTTGGTTCAAGTTAGTGCTTTAATTCAACAGAAGCTCAAGTCCCCTTGTCATTGTGAGGTGTGAGTTTGCTGTGTTTCTTTTATAACTGTCCAGCTGTGCGGCTCTATAGCTCTCCCTCTTGGCTTTGCCACAGCAGGCCATGCAACCTTCGGCTTTGGGCTGATGCCCTTGTACAAGACAGGGTCACATTGCAGCCCAAGGCTGCCGCTTCCTTTCCTCTCCAACCTCTGGCCAGGAAGGAAGCCTCTCACGGCCACCCACACCACAGGGGCCTGGGGCAGCTTGGAGGGCCTCGGCTAAGAGAAAGATGTTGTTGGGACTCTCTGGGTGGTGTAGATGAAAGGGAAGTCACTGGATGCCGAGGGCATTCCAAAACTGAGTTCTGAAGGCCCCAGACTAAGCCAGTTTCTTTTAATAGTCAGAGAGAGTCCTCAGTGGCAGCTCTCCAGTCGTCAGTTTTAGCTCCTCCGAAGGGCTGGGGAGAAAAGGCCCTTCCCTCTGTAAGGGTCAGCACCAAAATAGATATGTTGGGAACTTTGATTTTCATCCTCTCTTGGTTAGAAGCATGTGTTTTCTTTACTGGCTTTTTCATTGTAAGAGTAATATTGGTATACAATTTTGGAAAATCCTAAGTGGTAAGTGAAAATGCCCTCTCCCTTCGGTCTATAAGCCTCACCCTCTTCTCCCGATCCCCAGTCTGACTCCTTATAGTCATCACTGTCAAGTTCCCTGGGTAGCTCAGAGATACTGATATGCTTATATAAACATACACACATATAGGCCTTTTTTTTTTTTTTAAGTAGGCTACATGCCCAGTGTGGAGCCCAATGTGGGGCTTGAACTCACAACCCTGAGGCCAAGATCTGAGTTGAGATCAAGAATCTTAACCTACTGAGCAACGCAGGTGCCCCTGTGGGCGAATGTTCTTAAACACACCCAGGCACAGACACCTACATTCGATCGTTACCTGATGCTGCCCTGCTCCCCTCCCCCAGCCCAGCCTCATCTGCCACCACCCCTCTGGGCTCTGCCACGATGGCCCCTCTCCCCTCTCCTCAATCTTAGGGGTGTCTCATTATCAGTCCTCAGGCCGCTCTGTTCGGAGCTCTCCCAGCACCGGGTCCCTCTCCCTGTGTGCATATCACAGTTGCTACTTTACATTCATCCGTGGGACATTTAGCTAAGCCCTCTCTGTCACTCTCTAGACTCCTTCTCAAGGGCAGGACCCTCCATCACAGTCCCAGTGCCGACCACTGTGCCTGGCACATTGTAGGGTCCAGCCGGTTGTTGACTGAATAAACATTCTGGTCTACATCTGCCATTTAAAAAATAATAATAATAATAATAATGCACTTTGGGCATCTTTCATGTCAGATATGCATGCACACCCATCTCATTCTTCCTGTGGTTATAGTGTTCGATCACATGGATATACCACAACCTCCTAACATGTCTTCTATTGATGGGTTTTAAGAGTATTTCTAATTTCTAAGGGCTCGCTATTACCTTATAAAATTGGAGGGGGAATATCAACTGGTTTCCTCCAAAGTGGTGCCAATCCCCCCTCCTTCCAGCAGGGTATAAGGATGCCTGCTTTCTAGTACCTTTGCCATCGTGGGGTATCATCAAACTTTTTGATTTTGCCCACAGCTAGGTGAAAACTGGCATCTCCTGAATGAAAGTGCATTTCTTTACTAACAAAGGTTGCTGAAGATCATTTTTGTATGGTTATTGGCTATTTGTATTTCCTCTTCTGTAAACCAACCATTTCTGTCTTTTGCCCTTATTTCTATTGAGTTGTCTTTTTCACCTACATTTTATAAGAACTCTTTCTATAGCTCTTCTCTTTGATATTTATTTTTTGACTGTGATATTTTGTCACAAAGTTTTTTTTTATGCTGTCAAATTCATCAATTTTTGTTTTTCTTTTTTCTTTCTTGTCTTCCTGTCTCTCAATCTATACTCACATGTAAAAATGCAGAAGAAAGATGTTACAAATATCCCAGCTACTTCTGGGAGGGGAGGCCTGGGTGACTTGTAACTCATTTTTTCGTATTTTTCTACATGGCTTGATTTTTTTTTAAATATAAAGAGTATTTTATTTTATTTTATTTGTGTGTGTGAGACAGAGAGCATGAGTTGGGGAGAGGGGCAGAGGGAGAGAGAGAGAATCTCAAGCAGGTTCTATGCTTAGTGCGGAGCCTAACTCAGGGCTCGATCTCATGACCCTGTGATCATGACCTGAGCCAATTCAAGAGTGGGATGGACGCTCGACTGACTGAGCCACCCAGGTGGCTCTGCATTATCATTTTAATAAAAAACAGTTACTTAAAAGGAAACAATACAACTGAAAACTTTTATGATGCATAGAATCATAATTGCATTCTGCATCTTTTCCAATTTTAAACATGAAAGGCTAGTATTTTCAGAGATTTTGAAAATTATAAATAGCGCATTATAGCAAATACACAGCAATTAACCAGAACTGACCGGGGGTGCTGTCATTTGCTGTGTCGTCTGAACCTGGCCGGAGCCCTGTGCGAGCCCCTACGAGCTGTCACCTCAGCCTGGCCAAGGCTGATAACTTGCCCAGAGGAACCTGAAGCCAGGTCTTCTGACCTCAAAGTTTTCGGTAGAATGGCTGATAAATTAGTTCCTTATACTTTGTAAATCGAGCTTCCCCCCCAAATTTGGGGACTACTGACTGAGTGGCAGAGCTGCACTGAAATCCAAAAAGAAAGATAGGCTATTCAACTGTCAGAGATGTAAAAAAAGAACTGAAGCTAGTGTGGTGTTAATTTATGCCCCCCTTGAAAACACACACCCACAAACATTCGCACTGAAATGAAATCTTGCCATTTTTCTTTTGGGTAGGAAAACACGGGTCTATTGCCAAAATCTGCCATGAGCAGTTTCAGAATCGATCACGCCAGCATGGTTTCTCACAGACCCTTGAGGCAGGGTGCCTAGGACAGCTCGTTTGCCAGCCCCTGTGACCGCTGCCTTCCCGCATGGTGGGTCTGTGGGGCTTGTTAATTTTCTCCACTCTAATGGGTTAGTTCCTAAAATACTTTGGAACTTGTCGACACTCTACAGAAAATAAAAGGTCTTTTCTTTCTGGGTGTTTCTCTCACTCCAAAGGAATGAACAGTGAAAAACTAGAGGGAAAATAACAAAACCCCTTTTCTCTGTGTACATAATAAATGGCTGTTAGGCAAGGGCTCCCCTGGAGAGCTGCAGCCCCGCTGTACCTTTCTGTATCTAGGTAAAGCTCTTAAAGAAACGAGGAGTCTTGATAAATGTTTGATAATTACCGTTAATACATAAAAGTAGTTTACACTGGCACCATGCCTAATGGTTCACAAAGCACTTTCCATTTTGAACCTTTGAGCAGTTCTGTGAAGTGGATAGAATCTTTTGTAGGATTGTTTTTTTTTCTTTTTTTGAGAGGTTAAATGACTTGTATAATCAAAGAGCTGGCAAACAGAAGAATCTGGACTCCCACTCAGATTTTCTGACTTCACATCCAGGGCCATTTTAATCTCACAAAGCTATCTCTTTAATAAGGATTGGTGAGTATTTATTTAAACACTCTCTAATCTTTATTAGCCTCAAGAATAAACAACAATAAAGGCACCTATTAAACTTTACGAGTATTATAAAAATGAATGAAGTACTTTGTAACTCCAATACAGAGCAATCCTTCTAATTCCGATTCAAAATACAAATGTAATGAAAGGAAAGGTTGAAAACATTAAAGCATTAAGAAAGCTTTTGCAAGGCAAAAAAGCATTATGAATCCACAAAAACATTTTAGAACCAATAAATGAGTTCAGCAGGGTTGCAGCCTGCCAAGTCAACATCCCATTTGTATTTCTACACACTAGCAATGAACAGTAGGGAAAGGAAATTTAGAAAACACTTCTATTTCTAAGAGCATCAAAATGAAGAAAATACTTGGGAATAAAGCTCCCAAAAGAAGTATAAAACTTATACTCAAAATATGGTTGAAAGACACTAGGAAAGAACTAAGTAAATGAAGATATCCTATGTTCATGTATTGAAAGCCTTAATGTTGTGAAGATGTCAGCACTTCCCACTTGAAATACAGATTCCGTGCTCTCTCTATCAAAATACCACCTGTTTTTTTTTTTTCCCAGAAATTGATGAGCTTATCCTAAAATTCATATACAAATGTAAGGAAGTCAGAATAGTCAAAACAATCTTGGAAAAAAGTAACAAAGTTGAAGATGTCACACTTATGGATTTCAAAACTTACCGTAAAACTTGTACATGAATGTGCATAGTAGCATTATTCCTAGTATCCACAAACTTACTACAAAACAACAGTAATTGGGAGTGTGGTGCTAGCATAAGGATAGACATAGAGGTCCACAGAATAGAAAAAAAATCCAGAAGTAAACCTTTACATTTATGACCAATAGAGTTTGGCACAGGTACCAAGATAATTCAGTGGTGAAAAGGTATAGCCCTTTTAATAAATGGTACTAGGACAGCTGGATATTCGCATGCAAAAGAATGAAGATGGAGCCCTACTTTACATTCTATAAAAATTAACTAAAAGTGGATCAAAGACCTAAATGTAAAAACTAAAACTATAAAATTCTTAAAAGGAAACAGATACAGCCTTCATGAACTTGGACTAGGCAATGGTTTCTTAGATGTTGAGGCCAAAAGCACAAGCAACAACAGAAAAAAAAGGATAAATCAGACTTCACTGAAACTGAAAACCTTTGTGCTTCAAAGGATGTGATTAAGAAAGTGACAAGACAACACTGAGAAAAGGAGAAAATATTTACACATCATGTATTTGATGTCTAGTATCCAGTCTGAAGGACTCCAATAAGTCAACAATAAAAAGACAAATAACCCTATAAATATTGGGCAAAGGATTTGAATAGACATTTCTCCAAAGAGGATGTACAAATAGCCACATACCTATAAACAGGTGCAGAATATCATCAGTCATCAGAGAAATTCAAATCAAAAGCACGGTGAGATACCACTCCACATTCACCAGGATGGTTGAAATAAAAAGGACAGATAATAATGAGTGTTGGTGAGGACGTGAAGAAAATAGAACCCTCATGCATAGCTAGTGGGAATATCAGAGGCTGAGGCTGCTTTGGAAAACAGCTCGGTGGTTCCTCAAAAAGTTAAATATTGGGTACCATAGAACCCAGCAATTCCACTCCTAGTCTTATAGCCAAGGTAACTGAAAACATATATCCATATAAAAACTTGTACGTGAATGTTCACAGAAGCATTATTCGTCACCTCCACAGAATGGAAACAACCCAAACATCCATCAGCTGATAAAGAGATAAACACATGTGGTCTATCTGTATAACAAAATACTATTCATCCATTAAAAGGGAATGAAGGACTCATATCTGCTAAGCATGGATGAACTTTGAAAGCAATATGCTAGATTAAAGAATCAGACACGAAAGGCCACATATTATAGGATTCTATTTATAGGAAATGTCTATAACAGCCAAATCCATAGAGATACAATGGAGATTGGTGGTTGCCAGAGTATAAGGGACAGAAGAAATAAGGAGAGTAACTCCCAATGAGTGCAGGTTTCTTTTGAGGTGATCAAAATATTCTGCTGGGGCGCCTGGGTGGCACAGTTGGTTAAGTGTCTGACTCTTTTTTTTTTATATAGTTTATTGTCAAGTTGGTTTCCATATAACACCCAGTGCTCTTCCCCACATGTGCCCTCCTCCATGTCCATCAAGTGTCTGACTCTTGATCTCAGCTCATGTCACGATCGTGCGGTTCGTGAGTTCAAGCCCTGCATCGGGCTCCGCGCTGATGGTGCAGAGCCTGCTTGGAATTCTGTCTCTCCTCTCTGCCCTTCACCCACTTGTGCTCTCTCTCTTTCTCTCTCTCAAAATAAATAAATAAACTTAAAAAAACTATTCTGCAATTAGCGGTAATGCTTGCTCTGTGAATATAATAAAATCACTAAATTGTGCACTTTAAAACAGTGACTTTTACAGAATATAACTTATCTCAATAAAAACACTATGAAGAAAATAAAACACAAATGACAAATTGGGTGAAAAGACTTATATGTCATAGATTAAAGGCCAATACGTGTAATATGTAAAGACTTTTAACAGTTAAGGGAAACTGAATAAAATAAACTAGGATAAATAAAAATCCTATTAAAAAGTAGACAAATGGGGGCACCTGAGTGGCTCAGTTGGTTAAGCATCCGACTTCGGCTCAGGTCATGATCTCACAGTTCATGGGTTCAAGCCCCACATCAGGCTCTGTGCTGACAGCTCAGAGCCTGGAGCCTGCTTTGAATTCTGTGTCTCCTTCTCTCTCTGCCCTTCCCCTGCTCGTGCTCTCTGTCTCTCTCCCTCTCAAAAAATAAACAAACATTAAAAAAATAAATAAAAATAAAAAGTAGAAAAATGATATGAAAAGAAAATTCACCAAAAATATATTAAGAAGATCCACTGAACATATGAAAAGATATTTAATTCCATTTTGCAGATCAAGCCTATACTGAGATGTCCTTTCTCACCTATTTGATAGGAAGTAATTCAAAAGCTTGATGATATGCTCCTTTGGAAGAGGCTGTCGGGAAACAAGCACACTGAGATATTGCTGGTGGTATAAATGGTAGAAGCCCAATGAAAGGCAATATCCTGCAAAACTATCAACACATGCTCCCTCTGACTGAGCAGTCCCACGTCTAGGAATCTACCCTGAAGATACGACTCCAACAATATAAAAATATATGTGCATAAGATTATTCATTACAACATTATTTGTAATTACAAAATATTGGAACCTATCTAAATGCCCAAACAGAAAACTATTTGAGCAAAACACACTATGTGCCTAAAATGGAACACTATACCTTTATACAAATGAATGAACTGCTATAAAGTGATTTCCAAGATACACTCTTAAGTGAAAAAAGCAAACATACAGACAACAAGTAAATAAATTTAGTGGGTGGAGGGAGGGATGTTCTTTTTTTTTTATAGTTTATTATCAAGTTTGTTTCTATATAACACCCAGTGCTCATACCAACAAGTGCCCTCCTCCATGCCCATCATCCATTTTCCCCTCTCCCCCACACCCATCAACCCTCAGTTTGTTCTCAGGATTTAAGAGTCTCTTATGGTTTGCCTCCCTCCCTCTCCCCAACTATTTTTTTCCCCTTCCACACCCCCATCGTCCTCTGTTAAGTTTCTCCTGTTCCACATATGAATGGAAACATATGGTGTCTGTCCTTCTCTGCCTAACTTATTTCACTTAGCATAACACCCTTGAGTTTCATTCACGTTGCTACAAATGGCCAGATTTCATTCTTTCTCATTGCCATGTAGTATTCCATTGTATATATAAACCACATCTTCTTGATCCATTCGTCAGTTGATGGACATTTAGGCTCTTTCCATGATTTGGCTGTTGTTGAAAGTGCTGCTATGAACATTGGGGTACATGTGCCCCTATGCATCAGTGCTCCTGTATCCCTTGGGTAAATTCCTAGCAGTGCTATTGCTGGGTCATAGGGGAGTTCTAGTGTTAATTTTTTGAGGAACCTCCACACTGTTTTCCAGAGTGGCTGCACCACTTTACATTCCCACCAACAGTGTAGGGAGGTACCCGTTTCTCCACATCCTCGCCAGCATCTATAGTGGGAGGGACGTTCTTAACAGGAGAGTATCAACTGATAAATGTGGATGGAATGGTATAATGGAAAGTCATGAATCTGCAACCACCACAGTAAAGACCGGTTTGGGAAAGATTCATCAATGCTAAATGTAGAGAAAAGTTGAAAAGGAGTGGGATGTTTGTTTACATGGTCTTAAAAATGTCTCTCTACAGAATGCTTATTGGCTGCAAGGGGAAAAATCGTTGTTATACGGGGAAGAATCACTGTGATTGGGTGATGAATTTAATGTCACTAATGAAGGACCAGTGGACACCATGTGCCTCCAGATGCAATACCCTAAGAAATACAATACCCATTGGTAGTATTCTAGCAGGGCATGCATTGTCAAATCTAGTCATGAGAAAACATCAGACAAAACCAAACTAAGGTACAAATGACTGGCCTATAGTCTTCAAACATTTCAATGTCAAAGCAGACAAAGACAGCTGAGAAACCATTCTAGATTAAAGACCAGAGGCATAACAACTAAATGAATACAAAAACATGAAGGACAGTATTGGGACAACTGACAAAACAGAGTATGGCCTGTACCAACATGAACATTCCTGAATTTGATAACTGTATTGTGATTACATAAAAGAATATCCTTGTTAAAACAGAGTATGGCCTGTACCAACATGAACATTCCTGAATTTGATAACTGTATTGTGATTACATAAAAGAATATCCTTGTTAAGTATTCAGGGATAAAAGGACATGGTAATTTCAAATACTTTCAGATGATTACAAAATGTAAATAGTTACCACTCTGTGCTTATACATGTGTGTCTGTGTGTGCGTATGTCTACATAAATAGATAGGGAGAATGAATGTGACAAAGTATTTTAAAATGGTGAATCTGGGCCCTATAGACAAGAGGCATTACCTAACCCATTTTCCATTCACATAGCACTAAGGGTTCCTAGGAGTGATAAAACCTATACACTGGAAGGTAGCATTTACATTTGAATCCCTTTGATGATCCCTGCCTTTGGAAATTCCAATTTCTTTCTCTAAGCCAGTGTTTCCTAAACTATGGCTCAGGGAACACAAGTGTCTCACAGACTTATTTGACCCTCCTTTCCATTCACAATCCACATTAGTATTTTTAATGCACTATATGTAAAAGCATGTGTTAGAGACATCTGTTTAATTTTAACTTAAGAGTTCTCAAATTTATTTAACCACAGACATCATTTCTAGGAAGACCTATGAATTCTTGTGAGGTGCTAGGATGCTATGGAACACAGTTTGGGAAATGCTTTTCTAAACCAAACTCAGATCTTCGGCATGAATACTGTTAGGTCTTAGGAGCCACCGATCTTTCATTCCAGTGAATTTTGTTACCGGTAATGACCCTCGCTGGGGGACTCTGAGCATATTATTACTTGATGTCTTTAAACTTTAGAAGCTAGTACAGCAAAGATTGCACTGAGATTTTAAGGGCAGATCTGGATATAATCAGGAAACATTTAGGAACACTGAATTAAGAAAAACATTTTAAATTAAATTTGAGCCTCTATTCTACAATGTGGGAGTAAAACAGTGTAAAAGAGTTGGCAAGGTTGCGGTGAAACTGGTTCAATGGAGAACAAAGCAAAACCCACTTCTGGTGGCGAGGTAAATCAAAATAACCTCAGAATGTCAATCTGAATCAAGAACTATAAGATATTCACAACTTTCCGTGTAGTGGTTTAACTTCTGGAAATTTATACCAGCAAATAACCAAAGAGAAAAGCATTTTGTATAAGAGTATTCAGAATAGGAACGCCTGGGTGGCTCAGTCAATTAAGCATCCAACTCTTGATTTTGGTTCAGGTCATGATCTCTTGGTTCATGGGTTCGAGCCCTGAGTTGGCTCTGCGCTGACAGTGCGGAGCCTGCTTGGGATTCTCTCTCTCTCCCTCTCCTCTGCCCCTCCGTTGCTCAAGCTCTCTCTCTCTCTCTCTCTCTCTCTCTCAAAATAAATAAATTAACTTTAACAACAACAACAAAAAGAATATTCAGGATTATTGATACCAACAAAATACGGCATGCCCACTGAGTGTTCTTGCCTTCAGTAAATGCTCCCACCAGCAACATAGTGACCTTAGCTAGAAACCAGCATAACACCAGACTCCTCCACCTCCTTCACTCCCCCACTCCACGCCCATCGTTTCTACTCTCCAAGCATCTCTCAAGTCTGTCCATGTTCTTTATTCCCATGACACCACCTGAGTCCAGGTGTCATCATCCCCTCCCTGGCCTGCTTCGGCCATCTCCTGAGTGACCTCCCTGCTTATCTCTCTCCCATCCAGTCCGTTCCGCATACTACAGAGTGACCCTTCTAGACTGATAATCTCATGATGTCAATCTACGTGCTTGAAAACACTGAACTGCCCTTAGGGTGAAGCTCAAATTCCTTAGCATGACTTTCAACACCCTATTTGAAGATACCCATCGACTGCCTTCACCATTCCCACTGCCCAGGCTGAGGGGATTTCTTGCAGTTTCCTGAATGTCGAGCTGCATCTCACCTTCTGACCTTTGCACACGTGCTTCCTTCTGCCTGGGCCGGCCTTCCTCACCTCTCAGTGCTTTGGGAAACAAGTACCTATGATGATTACCTTTGCTGCCTCACATCTCACTCACCATACAATCTGATTTGTGCCTCACCACTGTCCCAACGTTTCCCTCGACAAAGTCATCAGAGAAAGAAAAAGACAATAAAGGAAAGGAAAGCAAAGAAAGAAATGTTAAAAATCCTGTGTAGCACTATATATCAGGCACACTGTGCTAAGCACTTTATGAATATTAACTCATGTATTCTCCCAACAGCTCTGTGTCCTTCACAATAGGAAATGGTATCAGACACAGAAGATACTGCTTTTACTCTTCCTCATGTTTTTCTGCCAAATTCTTCTTTGCTTTCTTTGCCAGGTTATCTTTCTTGACTTGACCAATGAACGCTGAAGTTACTCAAGGCTCTGTCATGTCCTTGTCTCTTCTCACTCAATAACCCCCCACCCCCGGGGTGATCTCATCCTCTCCCAAGGCAATTACTGCATACAAGTAGATGACTTCCTGACCTATTTTCTGAGCTCTAGTCCTGATTATCTAATTGACTAGATGGCATTTCCACCTGTATGCCTCGAGGGCGCCTCAGACTCCATTGAAACCTGAGTTCGCCATCTCTCCATCACCCATCACACCTGCTCCCCCACGGTAACTGGCACAAACATCCACACAGTTGTTCAGACTGGAAACCCAGGAGTCATCACTGATTCTTCCCCATTCCTTCTTTTCCCCAATCAATCTCCATACCTCATCAATTCTGCCTCTTACATCTTTGCCAAACCATTGCTTCTCTTCATTCTCACTATCATCATCCATGTCCAAGGTGCCATCAACTTCAGCCTTCGCTACTTCAATAGTCTCCTAACTGGTCTACCTATGCTCTTGGCCCATCTTCCTTGATCCATTCTTCTACGTATCAGCCAAAACAGTGTTTCTAAAAAATACTGGGTTTGAATCTGGGTTATGCCACTTATTGGCAGAGATGGTGTGCCTGGGCATATCCCTCAACCTTTCTAATTCTTGACTTCCTTATCTATGAACTGGAAATAATAGTATGTCACAGGGTGACAGTAATTAAGAGAGATAATCCAGATAGAGTGACAGAATGGGACATTCTAATATACTGTGGGTGGGCTAATAAATGATCAGACAAACTTAAAAAGAAATAACAATATGGAACTCTTAGTCCCATGTTGCCACATCTCATTTGAAATAACAAGAATGAGTTTGGTGTATATTTTACAATTTTAATAGGGAGAAATTCTGAGAAAACAATTTAACATGTACTTTTAGCAGATGATGCAATACAAAAACATCAAACTCATTGTGATGGTTAAATTTTATGTGTCAACTTGGCTAGGCCATGGTGCCCAGTTTTTAGGTCAAACACTAGTTAGTCTAGATGTTGCTGTGAATGTATTTTTGTAGATGTGATTAACATTTACATTGGATTGGAGTAAAGGAGATTGCTCCCAGTGATGTGAATGAGCCTTATCCAATCAGTAGAAGGCCTAAAGAGCAAAAAGCTGAGGTTTCTTGGAGAAGAAGGAATTCTTTTATTTTTTCTTTTCAAATTTTTATTTAAATTCTAGTTAATTAACATATACTGCAATATTGGTTTCAGGAGTAGAATTCAGTGATTCATCACTTACATAAAACACCCAGTGCTCATCAGGACAAGTGCCCTCTTTAATGCCCATCACCCTTCAAGCCTATCTCCCATCCGCCTTCCTCCATCAACTCTCAGTTTGCTCTCAAATATCTTTAAGAGTCTCTTTCAGATGCCTGGGTGGCTCAATAGGTTTAGCATCCAACTCTTGATTTTGGCTCAGGTCATGATCTCATGGTCGTGAGATTGAGCCCCATGCCTGGCTCTGCGCTGCGCATTGAGCCTGTTCAAGATTTTCTCTTTCCCTCTCCCTCTGCCCTTCCCCCACTTGCTCACATGGGTGAATGTGCGCTCTTTCTCTCTCAAAAAAAAAAAATTAAAGAAGAGTCTTTTATGGTTTGTTTCCCTCTCTTTTCTTTCCACCCCCTCCCATATGTTCATCTGTTTTGTTTCTTAAATTCTACATATAAGTGATGGAGAAGAAGGAGTTCTGCCTCAAGGCTATAACAGAGAGAGAGATCTTGCCTGAGATTTCAGCCAGCCTGCCCACCTTATGGATTTTGGACTTGTCAGCCCCCACAATAGTGTCAGCCAATTCTCTAAAAGCAATCTCTTTCTTTCTTTTTATGTATGTATCCTATTGGTTCTGTTTCTCCGAAGAACCCTGACTGACACATTCACACAGGAATCCTATGAGGACAAAGTATATCGACAGCAAATAAATGACAACTCTAAGTGGCTTCAGGAGAGTATTTTAGAGTATAGCAGAAAAAAACCCTAATCAACTTGATAACATAATAAGCTCTAAATAGCTCTAATCAGCTCTAAATAGATAAATCTGAAAGGATAAAGAACTTTAGAAAATAAGACTTGATTCATATCCCTGATATGAGAAAGGCCATCATGGGGAGTCTCAGGCTGTTTGAGGACCACACACCTGGTCACAGTGGACCACTGTCTCACACTCATCCACTTGGTCATCTATATGAAGACGTTTGTTGAACATTTACTCCAGGCCAAGTGTTCCACATATCCAGAGCAAATAACAAAAACCTGGCATTCTCAGAGCTGCTGTTCCACTGGTGTCTATGAAAAGCACTGGGTCCAGAAGAGCTCTGGTGGCCAGTATGTTCCGGCTTACCTGTAGAAAATGGTTGATGGATGCGTCGTGAACTCCCAGGGCTTGCTCTACACCAGCTAATGCCTTCAGTATTGGTACACACTCCAGACATTTTTCACCTCTACTGATCTCAATGTATTCTAAAGCCTCTTGGAAGTGGGGCAGGGCTTCTTTTGGTTTCTTCTGACTTTGATACACCCTAAAAAATCATCAGAGAGATTATTTTTTAAATAATTAAATAGAAGACATACAGGTGGGAAAAATAGGTGATCTGGTGGTTAGGATTTGGCTCTCAGACCCTTGTTGTCGGGTTTCCTAGCCAGTTAAGTTTTGTTTCTTGCAGGAGGCCGCTGGGCATAGTGGTCAAGAGTATGGACTTCAGAATAACCAGGGAGTTTCAGATTCTGGCTCCACTACCTATTAAATGTCTGAACTTCCAGTTGCTGAACACCTTCCTCATCTCTAAGTTAACAATAATAACAGTGCCAGGGCACCTGGGTGGCTCAGTCGGTTAAGCATCCAACTTCAGCTCAGGTCATGATCTCGCGGTCCGTGAGTTCAAGCTCTGCGTCTGTGCTGACAGTCCAGAGCCTGGAGCCTGGTTCAGATTCTGTGTCTCCCTCTCTCTGTCCCTCCCCAGCATGTGCTCTGTTTCTCTCTGTCTTTCAAAAATAAATAAATGTTTAAAATTGTTTTTAAAAAAAGAATAATAACAGTGCCTCCTTTACTGGGCTATAATGAAGATTAAATTAGTTAACACTCATAAAAACACCTAGAATAGTCTTTGACATATATTAGGTGCTACGTAGGTGTTGGTTTAAAAAACATAAAATACTTTTTAAAAAAAATAATTTGTCAAGTTAGCTAACATACAGTGTATACAGTGCGCTCTTGGCTTTGGGAGTAGATCCCCATGATTCATCGTTTACATACTACACCCAGTGTTCATTTCAACAAGTGTCCTCCTCAATGCCCATCACCCATTTTCCTTTCTCCCCTGCCCCCACCCAATCAACCCTCAGTTTGTTCTCTGCATTTAAGAGTCTCTTATGGTTTGACTCCTCTCTGTTTGAAAATATTTTTTTCTCCTTCCCTTCGCCCATGGTCTTCTGTTAGTTTCTCAAATTCCACATATGAGTGAAAACATTTGATATCTGTCTTTCTCTGACTAACTTATTTCACTTAGCATAACACCCTCCAGTTCCATCCACGTCGTTGCAATGGCAAGATTTCATTCTTTCTCATTGCCATGTAGTATTCCATTGTATATATAAACCACATCATCTTTATCCATTCATCAGTTGATGGACATTTGGGCTCTTTCCATGATTTGGCTATAAAATCATAAAATATTTAACAAAACAATAATAGCAACCATAAAGGAAGCCAAGATGCTGATAACTGATCTGTTGAGAAACTATAGAAATTTCTTAGTATTGGTGAGGGTATAAAGCACTCTTATTAACTGTTAGAAAGAATATAATTTGAGCATAAACTTCTCTATATCAAAATTATACATATATAAGTACACACACATATTTCTGTTAATTGAACTTTTAGTAGTTTATCTTGAAGAGATACTCTGGCAGGGCAAGAAGATATGTATAAGAATGTTTACCTAAGCACTCTTTGTAATAGTGGAAAAGTACGAAGCACTTAAAGTATACCAATAGGAGATCATTCAAGCAGATTACAGTAAGCATATCTATACTGTAGAATGCCACATAGCCATTATGATCGATCCATATTTACCAACATAGAAGTATAAAAGTATAAGTATAAAAGGCAGAATATAAAAAATGCTTTGTATAATATCCTATGCAGGTGAAAATGTTATATCTAATCTATATGTACACATATGCATAAAGAGATATCTAAATGGACACTAAAATGTTACCATTCAATAATTATCTTAAAGGAGTTGGTTGTAATTGATTTTACTTTTCTTGTTTATGCTTTCTAAGTTTCCCAAATTTTCTTCTATAAAATTGTATTACTGGGGCACCTGGGTGGCTCAGTCAGTTCAGTGTCTGACTTCGGCTCAGGGTCATGATTTTGTGGTTCGTTAGTTCGAGTCCTGCATTGGGCTCTGTGCTAAGAGCTCAGAGCCTGGAGCCTGCTTCAGATTCTGTGTCTCCCCCTCTCTCTCTGTCCCTCCCCCACTAACGCTCTGTCTGCCTATCTCTCTCAAGAATAAATAAACATTAAAAAAATTTAAAATGTATTACTTTGACATCAGAAAAATGTTAATTTAAACACTGTAAGTAAAGGTGGTGGTAGGAAAAGATTCTTTAGCTTCTTGGGATAAAACTCTGTCACATAAAAAAATATATCCCTATATTTTATTTGGCAAACACAATAGTAGACATTTAGAAACAACCTTCTCTAAAATAGTTGCTAAAAAATAGAAACTTTTTTCTTGCATGGGAAAATCTTACATGTAAAATTCATTATGAAAGGCACCAACCCTTTCTACATTACCCTTTACCCTAGCATCTCTGCTACAAAAAGGACTTACAATTTCCTGCTGCTCATGGGTAAACTGAGACATAATGTGAGCAAGTGACTAGGAAACCACAAAAACCAAAAAACCAAAAAACCAGGTCTTATTTTTAACTCAGTTACTGGACATTTTGCACAACTATTTTTGCTCTGTAATAAATTTCAAAGGGAATTGATTGATAGAATATGGCTGCTCAGATCTATGCTCCCAATGGCAATAGTGAAATAAAATGCTGACTGAATAGCTTATGAACTTGGATATGTTCTATAAATGGGAAGAGGCTGAAAACACAGGAGGAGGTCAGGGATATGTTCCTGGACCAAGTCAGGTCCAGGTTCTAGCTTGCAGCAACTCGTAATCTTCAAAAGAAGAGATTAATCAGTGACCTAGTAATACTGGGCTTGCCTTCTGACTTTTACTGAACTTTGGATGTAGTGAGCAATATTTAGCTTTGTAAGTATCATATTTTGTTTTTAAAGAGAAAACCCACTAGCATCTTTGGTGACAGAAAGAGGCTTCGAAACATATGGCTGATAACAAATCACTCAGCCCAAAAATGAGATTCCTGGTAGACAAATGTTTCTAAACAACTGAAAACAGGAGGCAGCAAACTGTGGCCTGTGCACCGAATCTGCTGTCTTTTTTTGTAAATAAAGTTTTATTGGCACACAGCCACACCCACTTGTTTACACATTGCCTATGGATGCTTTTGCACTATAATGGTGGAGCTGAGTAGCTTCTGTGCAGTGGACAACTGCAAAGCCTGAAATATTTACTGTCTGGGCCTTTACCGAAGAAGTTTGCCAACCTCTGGTCTAGAATGTAGAGAAAGCTACATACTTTCAAAATGACTTCAGATTTTTTTTTCCATCTAATTTAGCCTTGAGAACTCCAACAATACCATAGATATTTGAGCAAAGGGAAAAAAAATCACCTACTTCCTTTCTCATGTTCATAGATGATGAAACATGTGCCAAGGAAATAAAGAATGGGTCCTTTGTTTCCAAGGCTGCTGTAGAAATCATGGAAGGGTAATAAAGCAAATACAAAGTATTGGTAACACAAGATGGTTTCGTTTGAGCAAAAGCTTTAAAGGAAAGTAAAATTCAAAGCTTAGTAATCAAGCTTACAAATGCAAAAAAAAAAAAAAAGAAAAGAAAGAAACATAGAAAAGTAAACAACAGCAAGGCATAAGCCAATTCATCCAACAACAATTTTTCCTTTCCCAAGACAGAACAGAAAAGAAAAGTATTTGAGAGTCTGTAATGGTGGAGAACAGGGACAATTTGTTCTTCCTTTTTACCATTTATCTACTCTCTTAGCCAAAAGCACAGCATATCACCTCAGGTTAACACCACGTAAAATTTTCAGGTATCAGAAAGTGATCTTTCAAATACCAGACTCTTGGAGAAAATTTTATAAAAAGAAGGACACAGGGGGCACCTAGGTGGCTCAGTCAGTTACGCATCTCACTTCGGCTCAGGTCATAATCTCACAGTTTATGGGTTCGAGCCCCACATTGGGCTCTGTGCTGACAGCACGGAGCCTGAAGCCTGCTTCGGATTCTATGTCTCCCTCTCTCTCCACCCCTCCCCACCCCCTCCAAAATAAATAAATGTTAAAAAAAAAAAAAGAGGGACACAGGATGAGAGTCAGGGCAGTCAGTTACAAGTACTGCAGCAGGAGTAGAAAACCCCAACCGTAGTTTGGCCAGGCCGCACAACCTTGGAAAAGAACAAAACATCTCTGAACCTTGGTTTCCTCATCTCAACACTAGTGTCCAATAGGGTTGTTGTGAGAACCAAACAAGATGTCTAAAGTGCTCTACAAACTGAAGCAAGGCACACAGATCAGTATTAAATGCCTATACATCATCATACCTTTCACTCCTTTTCCTCCCAACCAGTAGTCTATATGGAACCGAATGCCATGGCCTCGGGTCATTCTTCTGCTGAAATAGGCTCAACTGTGGTCTCACACCCACCCACAGAAGATTTTGGAAAGTCCAAATAATAAGCATAATCAGTCAAACTCATGTGCCAGTGTGGAAGGCATTTTCTTATCCAGCTAAGCTTTAAAAGTTTTTGAGAATATTTTAAGAATAATACATATCCATCATTAAAAAGGAAATAGAAAAATAAAAATAAAAACTATACAATCACAACATCCAAAGATAAGTGCTGTGCACCTTGATACATACCCTTCCAGATGATTTTCCACCCATATATTTTAAAAGAATTGGATTGTTTTATAACCTGCTTCTTTCACTTAATCATATATCAAAATGTGGCAATGAATGTTATAACATCACTTTAGTGGCTGAGTGGCGTCATAGACTAGTGTCTTCACTGACCGCTCATCTTCAAAAATAGTATTATTTAGGAAGTTTAAAAAATGGTTTGTGGAGGGTGCCTGGGTGGCTAAATCGGTTAAGCCTCCAACTCTTGATATAGACTCAGGTCATGATCTCACAGTTTATGAGATCAAGTTCCACATGGGGCTCTGCAATGACAGCACAGAGCCTGCTTGGGGTTCTCTCTCTCCCAATCTCTCTACCCTTCCCCCACTCACGCTTTCTCTATCTCTCTCAAAATAAATAAATAAACATTTACAAAATGGTTTCTGGAAAACATTTACAAATCATATTTCTGAGAAGGGACCTGCATCCAGAATTAATAAACAATTCCTACAATAATAATAATAAGACAACCCAATTTAAAGATGAGCAAAGTTTCCAAAGAGCCATTTCTCCAAAGACAATATACAAATAGTCAATGAGCACGTAAGGAGATGTTCATCATCATTAATCATCAAGGAAATGCATATCAAAACTACAGTGAGATACCACTTCACACCCACTAGGATAGTGGCTGTGATAATAATAAAGAGAGTACCAAGTGCTAGCAAGGATGTAGAAAAATTGGAACCCTTACATACTGCTGGTGGGAATATAAAATGGTGCAGCTACTTTGGAAAATAGTGTCAGTTCCTCAAAAGTTTCCATATAGAATTACAATATGATGCAGTAATTTCAGTCCTAGGTAAATACCCAGAAGGAATGAAAATACGCATCCACATAAAAACTGTTACACAATGTTCATAACAATCAAAAGGCATAAACCAGGGGCGCCTGGGTGGCTCAGTCGGTTAAACCTCCGACTTTGGCTCAGGTCATGATCTCATGTTTGTGGGTTCGAGCCCTGCGTCAGGCTCTGTGCTGACAGCTCAGAGCCTGGAGCCTGCTTCAGATTCTGTGTCTCCCTCTCTCTCTGCCCCTCCCCGCTCATGTTCTGTCTTTCTCTGTCTCAAAAATAAAATAAAACATTAAAAAAAAATTAAAAGGCATAAACCAGCCAAATGTCCTCCAAGGAATGTCTTTTCTGAGCAGTGAGTAAATAAAATGTGGTATATTCATGCAATGGAATATTAATCAAGTGAAAAGGGGCAGTCACAAATAACCTAACCTTATACCTAAAGGAGCTATAAAAAGAACCACAAACAAAACTTAAAACCAGCAGAAGGAAGGAAATATTAAAGATTAGAGCAGAAATAAATGATATAGAAACTAAAAAAACACAACAGGACTAATCGATGAAACTAAGAACTTGTTCTTTGAAAAAAATCAATAAAATTGATAAACCTCTAGTCAGACTTATCAAGAAAAAAAGAGAAAGGACTCAAACAGATAAAGTCACAATTGAGAAAGGAGAAATAATAACCAATGCCACAGAAATACTAACAATTATAAGACAGTATTATGGATATGGATATGGATATGGATATGGATAAATCCCTAGAAACATATAAACTACCAAAACTGAAACAGGAAGAAATGGAAAATTTGAACAGACCAATAACCAGCAAATAAGTTGAATCAGTAATCAAAGAACTCCCAACAAACAGAAGTCCCAGGAATAGATGCCTTCACAGGTGAATTCTATCCAACATTTATTCATTATTTAAAGTTTATTTATTTGTTTTGAGAGAGAGAGAGAGAGCACATGTACAAGCGGGGCAAAGGCAGGGAAAGAGAGAGAGACAGAATCCCAAGCAGGTTCCGTGCTGTCAGCACAGAGCTGGATGTGGGACTGGAACTCAGGAACTGTGTGTGAGATCATGAGCGAAGCAGAAATCAAGAGTCAGATGCTTAACTGGCTGAACCACTTAGGCGTCCCAGTCTACCAAACGTTTAAAGAAGAGTTAATACCTATTTTTCTCAAACTATCCCCAAAAATAGAAAAGGAAGGAAAACTTCCAAATCTATACTATGAGGCCAGTATTACCCCAAAACCAAAACCAGATAAAGACACTCCTAAAAAAGAGAACTACTGGCCAATATTCCTGTGAACATAGATGCAAAAATCCTCCACAAAATACTAGCAAACCAAATCCAATAATACATTTAAAAAATCATTTACCATGACGAAGTGGGATTTATTCCTGGGCTGCAAGTGTGGTTCAACATTTGCAAATCAATCAACATCATATGTCATATCAATAAGAGAAAGGATAAGAACTATATGAACATTTCAATAGATGACAAAAATGCATTTGGCAAA
The DNA here is from genome assembly GCA_028646485.1 of Cryptoprocta ferox. Taxonomy (NCBI): domain Eukaryota; kingdom Metazoa; phylum Chordata; class Mammalia; order Carnivora; family Eupleridae; genus Cryptoprocta; species Cryptoprocta ferox. Next base: position 120,655,709 of record CM053560.1, on the reverse strand, counting down.
GTACAACATCTACTCATAATAAAAACCCTCAACAAAGTAGGTTTAGAGGAAGCATACCTCAACATAATAAAGGCCGTATATGAAAACCCCACAGCTAACGTTATCCTTAATGGAGAAACACTGAAAGTTTTTTCCCCCTAAGTTCAGGAAAAATACAAGGATGTCCACTATCACCACTTTTTTATTCAACCCAATACTGGAAGTCCTGGCCACAGTAATCAGACAACAAAAAGAAATAAAAGAGATCTAAGTCATAAGGAAGAAGTAAAACTTTCATTATCTGCAGATGACATGATACAATATACAGAAAACCCAAAAGACTCCACTCAAAAAAAAAAAAAAACTGTTAGAACAGACAAGTGAATTCAGTAAGGTTGCAAGATACAAAATCAATGTACAGAAATCTGTTGTATTTCTATACACCAATAATGAAGCAGCAGAAAGAGATATTAAGAAAACAATCCCACTCATGACTGCACCAAAGAAAATAAGATACTAGGAATAAACCTACCAAAGAGGTGAAAGACTTGTACTCTGAAAACTATAAAATACTGATAAAAGAAATTGAAGACAACACAAAGAAATGGAAAGACATTCCATGCTCATGGATTGGTAAAACAAATATTGCTAAAATGTTTATACTATCCAAAGCAATCTATACATTTAATGCAGTCCCTATCAAAATACCAACAACATGTTTCACAGAACTAGAGCAAACTATCCTAAAATTTGTATGAAACCACAAAAGACCCCAAATAGCCAAAGCAATCTTGAAAAAGCAAAGCAAAGCTGGAGGCATCGCAATTCCAGACTTAAAGATACATTAAAAAGCTGTAGTAATCAAAACAGTATGGTACTGGCCCAAAAATAGACACCATACATCTATGGAGCAGAATAGAAAACCCAGAAATAAACTCACAACTATATGGTCAATTAATCTTCAACAAAATGAGAAAGAATATCCAATGGAAAAACAGATCATCCCTTTAGCCAATGTTGTTGGGAAACTGGACCACAACATGCAAAAGAATGAAACTGGACCACTTTCTTACACCATACATAAAAATAAATTCAAAATGGTTTAAAGAACTATATGTGAGATTTGAAACCATAAAAATCCTGGAAGAGAACATAGGCAGTAACTTCTTTGATATTAGTCAAAGCAACTTCTTTCTAGAGATGTCTCCTGAGGCAACGGAAACAAAAGCAAAAATAAACTATTGGGACTGCATTAAAATAAAAGGCTCTTCATAGTGAAGAAAACAATCAATAAAACTAAAAGGCAACCTGTGGAATAGGAAAAGATATTTGCAAATGACATACCCAATAAAGGATCAGTATCCAAAATATATAAAGAACTTATAAAACTCAACACCCCACCAGTTACAAAATGGGCAGAAGATATAAACAGACATTTCTCCAAAGAAGACACACAGATAGACAACAGACACATAAAAAGATTTTCATCATCACTCACCATCAGGGAAATACAAATCAAAACTACAATTAGCTATCACTTCACACCTGTCAGAATGGCTAAAATCAACAACACAAGAAACAACAGGTATTGGTGAGAATGTGGAGAAAAAGAAACTCTCATGCACTGTTGGTGGGAATGCAAACTGGTGCAGCCACTCTGGAAAACAGTATGGAGGTTCCTCAAAAAGTTAAAAATAGAACTACCCTACCATCCAGTAATCACACTACTGGGTATTTACCCAAAGAATATAAAACACTAATTCAAAGAGATACATGTTTATAGTAGCATTAATTATAGTAGCCAAATTATGGAAGCAGCCCAAGTGTCCATTGATTGATGAACGTGGTATATATGTACAATGGAATATTACTCATCTATAAAAAAGAATGAAATCTGGCCATTTGCAATGACATGGATGGAGTTAGAGAGTATAATGAAAATGTTAAGCAAACTGAGTCAGTCGAAGACAAATATCATAATATGACTTCACTCATATGTAGAATTTAAGAAACAAAACAAATGAGCAAAGGGAAAAAAGAGAGGGAGAGAAAAATCAGGAAACAGACACTTGAGGTGCCTGGTTGGTTCAGTAGGTAGAGCATGTGAATCTTGGTTTTGAGGTTGGAAGTTCAAACCCCAAGGTGGGTGTAGAAATTACTTTAAAAACATTTTTTTAATAATTAAAAAAAAGACTCTTCATTAGAGAGAACAAACCAGTGGTTACCAGAGGGGAGGTGATGGGGGATGGGTGAAGTAGGTAATGGGGATTAAGGAGTACTCTTGTCATGATGAGCACCAGGTGACGTATGGAAGTGTTGAATCACTATATTGTACACCTGAAACTAATAAAACACTTTAAAAAAAAAGGCAAAGGTAAAAAAAAGAAAAAGGAAAAAAGAAAAAGGGATGTCAGAAAAGGCCACGCATTGTAGATTCCATGTATATGAAATGCCCCAAAAAGGCAAATCCACAGAGAGAAAGGAGATTAGTAGTTTTCAGGGGCTGGGGGAACATGGTAATAGAGACTGTTAATGGGATGAAAAAGTCAAAACTATTGTGGTGCTTGCTGCACAACTCTTGTTAATATACTGAAAACCACTGAACTGTGTATTTCAATTGGGTGACTCGTATGGTATGTTAATTACAGCTCAATAAATCTGTTATTTAAAAATGTTTGTGTGGGGCACCTGGGTGGCTCAGTTGGTTAAGCATCCGGCCCTTGGTTTCGGCTCGGGTCATAATCTCACAGTTTCATGAGTCGAGCCCCGAGTCTGGCTCGGTGCTGGCAAAGCAGAGCCTGCTTGGGATTCTCTCTCCTTCTCTCTCTGCCCCTCCCTTGCTCACACCGTCTCTCTCTCTCTCTCTCTCTCAAAATAAGTAAATAAACTTAAAAAAATTCAAAAGTTTGTCAACATTTCAAAGTGAAACTAAATACAGATGAGATGTAGCGGTACCCACAAAATTAGTAATTTTCGTTTAAACAAATAATTGTAATAAATGTTAAACAAAAATCAAAATACTTTTCTCTTAAAATCATCCTTGAGCCGGTCACTTTGAAACAGCACAAAGCAGGTCAGAAAAGGATGGGTGCTTTGGCTTTAAACTGGTCCCATGTGATCAGGCAATCCTACCCATCTGTTTCTAGGGCTGACAGAGTAGGAGAGCAGAGAATATTGTGGGTCCCACTGCACCCGACCCCTCAACAGTGGGCATCCCCGAGGGGAGGCCATAAATTGGCCTTGGGACACTGAGCTACTGGCCTCACTCTCTAATCGTTCAGAGCTGTAAGCATTGTTCCTGATGAGCTCCAATGCTTGGCTCTCCTGGGGAAATGCCTTGGTCTTCGAAAATTATAATCCTAATGAGAAAGCAGGAAAGTCATGGAGAGAAAAGCCATATAAAATTATTAATGGAGTATTCTGGTAAAGCAATTACGCTGTAAATTTATTTTTTTTAAGTTTATTTATTTATTTTGAGAGAGAGAGAGAGAGAGAGAGAGAAAGAGAATGAGCAGGAGACGGGCAGAGAGAGGGAGACAGAGGATCCGAAGCAGGCTTTGTGCTGACAGTGGAGAGCCCAATGTGGGGCTGGAACCCATGAACTGCAAGATCATGACCTGAGCCAAAGTTGGATAGTTAACCTACTGAGGCCACCCAGGTGCCTCATTCTTTAAGTTTAAATATGTTAATGTATTTCCTATTATGACCTCTGCAAGCATGCAGACATGGAAGAATCCAGAAATTGGTGATAAACCCAGAATCTTTTTCCTTTGGCTGACTGTTTCAAGCTGATAAGCTGTGGTTAAGGAAATTAGCTTGAGTGCTGTTGAGTTATAAAGCAGGATAAGTTCTATACAGCTCCCAAAGTTACCTGGATGTGCAGAATTCAGAGTGTGTCAAAGGTGGGTGAGAATAATCCCCTAGCTGAGTGCTGACCCCCAGGCCTGCTGGGGCATGGATTTGGGGTCCTGGTCCAACACTAAGGAGCTCAAACCAGCTCTGCATCCACAGACTCTTGCTCGTTCTTCTCTCTGTGCCCAGATTCTGATGGACACCTGCCTAAGGTGTCAATCCAGCCCGCGCTCTGCTGGACAAGCCGTGTGCTTAGACACAAATCTACGTTTGCTGGAAGAAAGGGCACCTTCTCCAGTTCTCAGGCTCTGTCCACTCACCCAACTGTGCACAAAGGTGGCACAGAGTTGACGGTGTCTCTGCTGGGACCTGAGTTTCCCAGGACTTGATGAGTTTAGATGACCCTTGAGCATCATCTAAACCTTCCCATCTGGCTTCCTTGATGCCAGCCTCCTTTGTGTCATGTGTATCTTTCAACTCTGCATGTTCACTTGGGCTCCTATCTAGAAGGTTCTTTCTTCCATCTGCCTGGCAAACTTCCATTCATCTTTCTAACTAACCCCTGTTTTAGTTTTTAGCTTAGCAGCCTCCTTCTATAGGAAGCCTTCCCTGACAGAGGCCAGGACTAGAGTGCCACCAGAGAGACCCCTTGGACGTACCATTTGAGGTGGCACTCTTATGGGGCAGGCAAGCGCAGGGTGGGCACCCAAGAGTCAGTGCCTCCTTAAATGGTGTGGCTTGGGAACCTGGCTTTCTCATCTTAACCCCTGTTGTCCCCTGACACCCCAGGTTGGGTTGGGTGCCTCAGTGAACACTTGATTGTGCTCCCCCGAACTGTGAACCTTCCCTGCCCGGGAAACATCTCTCAGGATGTATTATAACTGCCTGGCAACTCAGCACTGATCCTGTTAGTGCTGGACTCTATGAAGGCAGGGTCCAAGGCAGCCTCGTTTACCCTGGCATCCCAGCACCTTGCACAGTGTCTGACAGCGTGGCTGCCGGCTGCCTGATGGAAGGAGGGAGGATAAACTGCGGAGGGAGGCGGGGAGGGAGGAACGACCTACAAATACAAATCCATTAGCTTAGAAGACTCTGAGGCTATAGTTCATACCTTAATTTTCATAGACTCCAGAATTTTAGGGGGAAAAATCTTCAAAAAGAGAACGTGTTTTCATATTGATTTGGTAGCCAGAATATTGTAGACTATTGACTAATTAAGGGTGGGGCAAGTTACTGAAATTTTATAAAAGGTGGAATAAAAGAAACCTTGTAAAAACCTATTAGGAATTGTTTCCTTCCACCCAGATTCATACATTCAAGTCCTCGCCTCCAGTACTTGAGAACGTGACTTTACCTGGGACTATGGTTGTTGCAGATACAATTAGTTAAATTAAGAAGATGCCATAGTAGGAGTGCCTCGGTGGCTAAGTTGGTTAAGTGTCCAACTTTAGGTCAGGTCATGATCTCACCATTTGCGAGTTTGAGCCCTGCGTTGGGCTCTGTGCTAACAGCTTGGAGCCTGGAGCCTGCTTCAGATTCTGGGTCTCCCTCTCTCTCTCTGCCCCTTCCCCACTCAGACTCTGTCTCTCTCTCTCAAAATTAAACATTAAAAATTTTTTTAAAAAAGATGTCATACTAGAGTAGGTGGACCCCTAATCCAGTATGGCTGGTATCCTTACAAAAAGGAGGAATCTGGACACAAGGACACAAAGACACATAGATGGGGAACAGGCCACGTGAAGATGAAGGCAAGATTGGGGTGATGCATCTATAAGCCAAGGAACACTAGAAATTGCCAGGAACCTACCAGAAGCTGGGAGAGAGGCCAAGAACAGATTCTTCCTCACAGCCCCCAGAAGGAACCCGTATTGCCAACACTTTTATCTCAGACTTCCAGCCTCCGACACTGTGAGAGAAGAACTTTCTGTGGTTCATGTCACCTAGAGGGTGGTACTTTGTTAATGGCAGCACTTGCAAACCCGTATGGAATTCCTACTGGCCAACTCCAGGCCCAGAGGTTTTCCTTCCCTTAGACCCCTAACAGAAGAACACTGGGTATATGGATACTCACCCAGAGCAGCTATTAGATATGGGAGCACCATTTTTTTTTTTTTAATCACACTGTGCTCAAGTCCAACTTTCTATTACCTCCCTGCCTGGAAATTTAATTTGAATATCTGCCGGAAGCAGGCAAATTCAGCAGGAACAAACACATGACCTTCACTGGCCATAGCTCTGCCTCTGATACAAGAATGTCCAAATGAAAGCAGAGCTCAAGAATCCCACGACAACCAGCAAGCTGAACATAGCAGGGTGCCGGCCCTGAAGGGCCACAGTCACACACGAGGCATCCATACTTGACAGTGACCTGTTGCCACTTCTGAACGCTCTAAATTGGAAAGATTTTTGTCAGCCTATTACCGGCCTCAAATTTCAAACTACTGAATTCTTTAGACCCTGAGTCTTTCTCTTGCAGCTAAAACGACTTACCTCCTCACTTAGGCCATCCACAGGAGGAAAAATTATATTCCCTCATAACTATGTACCCACAAAAGTTCTAAGTGGATTAGAGGCCTAAATTTAAAAAGCAAAACTTTGATATGTTTCAGGAAAAAATATAAGAAAAAGTAATTCCATGATTTTGGGTAGCGAAGGATTTTTTTTTTTTTTTTGAGTAAGCTTCACACCCAGCATGGAGCCCAGTGTGGGGCTTGAACTCATGACCCATAGATCAAGACCTGAGCTGAAGTCAAAAGCTGGATGCTCAACTGACTGAGCCATCCAGGCGCCCCTCTAAGTAGGGATTTTTTTAAACAAGACAAAAAATATAAATCAGAACAGAAAAGATGGGTAACTTTAGTTACCTTACACATAAAAACCCCTGTGTACTAAAAGTCAACATTAAAGAAAGTGAAAAGCCCAAACGACACACTGGGAGAACACACAATATATGTAAGTAGCAAATAATTGGTTGTCAGAAATATGAAGAATGTCTAAAAATTAATTAGAAAAGACAAACGGCCCAATTAAAACATGAGCAAAAGACATGAATAGACAATTCACAGAACAGGAATTCCAAATGTCTAGCATATATATGTAAAGATGTTCAGCCTCACTATTAGGGAAATGCAATTAAAGAAATCATATGATTGGCACCACATATAAAAAATCTGACTATCAAATGTTGGCAAGGATGTGGAGTAATGGGAATTTCCATGTCCTACTGGTGAGAATAGAAGTTGGCATTTGGGGGGGCGCCTGGGTGGCTCAGTTGATTAAGCATCCGACTCATGATTTCAGCTCAGGTCATGATCTCATGGTTCACAAGATCATGCCCCGTTTTTGGCTCTGTACTGACAGCTCAGAGCCTGCTTGAGATTCCCTCTCTCCCTCTCTCTCTGCCCTTCCTCTTTGTGCAATAGCTATTTCTGTCTCAAAATAAATGAATAAACTTAAAAAAAAAAGTTGGCATTTGGCAAACCTGGTAAAGTTGAGGACGTGGATATTTGTCAAGTAAACAATTCCACTCCTGGGCATAGACCTCAGAGATAATCTTGAACATGTGCCCAAAGAGACACGTGTTAGAGTGATGAGGCAAATTGTGTTTATGCAGTGGAAAAATTGGAATTTCATCCCACCGATTTACATGTTCACCCTTGTGAGCGCTGATGATTGAGTTAGGGGAAAGTCTAATGGATAAAACACAATGTGTGAGTTTAAAATGAAGAGACTAAAGGTGTATGTATCAGCTGACATGGGTATGTCTCAAAAATACAATTGTAAGGGGAGTAGGGGAAAGAAAGCTACAGAAGGAAACATACATACAAAGTTCTAAAAATGAGGGATGACGTGGCTTCAGCTCACGTCATGATTTCACGATTTGCGAATTTGAGCCCCCTGTTGGGCTCCATGATGATAGTGCAGAGCCTGCTTAGGATTCTCTCCCTCCCTCTATCTCTGCCCCTTCCCTGCTCTTTCTCTCTCTCTCTCTCTCAAAATAAATAAATAATCATTTAATAAAAAATAAAAATAAGAAATAATACTGTATATTTTTCTGGTTATACATGCTTTCGGAAGAATGAAAAATACTAAATTAAGCATAACAATTGCCTGTAACGTGGGGGGAAGATTGGGAAGAACACAGAACAGGCTTCCGTGTATTTGAAACGTCCTGTTCTGTAAGCTTGGTTAGTGTGTAGGTAAGTATTTGCATAACAATATCGATACTTTTATCCTGTTAAAAAGATGAACTGAGGCAACCCGCTTTTGTTTAGTGCTCGAAAAGAATGCAGCACGTTCCAACCCTTGGAGTTTCGCCCCTTGGGAGTTTTGCTGCCGGCACTCAGTTCCAGGGTCCTGCAGCTCATACACCCGCCACAAATGGAGGCTTATCAAGCTCATGTCCCCTACAACAATGATGAGCCTTCAGGAGCTCACTGAGCTCCAAAAAATATAATCACTTTGGCTTCACAATAGAGTTAAGAAAAAAGGAGTGGAGAGGGGTGCTGTATCAGGAGATACCTAAATGATAGCCTTACCTCCATGCCAAATCACTGAAAGCATCGGTCAGTTTCAGGTAATCTTGTCTGTCTGCATTTGCTCATGTGTAATGTTTGGGATGGCAACATTTTCTCTTTTCCGTTCCTATCTGCCTGCCGGGAATGCTTTGTGGATTTATTGTCTAGCGGGTCCATAATATGTTTAGGCAGCTTTAGGAAACACCAGACAGATGAAAAGATAAGAGAGTTTCGAACAACAGAATGTGGCAGTATGTTAATTTGGCAGGGCCACAATTTCAACCACAACATATTTTATTGAATGAAAATACATCCACAGTAATTCTACAGAGCACGTGAGGAGACACTATCTCATTTCAGATGAGCCTCAGAAGATCTCACAGGGTTGGAGACTTGTTTTAACAGGCAATAAACAGATGCAATCTCTTTGGTATTACTAAGACAACAGAAAGTTTCCTTTTAAAAGCTCTGGAATTTGGGGCGCCTGGGTGGCTCAGTCGGTTAAGCATCTGACTCTTAATTTTGGCTCAGGTCATGATCTCACTGTTCATGAGACCAAGCCCCGCATGGGGCTCTGCGCTGATACACTGAGCCTACTTGGGATTCTCTCTGCCTCTCTCTCTGCCTCACCCCTGATCGCGTGCATTCTCTCTCTCTCTCTCTCTCTCTCTCTCTCTCTCTCTGTCTCTCTCTCAAAATAAACCTAAAAAAAAAGTTCTGATATTTAGCAAGAATATGGAGCAACGGTGAAAAGCAAAGACTTGGTGGGTACATTGCTGATAAGCGAAATCTGAGAACAAATCAATCCTGCAAGAGGCCAAGGGGGATTTTCCAGAGTCACAGGGAGAAAAGGCTTCCCTGTGGATCTCCCTCTCTACCTTCTGGCACACATGGCAAAGGCCTTGCTTGGCAGAGTGTACTGTCAGATCTCCGTTCTGTATTCGGGAACGTGATCTGGGCCACAGTGAGGAGCCCAGACACCAGAGTTTGGCTCTGCTCTGCCGTCCCCAGCCGTGGGACCCTGGGAAATGACCTCCCCTCTCTCAGCCCCAGTTGATTCACTTGAGAATGGGACTACTGAGTACGCCTAGCACCTAGGACTTCGGCACTTTGCCAGAGCCCGGCAGAGAAGGTGCTTGAGTGTTAGGGGGCTGGTGTGGTTGTTTAAAATCATCAGTGTTATTGTAGTTGTTTAAGGAAATGTGTATTGCAAGGATATAGTGTTAGAAAGGGAAAGACAAAAATATGGGACTCCGAAATTTAAAACTGTAGGGGATTCAAGAAATAGCAGATCAAGTACATGAAGGTAGTAATCTGTTCTGTGTGGTTTTTCTGCTTCCCCACATTTAAAAAAAACATGACTTTTCAAAAATCAGATTTTGTGCAAGCTCAGAGCATTTCTTTTTTTTAATTTTTTAATGTTTGTTTCTTTTTGAGAGAGAGCGAGCACGCGCACAAGTTGGGGAGGGGCAGAGAGAAAGGGAGACACAGAATCCAAAGCAGGCTCCAGGTTCTGAGCTGTCTGCACAGGGCCCAACGCAGGTCTTGAACTCACGAACCATGAGATCATGACCTGAGCTGAAGCCAGTTGCTTAATGGACTGAGCCACCCAGGTGCCCCAGAGGATTTCTTTAATCAAAGGAATACAGGATGGAGAAGAGCACCAGAAAAAAGAGTAAGTGATTTCCTTCTTTGTTAAACAAGCAGAAGGTGTGCCAGGCGAATAGTGTCCCATGGGAGGAGCTGCTGGAGAGAAACCTCTCCCCTAGAGAAGAGAAGGGCCTTTCCCAGGGGGTGGGGGGAGGAAGGAGCAGGGCTTTGAACACATGAGCATTTGTCAGAGTTTTATATCCAGAAAATAAATGTAGAGAAGCTGATTGTTTTAATTTTTTAATGTTTATTTTATTTTCGAGAGAGAGAGAGACAGAAAGAGACAGAGAGAGACAGAGCGTGAGCGGGGGAGGGGCAGAGAGAGAGGGAGACAGAATCTGAAGCAGGCTCCAGGCTCTGAGCTGTCAGCACAGAGCCCGACATGGGGCTCGAACTCACAAACCATGAGATCATGACCTGAGCTGAAGTAGGACACTTAACTACTTAACTACAGGAGCCACTCAGGCGCCCTGAGAAGGTGATTCTTTAAAGAAACACATCTATGGACGTACAGCTTAGACACCAAGGACCTCCAGGTCATGTGTTAATTAAAAAAAAAAAGAAGAAGCTGAGTTCTGAAAGCAGCAGATTTGGAGATTACTGAGTGGAGCACTGGAGGATATAAAAGCTAGAAAGTAAGGGCTATTACTGAAGTATCACAAGTTCTCAATAAAAGCCACTGGAGATGCTTTACGGGGACGCATATGGCACTAAGTGGAATTCCAGCATCCCAGTGAAGTGGCAGGTAGATACGTATCCTGCCCCACGAGCCAGCATTTTCTCCATTACTATCTATCCCTTCCCAGGAAGTATTGGCTAAAGGAGGACCCTTCCTTATTTCCTTTCCTCTTGGGAAAACTTATGTTAGACTCGCTTTCCAAATCTCATGACTATAATGGCTGAAGAAGAAGGAAGACAAAGAAACAAAGTCAAGCTTAAAATTAAAAATATAAGACTATCTTCAGTTTAGCTTAGGTGGTTTGCAAAAGCAAAGACAAAGAGTCCTTAGCCTTCCAAAGTCACAGGATAAAATACAGAAAGAATATTACACGCCAGGGGCAGTCTTCAAGCATGGAATCTTAATCTACGAGAGAAGCACATGCTTTAAAATCAAATCATTTCCAAGATGAAACTGCAGAAAGAGAAATGTTCAGCTGGACAGCAACTTTAAAAAGGGGCAGACCCTTTTCAAAAGGGTCTACAGGGGCACCTGCCTGGCTCAGTCTATAGAGCATGCGACTCTTGATCTCGGGGTCAAGAGTATGAGCCCACATCAGGTGCAGAGATTACTTAAAAAATAATAGGGGCGCCTGGGTGGCTCAGTCAGTTAAGTGTCTGACTTTGGCTCAAGTCATGATCTCACAGCTTGTGGGTTCAAGCCCTGTGTTGGGCTCTGTGCTGACAGCTCAGAACCTGGAGCCTGTTTCAGATTCTCTCTCTCTGCTCCTCCCCCACTCATGCTCTGTCTCTGTCTCTCTCAAAATTAAATAAACATTAAAATTTTTAAATAAAGTTCTTTTAAAAATCTAAAAAAAGAGTCCACTAAATAACCAGATGCCTTAATGTAGGGTCTATTTCATTATCACAGCAAACCTTATAGGTCTGATTGTTCCCACCTTAGAAGGAGAGGAGTGTGGGAGACTTGCCCACCGGTCCAACAGCTGGGAGGGTTGAGTGGATGCTGATATGAATATCTAACTCTAAAGTTAGGCCACCTGACTCTAAAGCCGTCAATGGGAGCGCCTGGGAGGCTCGGTCAGTTAACTGACTCATGATTTTGGCTCAGGTCATGATCTCCCTCAGGTCAGGTTCATGGGTTCCCGCCCCACATTGGGCTCTGCGCTGACAGTGTGGAGCCTACTTGAGGATTCTGTCTCCCCCTCTTTCTCTGCCCCTCCCCACTCACGCTGTCTCTGTCTCAAAATAAATAAATAAAAACTTTTAAAAAATTAAAAAAAATAAAGCCCACACTGTTGACTACACCACGTCACAATCCTTAGAGATACAGGAGATGTCCTGTCGATGCTCTAGTTATCAGTCGTGGTGCATCTGACAGTCTGTTCAGCACAGGAATGCCAGGCCAAGGACTGCTATAAGACTCCAAAGATGACATGTCGCACAGTCCTGGGGAAAAGCCTGGACAGGTCACACGTTCTGGAGCAGTAGTAACCGGTACAGAAAATAACTCTTAACACAGGGGAAGAGTTTGCCCATGTTCACTAGTGAGTTTCCTTATCACATTTAGAAAAACAAGCCTGCACAAAGGAGCATGATTTGGATTCACTCTCCAAAGTTAACAGAAAGTTAGTGAATGAAGTAGTTCTGGAACAGAGGAGCACAGGTGGAAGGGAAAGCTTTGGCCCACAGTGAGGGAGAGAAGGCGGAGAGCATGAGTCACCCTGCAGCATAAATCTGTCAGCCCAAGGAGAAAAGAACTGGCCTGGCCTGATGAGCACCATAAAAGGTGAGGTAGAAGGAGGAAGAGGATGCACGAAAGATACCCTTTTAAGAGGCACAAACATCGCGTGAGAGCTGCCTGAGAAATTATCCTGGCCTTTGACCACCAAGACCTTGTAAAAGAAAAGGCCTCTGTGGTTGTGAATGTAACTACGGAAATGAACAAAAGCAAAGGCTCACAAATTTCTAAAGCAGATCCGTTTGGGCAAAATATTCATAATCCAATGAGGAAACAGAGCACAGTGATCAAATTGAAAACCACGCAGTTTAAACATGCAAGTTCCAGTGACTATGTCACTGTGAAGAACCAGGATGTAAAGAAGTGGCAAAGTTTAAAACAACTCAGCTGAACACAAAGTAACTTTGTAGGACAGCTGGGAACATGGACTCTAATTCTTGTTGGGTGTTCAGCACAGATGTGTACAAGGTGCGCCATCTCCCGGCACGATTTGGTACTACTGATTTGGAAAGAATTTTTAGAGGAGGTGCCGGATTCCAGGTGAGGATAACTTATCCTCTTTTGTAGCAACTTGGATCAACATTAAGTTCTAGTAACAATAGTTGGGTTTCAACAGATGCAATAAATATCAGATCTTGGACCTCTGGTTTGCTTATTTCCTGTCTCACAATGCAAGAGAGAATACCTACTTCTAGACAGGAAGACATTCTGGACTAGCAGGCATTCCCACTCATTACTCCCTTCCTCTCCTCCTTACATAAATGGATTCTTTTGGGTATGGTTTCTTTCATTAAGCATTACGTTTGTGAAAGTCATTCATGATGTTAGGCAAAGGAGTAGTTTGCTCATTTTCTTTGTATGAACAGATCACAATTTTATCTATTGTACTTTTTAAAAAATTTGTTTTAATGTTTATTTATTTTTGAGAAAGAGAGAGGAGGAGAGACAGAGCGTGAGTGGGGGAGGGACACAGAGAGAGGGAGACACAGAATCTGAAGAAGGCTCCAGGCTCCGAGCTGTCAACACAGAGCCTGGCACGGGGCTCGAACTCACAAACTGTGAGATCATGACCCGAGCCGAAGTCGGATGCTTAATCGACTGAGCCACCCAGGCGCCCCTATGTGTTGTACATCTGGTGAACAGTTGGGCTGTTTCCAATTCTCGGCTATTACTGTCCAAATAATGTAGCTTTGGACATTCTTGGCCATTTCTTTTGATGAACATACACGTGCATTTGTTATACTTTGGAGTGATACTGCTGTGTCACAGAGTAGGCAAACATTTAAATTTACAAGATGAAGCCGAACAGTTTTCTAAAGTAGTCCTACCAAATACATTCTAAACTACAATGTATGCGAAAGCATACAAGAGCATGACATCCTTACCAACACTTGATATTATTGGTCCTTTAGAAAAATTAGCCATTCTAGTGGAGATGTGCTAGTATCTTACGATTTTAATTTTCATTTCCCTGATGAATGATGAGATGGAACATTTAGAATGTTTATTAGCCATGCAGGCATCTGTGTGTGTGTGTGTGTGTGTGTGTGTGTGTGTGTATGTGTGCGAGGTCTCTTGCCTGCTTTTCTATTCCATTGTCTGTCTTTGTTTTATTGATATATAGGAGCTTTTTACAGATTCCTAGATATGAACCCTTTGCCAGTTATGTATATTACAAATATCTTCTTCCTCTCTGTGACATGAAATACATGGTGATTTAAATACAGAGGAGGGGATCCAGGAGGGCAGGCAAGAAATAGAAAGTCAAGAGAGTGACATCCGAACTCAAGGACCCAGGGGTGGATGTGTAATTGTATCACATACATGTGTGCATGTGTGTGTGTGTGTGTGTGTGTGTTTGTGTGTATGTGTGTATAATTGCATCACTGATGTATATGCCTTGGTTGTGGCCGCTCTGATGTGACCATGGTCTTCTTCTGCTTCTGGACAACGGCCACAGAGAAGCCATGGACACAGCATCATGGGAGAAATTCCTTCTGCCTGAAGGCAGGCAGGTTCTCTGCCAGAATCTCCAGCATCATGTATTCAAAACATCCTAAAATGGAAACTTACTGTGCAAATGACAATTTGATCCGTGCTTGGATTTCTATCCATTCCTCATTTATGATCCTTCCACACTGCAGCAGCTCCTTCGCAAGTCTCTCTGCCTTTGTCAAATTCTCTGAAGCTTCTTTAAACCTGAGTTGTGTTCAGGAAATGTCACACATGGTTCTAGTTTCTGGAACCTCAGTTCTTGGGACATCCTTGGCTCTTAAACTTCCCATCACCCTTCCCAAGTCACCTGTCAGCTTTCGATTTGGCCTTGAAAAATTAAATGTAGGCATTATGAATGGCATTTCTAGGAGTAAAGATTAGAAGTAAAAGGATATTTCTGAAGGGAGAGTAAGGCTCTCCCCATGGTATGGAATAGCTCAATCGAACACCTGAAAACCTCTGTATTGTCATTATAGGGAGGCACAATGCAGTTGGCGAGGATTTCTTTGGCTTTTTCTGCATGTTGTTTTGCTTGCAAGGACAGTCCTGTGGACAAAGGAAAAGAGGCCTCAGTTTCTCTTTCATGTCAGCAGGGCACATGACCATAACGATCTATAGCCCGGAAGCCAAATGAGCTCTCCTCCACTGACTGTCAAGTGACACATAGAGATATATCAGGGCAGCATGAAATATTGTCCTGACCGTAAAAACCAAAGCAGTGGTTTACACCTAGCGCTCAAGATAAATTTCCCCCCAAATGGTCTTTCTAGAAATAAACAGCATGAGCAGGAATTGAACAACTTTGAAACCTCACCAATATCAGATGTAAAATATGTTCTAAATAATTATAGAAAACAAACGGAATGCAAGGACTATAGCATTCTGGGCAGGAAATAAGGTATTCATGAATTTTCATTCTGGCTGTGTGACAGCAAGCTTAATGAAATACTAAAAATTCTGAATCTTCTGCTTATCCATCTATAATCGTAACTTTAGAGGGTTATTTTTAACATAATACAAATACAATGATATCTAAAAACACTTTACAAATACAACTCCAATGATGGAATGGGCTAATGTGCTACAATCTTATTCCTACAAGGTTATTGACTAAGATGACGACACTTGGTAGCCAAGAACTAATTCCCCAGTGCATCCCAGTGTTCTCCCATGGGCTTACCAATATGTGGTAAGGGTGGCAAGGGGGGTCGGCAGTTAGGTTTCAGGCCTTTTCACTTCCCCACACACCCAACCCTCCTCCCCGACATTGATGTCCTCTCTTCTACCCACATCTACACATCCCTGATCTTACGTTTTTTTATCATATGAAAGTGTATCTCAAAATCTCTAAGA
This sequence comes from Cryptoprocta ferox, assembly GCA_028646485.1. Taxonomy (NCBI): domain Eukaryota; kingdom Metazoa; phylum Chordata; class Mammalia; order Carnivora; family Eupleridae; genus Cryptoprocta; species Cryptoprocta ferox. The sequence goes on along the minus strand of CM053560.1, from coordinate 120,639,947 downwards.
AGCTGCCAAAATACGAAATTAATGCTGTTCGGATGTCTAGAAAATGGAAGAATATATTTTCTGATGGAGAAATTCCAAGGTACGTCCTTCATGTGGAAACTCTTATAGATTTTGTCTAATTTTTTAAGTACATATTTAGTCAACCTACCAGTAATTTTTTAGTGCCAATTGCACATGCGATATTATAAAAGTTAATGGTGCATTGTCTTTTTTAAAAAGTTTATTTATTTTGAGAGAGAGAAGAGTACATGAGCAGGAGAAAGGTGGAGAGAGAGGGAAAGAGAGAACCATAAGCATGCTCCATGCTCAACACAGAGCCCTATGAGGGGCTGGATCTCATGACCTTGAGATCACGACCTGAGCCAAAATCAAGAGTCAGACACTTCATTGACTGAGCCACCCAGGCACCCTGCTTTTACTTTAAATTGAGAAAGAAAGACTATCATGCAAAAAGGTAGCAGCCTATGGAAGAAAAGCCTCATTTAAAATCCCAGAAGCCAGGCCACTGGTGCCAGCATCCCAAACCCTACTAACAATGTAAGTTGGAGCAAGCTGTTTCAACTCACTTGTTTCCTCTGGATCTAAAAATATAGGAGGGGGTGGTGGGGTTTGAACTAGATGATCTCCAGGGTCCCCTCTGGCTCTAACAATCTTTGATCTAACAAGTGGGACCAGTTAATAATCAGATTCGGCCAAATTCATTGTGTGGCAATTCTGTGTTTAGCACTGTGGTGTTTTCCACTTCTTGTTTTATTTATTCCCTGGATCAATCCTGGGAAGTTAGTACCACCATCATTATCATCACTTTGAAGAAAGGGAGTACAGAGATCTTCTCTTGTACACCTAGTCCTGGGTCGCCCAGTCAGAAAGAAGACATGATATCCTATTGTTTTTTACCTTCCCTGCATCCATTCCCCCTTCCTTCATTTTCCTTGGGAACCCTGCACACCCATCCACGTGATTTAGCCAAGGTCAGCCTGTCCCCCAGGATCTAGTGGAGCCAAAAGGCAGATGTAGCATCAGACTACTCCTTGCCTTTTGATACACCATCCAAGTCAGCCCCATTAGAACTCCCAACTCCTGAGATTTTGGTGAAAAGACATTCTTCTTTTTCCTGGGAATGCTGATGAAGGAAGTCTAAATAAAGCTTCTGCAAGCCTTGCTGCTGCCCTGTGGGCAAAGCCTGGGTGAGAATGAAGTCCATGCAGAGAAAAACAGAGCCAAGTGGTAGTTAAGAGAGAAACACAAATCTGATGACATTGGTTGAATGCCTGGTTCAACCTGTGTAGACACTTGGTTGTCTACAGCAAGTTTTCCCCTTGCATTTTCAAGTTGTATGAGCCAATACAGGAACTTTTGTTTACTGCTGGCTTGATTTCATCTCTTATTTATGTTTTTTTTTTGGGGGGGGAGGGAGTGTTGCTTACAAGGCAAGAGATTCTCCATCAAAACAAAAGTGAATGGATCCCATTGTAGGCTCTAGCCCCATGCCTTAGGCCCCTTCTACAATACCTTCAAAGCTAACAATTCTCTCCCAAGAGCCCTACTTTTAAGATCACAAAAATAGGGCCCTCCGAAGCCCTCCAAAGGGCTAAAATCTCCTTCTCTTTTTTATATATTATATAAAAAATCTTACTGACTCTTTCTGAAAGGAGATGGCTCCTCAATGGGTGGAGAGGAGAATAGTCAAGAAAACCGAATCCTTCTAGTTAAGTGTGCGTCACATTTGCATGAAAGAGCAGAAACCCACGGATTGATTCCCCCCCCAACCACATCGAGATGAACTCACCTTTCAGCTGGAGGTAGCCTTTAGCCAGATTAACATGTGCTTCTGCTAGTTTCCAGTGTAAGTCGCCATAGCAAATTCTCGTCAGCGCCATGCAGCGTACAAGCTCATGGACAGCCTGTTCATACTGTGACGGACAGAAAATGGGCTTACAAGCTAGACAACTTGAAAACACAGAGTCACAAAGCACAAAGTCAACGGCATTTTTATCCATTCAGTGTATATTTCCTGAGTGCCTACTAGGTGCTAGACATGGCTCTAGGCACCTGGAATATATTGGAGAACAAAATAGACCAAGATCCGCTTTGCGTGGTGGGCTGTTCATCTGGTAGGGTGAAATAGACAATAGATGACAGAAACGAATAAAATTTATAGTATATTTAAATGGATAAAACATTTAAACTTTTAGTACCTTATGAGAAAGATAACAAATAAGGAAGAAATAGAAAAAATAGAGCAGACATTTAACCATTCGCTAGGCTTTCCGGCTGCCCATTTATGAACAGCTACTACACATTCAGGCACCGGGGGGCAAGTGGTACCAGTTTTCAAATAAGGGTCTCTGGTTCTCAATCAAATACCTTCCTCAGCAGCCTAGGGTATCCGCATTAAGATCTCATTAAAGCAACAAGAAGTCCATTTATGTTCAGTGTCAAGACAAAGAGAACAGGGAACTGGTATTTCCAGCCCCAGGTCAGCTCAGAGCAGCAATACACTCAAAGCAAGGCTGGTAGTTCTAAAATGCAGCTCCAAAATCCTTGGACTCTGTCCATCCAGAGGTAGGGGGTCTCTGTCTCCTTCTCTTTGAATCTGGGCTTTATAACTGGCTGCTAGAGTATGGACGAGATGATGCGGTGCCAGTTTCGGGGCCCAGGTCCTAAGGAGCTGGCCGCTTCCATTTTCTGTTTCTTCTTAGAAACAGAATGCAATTGTGGGCTGAATTTTGTCCCTTCGCCCCCTCAAAACTCAAATGTTGGAGGCCCAAGTACTTTAAAATGTGACAATATAAGGAGAGAAGGTCTTTAAAGAGGTACGTTAAGATGAGGCTGTTGGGGTAGAGCCCTAATCCAATATGGCTGAGGTTCCTATAAGAAGAGGAAGTGACACCAGGGATGGGCAGGCAGAAAGAAAAAACTTGTGAGGACATGGGGAGAGGGCACCATCTTCAAGCTAAGCCCCCAAAGGACATCAACCCTGCCAACATCTGGATCTTGGACTTGTAGCCTTCAGAACTTGAAGGAAAATAAACTTTTGATGTTTAAGCCACCTCGTCTGGGGTATTCTGTTACAGCAGCCCTAGCAAACTGATAACCCAACCACCATGCCATGAGGAAGCCTAAAGTTGTCCCACGGAGAGGCCCTTGTAGAAAGGCCCCAAGAGCTACCAATTAGTCAACCAGATGAGGGGCCATCTTGGTGGTGGATTCACTCTTGGAGGTAGAGTCCAGCTAATGCTGGGAGTTTAGGACATGGCTTCTTTGGAGAGATAGCAAGTGAATACAGTGAAGGAAAAAGAAATGATGAAAACACTTGGGAGTCTAGGCAGACAGTCTACCAAAAAGAGAGAGGACCTGATCTGATAATGAATCTATCCCAACCACAGATTTCTAAGAGGGCTATGTAGACTGAAAGTCAGGCCCCTGATCATAGCCTTGGTCCTCACTACCTGCAACTGGGGTACAGAAGAGCAGCCTGCCCTTGCTCCACCTTCTTACTTGCTAGAATGCATAGTTCAAATATCCCTTCGGCTTTCTGATCTTTATTCTGCCAGTTCCAGAGGCTTCATCCAACAGGCATGGGGAGGAGGTAGACAGAAGAGAAGTACAAGTAGGCAGACAATTTCATAACTGGGATGCGCCTTGGAAATAATCTAATTTGACCCCTTTAATTTAAAGGAGAAATGTAAATCCAGAGAGATGAGAGGATTTATCACCAAATAATAGAGTCAAAACTTATAATCAAGCTCCCTGAGGCCAAGTCCAGAGTTCTTTCCACAAAACCATTTAGGAATGGCTTTTCTGTAATTTCTTTAAATTCTTAACATTAAAATATACAGCTCTGATCATCAATAGGTTTGGCCATATATATATGTTTTAAATGAGGGTTTCTTTTTTTAATGCTCATTTATTTTTGTGTGAGAGAGAGAGACAGAACATGGGCTGGGGACGGGTAGAGAGAGAAGGAGATTATGAATCCGAAGCAGGCTCCAGAGTCGGAGCTGTCAGCACAGGGCTTGACGTGGGGCTTAAACTCACGAACTGCGAGATCATGACCTGAGCCAAAGTCGGACGCTTAACCGACCTAGGCACCCAGGCACCCCTAAAAGTGAGTTTTTAATATCCAAATCTTGATGTCTAACCACTATTCTTTGCTAAAAATCTACAGCCAGAGCAGGGAAAGAACAAGAGGAATCTGAAAAATCTTGCTGTGCCTGAAATTAGGAAAGATCACTGGGGACGTATCAAGGACATGGGAGCCAGCCTGAAGGGGCAAATACTGGCAAATATGGGACAATTTACATTTTAATGATTATAATGGATTGTAATACATTTCAAAAACAGGTTCCTGAGCCCGTGATTGATATAAACGGGTGAATAATAGAGCGTAAAGAAGGAAACTCTTCCTTATAGAAATGCCAACAAATAAATGTTGAAAGAACGCTGAGGTCAGAGAATTCGCCATTTGACAAACATCATAGTAATAACTGATTCAGGTGAGAATCATTAATGGACACTAAAACTAGGGGGTGACACTTTAATGAGGAACAGGACACACACAGTTTTGCTGAATCTTCCCACAAGATGCTTATTCGTTACAAAGGGAAGAATTCCATGGAAAAGAAGCCTGCCAGAGAGCACCTTGACCAAGTGATCAAAGTTAGCATCACAGTAAAGAGACAAGAAGACATCATATGCCTTGTGCTGTGATGCACTAGGAAAGACCCGTAGGTCCTGTCTGTGGGATTCTGGCCCAAAATGGACAACCTGCATCTAATCATGAGGAAACACCTGAAAAAAGCAAGTTGAGAGATACTGTATAAAATAATTGGAGCATACTTGTGATGGACTGAGTATCTGTGTCCCTCCCAAATTCATATGCTGAGGCTCGAACTCCCAATGTGGCATTTGGAGACAGGGCCTCTGAAGAAGTAATGGAAGTTAAATGAGGTCATAAAGGTGGGTCCTGATCCAACAGGATTATTGTCCTTACAAGAAGAGTCACCTTTCTCTCCCCCTTCTTTACCACTATCCCCCGACACAAAGAGGCCATGTGAGGGCACAGCAGGAAGGCGGCTGTCTAAAACCCAAGGGGAGAGCTCTCACCAGACACAGACCCTACGGGCACCTTGAGCAGACTAATGCAGTACTTTTATCAAAAATATCAAGATCATGAAAGACAAAGGCAGGCCAAGGAGCTGTTCTAGTAGATTAAAGAAGGCTAAAGAGGCTTTACAACTATATACTACGTGGATTTATGGAGCAGAGCATGGATCGGTCTGATTTTTTTTTCTGCCAAAGACGTTATTGAGATAATTCAAGAAGTATGGATAAGGTTAGCAGATTAGCTAATAATATTATACCAGTATTAGTTTCTTAATTTTAATCATGGTACTGTGGGTATGTAGGAGTATCCTCTAAGACTTTTAGGGGTAAATCTATAATATCTGTAATTTACTCTCAGATAATTAAGAAAAATAATGACATGCAGAGAAATAAAGCAAATGAGTCTTGTAACTTCTCTGTAAGTCTGAAAGTATTTTAAAATAAAAACTCACCAAAAAAACAGGTTATTTTCAAAAGCAAATTACAGCATGTTAATCCATTCCAGAAAACACGTTTCAGGCCTCTCAGGGCACTTAGCTGGAGACCAGCGAGGACCTAAGGAAACTGCCTGCCTCTCTACCAGCATTTCATGTCAGTCCGCAGTTTCCTTTTTGACTTCAGATACGTCACACTTGTGCCCACCTCATAGATTTTACATGTGCTCTTCCCCCTCCTCAGAACTCTTTTCCCTTAACTCGTCCATGCACGCTCCTTCACTTCCTAAGGTCTCAGGCTCATCTAATACCACTTCGAAGACAGGCCCACTCTTTCCTTAACAGCACTTGACACAGTCTCTGGCGGGCTAGCGTATCTGCGATGCGGATCGCCCCTCAGCCTCACAAGGGCTTGCAATCTGCCTGTGTTGTTCATCACGGGATCCAGGGCCGCCTCATCTGAACTGCAGAGCACAGAAAATAATTTAGTACCAGCCTAGACCCATAGAAGAGAAGCTACTTCTTTACACACGTTAAATGCCTTAGGGCATTAAGGCTTAATTCTCTTGCAGGACCCTGGTTGAGAAAGGCTGCCAGCCTGATGCCTACCTAGCACACAGCCTGGCACACAGCAGGTACTGATCTGTTGCCTAATGAATAAGCACACATTCAAGACCAAATTCATGTCTTCTGTCCATAATCCTGCTCTTCCTCCTGTATCATTACAATGGCAAAGGGACTGGCAAGCCTCTAGTCACCCAAGCTGGCTGAGACCTAAGTCATCAATTGTATACACTCGCTCTGACTTGCTCTTGCCACTATAACGCTTATGTCTCCTCAGTCACCAGGTCCCCCTGATTCACATTTCCAAATTCCTGCCAGAAGATCTTAGCATCTCTACTGCCCCTGCTGTAGTTCAGGCTCTTCTGATACCTTGCTGGGATTATTGCAAATATCCTCTGAACTGGGCCTCCTCCTCCAATTTTGCTCCCTTCTCACCCATCCTCCACTCAGCTACGTGAGTGATTTGTCATTCCAGACACTCAAACCTGCTCGTGACACTCCTACTTATCATCCTAACAGAGTTCCTAGCACCTTTAGGAGGAAATCTAAACTCCTTCCCTGGGCATTGAACACCCTCTGAGCCCCAGCTCCTTCCATAATCCAATCTCATTTCCTGCGCTGTGTCACTAAAGCCTGCATCCCATGGAAGCAACTTAAGTGTCCATGGGTGGGTGAATGAATAAAGAAAATATGATACATCTATACAATGGCATAGTATTCTACTGTAAAAAGTAAAGGAATTTTACTTGGGCCATTTGTGACAACATGGATAGACTTGAGGCATTATGCTAAGGAAATAAATCAGACAGAGAGAAACAAACACTGTATGATCTTACTTATATGTGGAACCTTAAAAAGCAACAACAAAAAGCCTCATAGATATAGAGAACAGATAGGTGGTTGCCAAGGGGTGGGGGTGGGGGGTCAAAAGAGTGAAGGTGGTCAAAAAGTACAAACTTTTAGTTATAAAATAAATAAGTCCTGGGGATGTAACATACAGCATTGTGACTATAGTTAATAATACTATACTATATAGAATAATACTATTCTACGTCTGCTACCCCTGCCCAGAACACTATCGTCTTCTCCCTTACCTGGCCAACTCCTAAGCACGGTTATCAGTGCAGTCCAAGTCACTCCCATCACAAGAAGCGTACCTTGATTGTTCTCCTTTTACCACCTCCGTGCTCACTGCCTCCCCTTCCTATGTTTTGCATCTATTTTACCCAAACTTGTGTCCATCACAGAACTTATCACACTGACTACCTTTGTCTGCCCCCTGCCTATCATCCCAACCAAACTATGAGTCCCACCGAGGTAGAGGCTGTAGCTTTCCCATCATGCCCCCAGCATCTGCACAGCACCCGGCACATATTAGGTACACAATAGGTATCTGTGAAATAAATGGATGGACAAACAGGGCCCAACACCTGAGTGGTGGCAGAGAAATGCATATGGAATAAGCAAGTGAATGAGTAAAACTTTAAGGAAACAAGATCAAGAGAAGCTTCGTCTGCTTTGTTATATTCCCCTGCCTAGACCTGGCACTAGGGGGAGCTCAATAAATGTTTATTCATTGATGGAAAAAGACAGCAGTAGATCAAACCTACAACCCAGTGGTCTAGGATACACTTGCCAGAGGTCAGGATAGACTTGTTTGTTCATTTGTGCACTCATTCAGCAAACATAATAAACATAATGCTTGGAGCCCTGAGGGGGCTACACCTACTCATTCTCTATATACTCTCTTGTACCAAAGAGGGTAGAAATAAAACCTAGACTCATTCATTATCAGAGCACACGTATAGAAAACGAAGGATCCTTACTTCGTGACTGCTAGAGTAAGACTTGGCTTTCTCTTCACAGAGGTGGAGTTTCTCTCGAGGAGGCTGGAATAGTGCTGTCTGAGGCAGCTTGTTTTGAATCTTCTTTCTAGGCGTAATGCTGACAGCAGCAACAATTTCATCTAGGTGATTGGATATGTGGGTTTCCTTTGATTCCTGCATAGTTTTATATACATTGTCCTCTAATTTTTAAATAAGAAAATAAAGGTGTTAAATGATAATTTCCATAGTTATTTTTATAAATACACATTTTTCCTAGAAATTGATGCTAGGTCTAGGAAAATTTCAACACTTTACCCATGACTTCTTTGAAATTAGCGGCATTCCATCCAAAAGGATCCTGCTAGCTAGTACTAACTTCTTTGTAAAACTTTCAGGCTGATTTCCACTTTAAACTAAACCAAACATTCTTTGTTCATTAATATATATTATTAATATGTTATATTAATATATATTTTTATATTTTTTACATGAGTATTTTATATAAGTACAGACAATAGAAATCAGCCAAGCCCAAACAACACTCAAAGAACCCAAATTAGATCACCTGAACACCAACTGACTTTGAAGCAGGAAAAAAATGATTTATTAAACTTTCACTTCTGGCCAAGATGGAATACTAGGGATCAAATTTATTCTCTTGCCTGAAATAGCCAGCCAACCAACCAAACACACAAAAACAAAAAACAAACAAACAAAACCCACACAGACAAAAACAACCCAAAAACAAACAAACAAAAAAACCTATGGAACAATGGTTTCCAAGAGACAGGATATCAGATCTGATCAATGGAAAAAGAAACAAAGTGAGACACATGATTGTTCCAGCTTATTGCTTTGAGAAAGTTTCCAGGACATTCAGGGAAGGGAAACCAGGAGTAACCTGGTGCACTCTGAGTTGAGGAAATAGAGCTGAGGATCTGGGGAGAAAAAGGTAGCTAAAGTTTAAAGGAGAGATCACTGGAGAGGATAGAGAAGCAGAGACAGAGGAGCCTGGAGATTAGCAGAGGGGGCCTCACAAATACGGGGAGAGAATACTGACCAGCATGTGTATAAGAAAAATACTTGAATCTGGAGAAAGAATCCTCTAGAAATATTGAAAGGAGCGTGTCTGGCATTCACACAGGGCTGGCAGTGCCTGTTCCCACCAACCAGCCTGGAAAACCCCTAATTCGTGATGCATTGGGTAAAGCACTTAGAAGAGTTTTGCTTCAGTGGTGTGACATTATTACCCCTAGGCTGAGCACTGCTTAGACCTACCTAACAAAGCATAAAAATAAGACCTAAAAGGATCAATCTGTTTCCAAGTAACTTAACTGCACCAGAAGACAAAACCCAAGGATGTATGGGAGTACAAAAACAGGTAGCATGCAACAAGGTAAAATTCACAAAGTCTGACATCCAATTCATCCAATTAAAGATTACTAAGCATGCAAAGGGGCAGGTAAACATGGGCCATAATGAGAAGAATAACCAGTCAAAACCCAGGACTGACACAGACGTTAAGTTAGTAGAGAAGAACAGTTTTTTTTTTTAATGTTTATTTATTTTTGATAGAGAAAGGGAGAGCGCAAGCAGGGGAGGCGCAGAGTTAGAGAGGGAGACACAGAATCTGAAGCAGGCTCCAGGCTCTGAGCTGTCAGCACAGAGCCCGACGCAGGGCTTGAACCCACTAACCATAAGATCATGACCTGAGCCGAAGTTGGATGCTCAACCGACTGAGCCACCCAGGTGCCCCAAGAAGAACAGTTTCTATAATTGCAGTTCATATGTTTAAACAGTTAAATAGAGACACGGAAGATATTAAAAAAACCAAATTGAATTTCTAGATGTGAAAATTAATTGTGAAATGAAAAATACACTAGATGGGATTAATGACAGATTAGATATTAGAGATGAAAAGATGACTGAACTTGTAGACATAGGATTAGAAACCATCTAAAAAAAATTGACTCCCTATAGGAAAGCAGATTGTAGAGGGGACAGAAAAAATATTTGAAGAAATAACAGCCCCAAATTTTCCAAATTTGTGAAAAGGTAAAAAGCTAGAGGTCTAAGAAGTTCAATGAACACTAAACACAAGAAACAGAGAAAACTGCAAGACACATCAAAACCAAGGTAAAGTGAAAAAACTTACATGTAGAAAAAAACCCTATTAGTATGAAAAAATAAAGATACAAATGACAGCAGATTTCTTGGAGGAAAAAAGGCACAGGAGAAGAAAGTGAAACAACATACTTAAAGTATGTAAAGAAAAAAGTTGTTATGGTAAAATTCTGCACCAGTGAAAATACCTTTCAAAACAAAAAAACTGAAAGAATTAATCATCAGCAGATTTGCACTCCAATGTTCTCCAAGAATTATTAAAGGAAGTCTTTCAGAAGGAAGGAGAATGATAGCAAATGGAACTCTAGATCCACTCAACAGAATGAAGAAAATGGAAAGAATACTTACATGGGCAAATATGTAAGACTATTTTCATATTATTTAAATCTCTTTAAAAGATAATTAACTTTAACAAAAAAATAATGTACTGTGGGGCTTATAACATATGTGTAAGTGGAATGTATGACAACAGTAGTATAAAGGCTAGGAAGGAAATGAAATTGTGAAGTTCTTATACTGTATGTGGAGTGGTATAATATTTACTGAAAGTAGACTAAGTCAAAGGTGTATAGTATAAACCCTAAGCAACCATTAAAATAACAAAATAAAGAATGATAGGTAACAAGCCAACAAAGGAGATAAAAGACTCATAAAAACAATCTAGTAGTAACTAGAAAAAAGAGGGGAAAGAGAACAAAGAACAGATGAGATAAATAGAAAATAAATAGCAAGATGACAGACTTGAATCTAACTATATCAACAATCACATTAAATGTAAATGGTGTAAACATCCCACTTAAGAGATAGACATTGACAGATTAGATAAGAATGTAAAACCCAACCGAATGTTGCCTCCAAGAAATTCACTTCAAATAGAGAAAGACAATTAGATTGAACATAAAATGATGAAAAATAGTATCCTAAAATTAGTCAAAAACAAACTTGGATTTTCTAAATGAATATCAAAGTAAATTGTACAGCAAAGAATATTATCATAAAGAAGGTCATTTCATAATTATAGAAGATCAATTAGTCAAGAGGATATAATCACTCCAAGTGTGTATACACTTAATAACAGTTCCAAATATGGGACCCCAAATTGATGGAAATGCAAGGAGAAATAGACAAATTTTCAATTAGAGTCTGAGATTTAAATACCTTGCTCTTAATAGTTGATAAACCAAGTAGGCAGAAAATCAGTTAAGGATACATAAGACTTGAACTACTACATCAACCAACTTGGTCTGCCATTTACTAGAACACTCCACTTAAGAAGGGCAGAATATACATTGTTTTCAAGTGCACATGGACATTAAGACAGATTCTATTCTGGGTCATAAAACAAGTTTCAATAAATTTATAAGCATTCAAGACATACAAAATATATTCTATGACTACAACGGGGTTAAATTTTAAATCAATAATAAAAAGATATCTGGAAAATGTTCAAATATTTGGAAAATAAATAACACACTTCTAAAAAACCCCAACCATGGTTCAAAGAAGAAGTCAAAAAAGAAATCTGAAAGTAGCTTTAACTGAATGAATATAAACACACCATATAAGAATTTAAGAATGCCACTAAAGCAGTCCTTATGGAAAATTTATAATATTAAATGCCTATATAAGAAAAGTAGAAAGTTCTCAAGTTCATAACTTTAGCTTTCACCTTCAGCAACCAGAAAAAAGAATAAATTAAACTCAAGGTAAACAGAAGAAAAGAATTAATAAAATAAATAATAAAGCTAACCTCATACATTGATAAAAATAAATATAGAAAAATGATAGAGAAAACAATGAAAACAAAATTTGGTTCTTTGAGACCAACCACACTGATAAATCTCTACCCTGACTAATCATGAAAAATGGAGAGAAGACACAAATTACCAATATCAGGAATGAGAGAGATGACATCACTACAGATTCTACAAATATTGGTTTTTTAAAAATGTTTGTTTATTTTTGAGAGAGAGAGACAGAGCCTGAGTGGGGGAGGGGCAGAGAGAGAGGGAGGGAGACACAGAATCTGACACAGGTTCCAGGCTCTGAGCTGTTAGCACAGAGCCTGGCCTGGGGCTCAAGTCCATGGACTGAGAGATCATGACTTGAGATGAAGTCAGACTTAACCAACTGAGCCACCCACGGGCCCAAACAAATATTACAAATTTAATATAGGAATGTTATGAACATCTTACGCCAATACATTTGACAACTTAGATGAATGGACAAATTCCTCTAAAGACACAAAATAGTAAAGTTCACTCAGGAAGAAATAGTTTGAATGGCCCTATATCTATTAATGAAACTGAATTTGTTTTTTAAAAACCTTCCAAAACAAAAACAAAAACAAACCCAAATAACTCCTAGACTCGATGGCTTCACTAGTGAATTATATCAAACATTTAAGGAAGCTATAATAGCAATTGCATACAACTTCTTCAAGAAAATTGAAAAAGACAATATTTCCTAACTCATTCTAGGAGACCCTGATACCAAAACAAGACAAAGACAAGAAAAGAAAACTGCAGCTCAATATCCATCCCTCAGGAATATAGATGCAAAAATTCAAAACTAAATTTTAGCAAATTAAACCTAGTACCATGTAAAAGAGAAAATACATCATGACCAAGTAGAGTATATCTCAGGAATGCAAAATGTGTTTAACACTCACAAAGCAGTCAATGTAATTCATAATATAATAACGTTCATCTTGATCAACACCCAAAAAGAACCTGACAAAAATCTAATATTTAATTTTCTAATAAAAAAAAATCTTAGCAAAGTAGGAATAGAATTGTACTTTCTCAACCTGAAATAGGGCATCTATGAGAAATCTGCAGTTAACTTAAGAGTTATTGGTGAAAGACTGAATGCTCTCTCCCTAAGATCAGACACAAAACAAGGAGATTCACTCTCAACATTTCTATTTAACATTGTACTGGAAGTTTCAGTCAGTGCAATCGATTAAGAAAAAGAAATAAATGTCAACCAAATCAGAAAGGAAGAAGTAAAACTGCCTTTACCCACAGGTGGTATATCTCTATTATCATCTATGTAGAAGATCTGATGGAATGTGCAGGAAAAATCTCCTCGAATAAATAAATTTAACAAGGTTGTAGGACACAAGAACACTATACCACAATTACATTTCTTTTTTTAAAATATTTTTTATTAATGTTTTTTATTTATTTTTGAGAGAGAGAGAGAGAGAGAGCAGGGGAGGGGCAGAGTGAGAGGGAGACACAGAATCTGAAGCAGCTCCAGGCTCTGAGCTGTCAGCACAGAGCCTGACACGGGCTCAAACCCACGAACCGTGAGATCATGACCTGAGCCGAAGTCGGACGCTTAACCGACTGAGCCACCCAGGCGCCCCATAAAAATTACATTTCTATGTATTAGCAATGGATAATCAAATTGAAATTAAAATATAATACTATGTACAACAGCATCAAAAATATGAAATAGGAATAAATCTGCCAAAAAAGGAATGTGACTTACATGATTAAAACTACGAAAGAGCTGAGAGAAAGGAGACCTAAACATGTACCAGGTGCCTTGCTGTAAGACTCAATATTGTTAAAATGTCAATTCTCCTTCCCAATCTAAGTCCCTGCATGGTTTTTCTTGTTTTTGTTTGTTGTTTTTTGTCTTTGTAGACATTGACAAACTGTTTCTAAAATTCATATGAAAATGTAAAGGAACTGGAGTATTCAAAATCACTTTGTAAAAGAAGAACAAAGTTAGAGGACAAACATGACTTTTTGTCAAGATCTATTACAAAGATAAGTAACCAAGGCAGTTTGGTATTTCTGTCAAGATAGACAAATAGATCAATGGAACAGAATGGAGAGTCCAGAAATGAATCCCAAATATATAAACAACTGATCATTGACAAAATTGCAAGGGCAATTCATTGAAGAATAGTCTGTTCAACAGATGGTGCTAGAACAACTGGATATTCACATATAAAAGTAAAACTAAAACAAAAATCTTTGATCCATGACTTACACCATACACAAGAATGAACTCAAAATGGAACACAGATCTCTATATAAGAACCTATGTGACCTCAGATTAGGCAGATTTCCTAAATATGACATAAAAGAACATAAAAAAGAACAAAATCACAAATTGGAACTTCATCAAAATTAAATTTTCTGTTCTTCAAACGAAACTCTGAAGAGAATGAAAAGACAAGCCACAGACTGGGAGAAAGTATTTACAAAATATGTGTCTAATAAAAGATGTGTACCTGGAATGTGTACAGGACTCTCAAAAATTAACTATTAGAAAACAAATAGCTCACCATAAAAATGGGCAAAATATTTTATTAGACACATCATTAAAGAAGGTCTATCAATGACAAATAGGCACATGAAAAGATGCTCAACATCATTAGTCATTAGGGAAATACAAGTTAAAGTCATAATGAGATGTCACTTGCAACAGTGAGAATGACTAAAATTAAAAAGACTACTAAGCATTGGTGAGGAGGTGGAACAGGAACTCTCACACACTGTTGACAGGAATGTAAAATGCTACAATCCCTTCAGAAAACAATCTGGCAGTTTCTTAATAAGCTAAATATATACCTAGCACATGATTCATTTAAATCCTAGACATTAACATAAGAGAAACAAAACCATACATTCACATAAGGACTTATACACAAATGTTCATAGAAGTTTTATTTTTTTAATTTTATTTATTAAAAAAATTTTTTAATGTTTATTTCTGAGACGGAGAAGAGAGCGTGTGAGCACGCGCACACAAGCAGGAGAGGAGCAGAGAGAGAGACAGAATCTGAAGCAGGCTCCAGGCTCTGAGCTGTCAGGACAGAGCCTGATATGGGGTGCGAACCCACGAACTGTGAGATCATGACCTGAGCCGAAGTCAGACGCTTGACTGACTGAGCCACCCAGGAGCCCTTATTTATTTATTTTTGAGAGAGAAGAGAGCGTGAGTGGGAAAAGGGCAGAGAGAGAGAGAGAGACAGAATTCCAAACAGACTCTATGCTGTCAGCACGGAGCTGGAGGCGGGGCTTGAACTCACGAACCCTGAGATTATAACCTGAGCTGAAATCAAGAGTCGGAGGCTTACCTGACTAAGCCACCCAGGTGCCCCAAGAGTTTTATTTCTAATAGCCAAAAACGAGAAACAATTCAAATGCCCTTCAATTGGTAAATGGATAAACAAACTTGTGGTATGGCTATATAATAATACTCAGCAACGAAAAGAAGCAGATATGCTACAACATGAATTGGTTCAGTTATGTTGAGTGAAAGAAGCCAGGATGAAGAGAGTACATACTATATGGCTCCCTTTACACAAAATTCTAGGAAACGCAAACCAATGTAGAATGATCAAAAGCAGATCAGTGGCTGTCTTGAATTGGGGTGGTAGTGAGAGGGATGGAAGAGGAGATGTAGGGAAGAGGGGGATGTACAGATTACAAAGAGACATGAAGAAACTTTTTGGGGTGATAGTTATGTTATTACTTTGATTGCAGTGGTAGTTTCATGGGTATATACATAACCCAAAATGTACCAGATTATACACTTATTTTAAATTTATGTCTTTAAATTCAAATTAGCTAACTTAACAGTGTAGTAGTGGTTTCAGGAGTAGAACCCAGTGATTCATATAACACCCAGTGCTCACCCCAACAAGTGCCCTCCTTAATGCCCATTACCCATTTAGCCCACACCCGACCCTCCATTGAACCCTCAGATTTGTTCTCTGTATTTAAGAGTCTTTTATGGTTTACCTCCCTCTCTGTTTTTATCTTATTTTTCCTTCCCTTCCTCTATGTTCATCTATGGTGTTTCTTAAATTCCACATATGAGATTATATACTTTTATATGTCAAGTAATAAAGCTGTTTAATATATATCTACATATCACATATATAGATATATAGATAGATATCAGCCTTTCAGAGATCCTTCTCCATATGTCCCTCTCCCTAGGAAGATCCTTCAAATTCCAATTCTGTTATTTACTACAGATAAGTTATTTCAAGTTTCACTCTATTGTCATTCATTCATGAAATATTTATTGAATTCCTACTATAAGCAATGCATTACGTGGTAAACAAGAATGCTGAGAAACATAAAATCTGGCAGAAAAAAGAATCAGGTACACAAATACTACGGTCCTGGGTGGTACACATGCTGGAAGAGTGGGAAGTGTTAAGGCTTCAGAATGGGAACCATTACTGTGTGGTAAGTCAGCTTGCTTGGTTGAAAAGATTTCAAGAACAAGAACAGAACAGCCCCAAGTAGAGTGAATAACTAGCAAAGGCTCAGAAGTGCAAAGTAAAATGGGTATATAGCTAACCAGTATGTGTTGGGTGTGGGGGATATGGATATAGGACGGCATTTTCCAAACCAACCTCTCTAGTACACTAGAAGCACAAGACATTAATGCACGATCTAGAAGAGAGGGTTATTGACAAAAATGATCAAGTAAGTTGGTAAACACAAATATTGGTTGCACAAAAGGAGGGTTCTGCAATAAACATGGACAGGTTTCATTACCTCAAGTCTTCTCAAAGGCTTTAACGTAGTATAATTCATTGTGAATATATCACAGAGGGATAGAGTACACAACACTTCCCCTAACTTTTTGGACGATGAAGTCCTCTTTTCTGGAACACTCACTAAGTCTTATGCAACTGGTACTTTTTGAGCACTGTTTGGGAAGCCAGGACATAGAGGAAAACTAGAAGGCTGGACCCAGGTTTAGAAGACATCGATTGCAGGCTAAGAGTTTGATTGACCTTATTTGGCAGTTAGTAATGAGCCCCTGAAGGTTTTATGAAGAAAGAAAAATCAAAGTGCTAAGTAGTGGGCAAATATAATGGAAACCACAGGAGGCAAAGTGGCCATTGATTTTCAAACTCTAGTCTTCTACCATCTTTTTTTTTAATGTTTATTTATTTATTTTGAGAGAAAGAGAGAGAGTGCAGGGGAGGGGCTGAGAGAGAGAGAGAGAGAGAGAGAGAGAGAATCCCAAGCAGGCTCAGTACTGTCGTCTTGGAGTACGACACAGGGCTCAATCTCATGAACCATGAGATCATGACCTGAGCCGAAATCAAGAGTTCGATGCTCAGCCAACTGAGCCACCCAGTGCCTCAGTCTCCTACCATCTTGATGACTGTTAGCATGTCTGCATTCTGCCTACAATATTAACTTTTTCTCTAGGACTACAACTTTTTAAAAACCTAAATACTTCGGCTTCACTTTAATAAATAATCAGTGACATTATGGCTTTGATGTCATACTTTCCCAACTATGCATTAAAATAAAAACATAAGTATTAATATTTTTTTAACTTTATAGTTTATTGTCAAGTTGGTTTCCACATAACACTCAGTGCTCTTCCCCACAAGTGTCCAGTATTAATATTTTTTTAAATGTTTTATTTTATTTTTGAGAAAGACAGAGTGTGAGCGGGGTGGGGCAGAGAGAGGGAGACACAGAATCCGAAGCAGGCTCCAGGCTTTGAACTATCAGCACAGAGCCTGATGCGCGGCTCGTACCCATGGACTGTGAGATCATGACCTGAGCCGAAGTCGGATGCCTAACCGACTGAACCACCCAGGCGTCCCAGTATTAATATTTTAAAAGTTGGTCTGTGTTCCACCAAACATAACGTTAGGCATCACCAATTGTAAACACTAGATACCTTGGGAAATTCTAAACTTGAGTGGTTTTACCATCATTTTTAACCATGACCCACCAACTAAGAAGATTTCATCAGGTTTTACTTACTATAATTTATATTCTGACAAAATAGGCATTTTCCCTAAAAGTAAAATTAGAATATTCTGTATGCTTGTTAAAACTTTCCTCTAGAAATTCTGGTACCTCTTCAATAAGTGGGTATGGCCCTGCAGCCACCCTTTACCACCGGTTGAATGAATCAGAGTACTGTACAGAATAAATTCAGGTGCACAGTAGCAGTGAGAAGGGAAGTGAAGGAAAGGATAAGAAGAATTACTGAAAGAAATAATTATTGCAACTTGAGAGCTGCTTGGATGTAAAAATTAAAGAAGGGAGACAGTCAAGACTGACTCCGACATTTTCATCCAGGAACTCTAGATAAGCATTGGCACAATATGGCATGTGTCAGTCACGTCCAACCCACTGCTTTTGTAAATGAAGCTTTATTGGAACACAGCACTGTTAATCCACTTACATATGGTCTATGACTGCTTTTGTCCTACGAAAGCAGAGATGAGTAGTTGTGACAGAAATCTTATTGCTCTCAAAGCCTAAATAAAGTATTTACTATCTGGCCCTTTACAGAGAAAATTTACTGACCCCTAAAAGTAGTGATGCCATGGACAGAAGTAGTGAGATAAAGGGGAATGGTCATTCTGATAAGACAATCAGTTTGGTGTCAGATTGAATTTGAGGCTGTGGGAGGAAATTTATATAAGAATGTCCAACTTATGGCGAGGATGTGGAGAAAGGGGAACCCTCTTGTACTGTTGGTGGGAATGAAAACTGGTACGGCCACTCTCAAGAACAGTAAGGAGGTTCCTCAGAAAACTAAAAATAGAACTACCTTATGATCCAGCAATTGTATTATTAGGTATTTACACAAAGGATACAAAATACAGATTCCAAGGGGTACATACACCACAATGTTTATACCAGCATTATCAAGAACAGCCAAACTATGGAGAGAGCCCAAATGTCCAATGACTGATGGATCAAGATGTGATACACACACACACACACACACACACACACACACAATGGAATACACTGATGGATAAAGAAGATGTGGTACATACACATATTTATACAATGGATTATTACTCAGCCATCAAAAAGAATGAAATCTTGCCATCTCCAGCGATATGGATGGAGCTAGAATGTATTATGCTAAGAGAAATAGGTCAATTAGATAAAGACAAATAACATATGATTTCATTCATATGTGGAATTTAAGAAACAAAACAGATGAACATATGGTGGGGAGAAAAGAGAGGGAAAAAAATCCATAAGTGAGTCTTAATAATAGAGAATAAACTTGTGGGTTGATGGTGGGTAGGAGATGGGCTAGATGGATGATGGGTACTAAGGAGGGCACTTGTTATGTATGTAAGTGATGAATCACTGAATTCTCCTCCTGAAACCAATATTGCACTGTATGTTAATTAAATTTAAATAAAAATTTAAAAAAAGAATGTCCAACTTAGAAGTTAGAAATATATTAGACCACCTGGGTGGCTCAGTCAGTAGAGCATTGTGATGTTTAATCTCAGGGTCATGAGTTCAAACCCCATGTTGGGCGTGGAGCTTACTTTAAACAATTAAAAAAATAAAAAGTGGGGCGCCTTGGTGGCTCAGTCGGTTAAGTGGCCGACTTCAGCTCATGATCTCACAGTTCGTGGGTTCGAGCCCCATGTCAGGCTCTGTGCTGACACCTCAGAGCCTGGAGCCTGCTTCTGATTCTGTGTCTCCCTTTCTCTCTGACCCTCCGCTGCTCACACTCTGTGTGTCTCTCTCAAAAAGGAATAAATGTTAAAAAAATTTGTTTAAATAAAAATAAAAATAAAAAGTCAATATAAAAGAAGTTAGAAATATATCACTAGTTCTGAGTGACATCTTTTTAAAGACGATATTTTTTCCTTTCCTTTTTAAAAAAGTTAATAACTTATTCCATGCCTACATCCAAATAGCATTTGAGATGGCTAGAGATAAGTGTTGAAGGAGTTAAGACTGGACATAGTTACCAGGGTAAAGTGCGGCCACTCCTTAATAATCCAAACTAGAGCTTTACATTCTCACCAAGAAAAAAGAAAGTAGGAACTTTGCTTTCCTTCATGAAGCAATATAGAATGATAATATGAGAGAGGGAAGAAACTAGCTGAAGGCCAGTCTGTGAGAAAGCTCCAGAGGCCAATCAATCCCAGCAAAAGTCATTCCTGGGCAGCCCTTCGAAACGTGAAAGGCTAATCCTTCAGTTCAACATCTACGCATTGCCTAAAAGAGACTGTACAGAGACTACTGTACAGAGACTCTGTGCTATCCCTGATTCCAAGATGGTGGCTGACTTTTGTTCTAATAATCTCTTGACTTAAGCTTTCTCACCTGTTCACCCCACTGGCTGATGATATAATCACTTCAATCAGTGTTATGGTCTACAAAGAGAGCAGGAGATTGGGATCGGGAATCTGAGATTCAAGAATCTGTGCTGGCCCAACTACTCATGTGATTCGGGCACTGCCAATAACTGATATCACATAACACTTTATACTTTCATGTTAGGTATGGAGGCAGGTATGATTAATCTTATTTGATAAATGAGGACAATGAAGTTGAAAGAAGCTAAATTACTTGCCCAATGTCGCACAGGCAGAATCAGGACCCTGGTCTTCTGATAATTTGGTCTGACTTCCATTGACCAGTCTTTAGCAGTGGGAAGCAAATGCTCTTGCTTTGGAAACTTAAGACTACATTTTAAAAAGTAACCAGGGGCGTCTGGGTGGCTCAGTCAGTTAAGTGTCCAACTTTGGCTCAGGTCATGATCTCATGGTTCGTGAGTTGGGAGCCCTGCATCAGGCTCTGTGCTGACAGCTCAGAGCCTGGACCCTGCTTTGGGTTCTGTGTCTCCCTCTCTCTCTGCCCCTTCTCTGCTTGTGCTCTGGGGAATAAAAGTTAAAAAATGAATAAAATGAATAAAAGTTAAATGAATAAAAGTTAAAAAAAATTTTTTTAATCATACATTTTTATAACCAGGAAATGTAACATCTTCAACAGATTTAACCACACTTTCTTATCTTCTACTTAGAGGAGGCAGAGATGAAATTTTAGAAGCTACGTAAGTAATATGCTCAGTAATATTTGCTATTCCAGGCCTTGAACCTAGTGTTAAACTTTGACAGTTGATTTTTCTTTTTTTCTTTTTTGGCTTGACTGTAAAACGTGGTTTGTCTAATGCTGCCTCTTAATATTAAATCCATAAAACAGAGATTATGGGGCACCTGAGTGGCTCAGTCAGTTGAGCGACCGACTTTGGCTCGGGTCATGACCTCATAGTTCATGGGATTGAGCCCCACATCAGACTCGCTGCTGTAAGTGCAGAGCCTGCTTCAGATCCTCTGTCCCATTCTCTCTCTGCCCTTCCCCTGCTCACACACTCTCAAAAATAAACATTTTTTAAAAAATTAAAAAAAAAATAAAACAGAGGCTATTATCTGAGCACTCCCAGGCTGGAACTAACTTGCACATACTTTTCTTCTTTTTGGCCAGATAGTTAAAAAAATTAAGCCAGTATTTTCAAATTAGAAGTTTCACATAGATGTAAAGATCTAGTTTTCTGGATTTCTGGCTTCCAATGAAACCTCAGAACACCTATCAACACTGGGCTGTCGTCATCACAGGCAACAATCAGCGAGGGAGGAATGGCAGAAGCCCTTGGAGGTAAGGTGCCGTCACTCCCTATTGCTCCTGGATGTGGAGGCACCAAAGGAGTTTCCATTTGTCATTGCTCCTACATTACTTTCTTCTTAGTGTAAAAGAATAGGTCTCTGTAACCATACCTTTCTTTTTCTTTTTTTTCAATGTTTATTTTTATTTTTGAGAAAGAGAAACAGAGCGGGAATGGGGGGAGGGGCAGAGAAAGAGAGAGGGAGACACAGAATCTGAAGCAGGCTCCAGGCTCTGAGCTGTCAGCACAGAGCCTGACATGGGGCCCGAACTCATGAACCCTGAGATCATTACCTGAGCCAAAGCTAGACACTTAACAGACTGAGCCACCCAGGTTCCCCACCATACCTTTCTTTCAAAGTGAAAGGCTGACATAAAGGGGTGTGGTTTTCCTGGCCCATGTCACTTGCCACTCATTCACTACACTGAATCTAATCTAAACTACCACTTCTATAAGATGATAAGATATACCACTATTTTATCATCACTAAGAAAAACAACAACACTGCTATTAAACTATGACTTGCTATCAACTGTAACATGCATTCCACTAACAGAGATGATTAAATACCAAAATGTGCATCTCTGAACCAATTAACTGAATCATGTTACCTGCTTGGCTTCTGGAAACATTTGAATCCATGACCTGCTTTAAATATGTGTCCATTTCAATATGCCTTGCATCATATAGGAACACTCTTAGCACAAAGATACACTCTTTAGTTCACTTACTTGGAGCTACATGCTTATCATCAGCCACTTTTCTTTTCTTTGTAATAGCCATGGCTGGGGTTTAAATTTTCATTAGAAATCAGCCCAGGCCCCACACAGCACCTTCGCCCTGCCAGCCCTGGGTGAAGCTTCCCCATCAGTACCTACAACTGCCTGCCAGTCAGACATACCCAATCAATTGATGCTGTTCTTGCTGCCAGACATGCCTAGTAGAATGCTGAAGTATATGATCAGCCCCAGATCAAAATGGGAGGAAGAGGCCTGAAGTGGGGTCTCCTTCTTCCATTGCCAAGAGGTGATGTTCGAAATCTTAATAACTGATATAGCAGGAGGACTAACGAATCTGTATAGATGGAAACTATGCTGGAGCTAGGTTCAGGAGGTCCCCTGCTGTTACAGGTGTTAGCCTTTGGATGACTTGTGGGGAGATGTAGGGAAACTTGAGGGAGGGGCAGGAGCCCCCAGGGCAGTGGCTCCTGGAAAATAACAACCATTATGATTCTTTGAGAGTGTACTAGTTAAAAAGCAAACTTGCCCCTATGTAAGCTGAGACATCCAAAAGCGGAGATGGGAAAACATCCGAGAAGGATATAAAATACCCCCCAAAAAACTGAATAGAAGTATAACAAGTAAATAAATTATGATAGTAATTTCAAATATTTACACAAAGTAGGGCACCTGGGTGCCTTGGTCAGTTGAGTGTCTGACTCTTGATTTCGGCTCAGATCATGGGATCCAGCCCCTTATTGGGTTCCGTGCTGAGTGTGGAGCCTGCTTGAGATTCTCTCTTTCCCTCTCTCTCAAACAAAACAAAACAAAAACAAACAAACAAAACCCAAACATATTTACACAAAGCTAAGCCCAGGCCTAGATGGCTCCAGTGGCAAATCCTAATAAACCTTTAAAGAAGTAATATGAATCTTTTAAAAATTCTATCAGAAAAGAGAGGAGGAAATCCCTTCCAACTCATTCTATGAGGTCAATATTATCCTGATACCAAAGCCAGACAAAGACATAATAAGAAAACAATAAACCAATATCCTTAATGAGTGTGAACACAAAAAGTCCTCAACAAAATATGCGAAAAACAAATCTAGGGGGGCCTGGGTAGCTCATTTGGTTGAGCGTCCGACTCTTGGTTTTGCTCGGGTCATGGTCTTGCGGTTCATGAGTTTGAGCCCTGAGTTGGGCTCTAGGCTGACAGTGTGAAGCCTGCTTGGGATTCTTTCTCTCTCCCTCTCTCTCTGTCCCTGCCCTGCTTGTGCTCTCTCTCACTCTCAAAATAAATTAATAAACTTAAAAAAAAAAAAAAGAAAACCAAATCTAGCAACATAGAAAAAGGATTATACATTATGACTCAGGGGGCTTTATTCCAAGACTGTAAATTTAGTTTAACATCTGAAATCATTAATGTAATGCACCATAGAAGACAAAATCTGCATGAAGAAAATGCAGAAGAAATAAATGCAGAAGAAAAACCACTTGGTAAAATCCAACATCTACTTGTGAAAAGCTTTCTTAACCTAATAAAGGACTATTAACCCCCCCTCAAAAAAAAAACCCAAAAAACAAAAATCCTAAAGCTAACATCACACTTAATGGTGAACATTTGAATACTTCTCTTGTAAGATTGGAAAAAAGGCAAGGATGTTTGCTGTCACCACTTGTATTCAAGACTGTCATGGATATTCTAACCAGTGCAATAAAGTGAGAAAAAGAAATAAAAGGCATGAAGATTAGAAAGGAAGAAATAAAGTTTTATTATCAGGTGACATGATCGTATTTGTAGACAATTCTAAGGGAGACGCACACAAACACACACACAACAAAACAAAACAAAAACAATAACAAAATCCTACTAGAACTATTAAACAATGTCAGCAAGATCAGAGGATACAAAATAAACAAAAATTACATATCTATCAATCTGAAAATGAAATTAAGAAACATTTCCACCCACAATAGCATTAAAAAGAATAAAGTACTTACGAATATATTTAACAAAAGAAGTACAAAACTTGTACACTGAAAATTATGCAACATTGCTGAAAAAGTCAAAGGAGACCTAAATAAATGAGATCTATTCCATGTTCATGGATTAGAACCTTAATATTATTAAGACAGCAATGCCCTCCAAGTTGATCTATAGATTTTATGTAACCCCTGTCAAAATCTCAGTTGCCTTTTTTTGTGTGTGTATAATTTGACCTTAAATTCACACGGAAATGCAAGAGACCTAGAATAGTTAAAACAATCTGAAATAGAACAAAGTTGGAAGAGTCACACTTCCCATTTTAAGAACTTACTACAAAGTTACAGTAATCAAAACAGTGTGGTGCTGGGGCGCCTGGGTGGCTCAGTTGGTTGGGCTTCCGACTTCGGCTCAGGTCATGATCTCACGGTTTGTGGGTTCGAGCCCCGCGTCGGGCTCTCTGCTGACAGCTTGGAGCCTGGAGCCTGCTTCGGATTCTGTGTCTCCCTCTCTCTCTGACCCTCTTCCACTTGTAATCTGTCTCTTTCTGTCTCTCAAAAATAAATAAATGTAAAAAATTAAAAAAAAAAAAACCACAACAGTGTGGCGCTGGCATAAGGACTGACCTGTAGATTAATGTAATAGAATTGAGAGTCCAGAAATAAACCCTTACACCTAAGGTCAATCATCATCATCATTATTATTATTACTATTATTTTAAAGTGTATTTATTCATTTTGAGAAAGAGAAAGAGCACTCATGCAAGTGAGGGAGGGGCAGAGAGAGAGGGAGAATCCCAAGCAGGCTCTACACTGTAAGCACAGAGACTGACATGGGGCTTGACCTCACAAACCGTGAGATCATGACCTAAGCCAAAATCAAAAGTGGGATGCGTAACCAACTGAGTCACCGAGGCGCCCTGTTCAATTATTTTGTGACAAGAGTACCAAGGTAATTCAAGGGGGAAATAATATTCCTTTCCACAAATGATGCTGAACAACTGGATAGGGACATGTGAAAGCCCTATTTTTAATGGCTTTAGTGAAGTGTTATTTACATGCTGTAAAATTCACTCATCTTAAGGATACAACTCAATTATCTTTTAGAAAATTTACAGAGTTGTGCAAGTATTAATCACATTCGATTTCTAGAAAATTCCGTCATCCTAAAATGATACCTTGTGCCCATTTGCAGACACTTCCACTCCTACCCCAGGGCAGGCAATCACTAATAAACTTTGTTTCTATAGGTTTGCCTTGTCTGGACATTTAATGTAAATGGTATCATACTGCGTGTGGTCTTTTGCATCTGGCTATAGCATAATGTTTTTGAAGTTTATCCATGTTGTAGCATGTATCAGTACTCTATTCCTTTTTATTGGCAAATAATATAATATTCCATCATATGGAATACCATCAATACCACATTTTGTTTATCCATTCACCAGGCGTGCCTCATAATTTTAAGGAAAATATCATTTTGAAAATATAAATGTTGGATTTCATTTTTGAGAATTTATCCTTACAGTAATTATCTATTGATTCTGGATCATATAACAATATTATGTTTTCCTTGGTCATTAGCAGATTTGTCTCTGAATTACCTAATCTACAAATATACACAAAATTTGGACCCAAAGCTGATTCTAATTTTATCTAATATTTTGATTGATTGATTGTCTATTATGATAGGTATGATAGTATACAGAAATATCCATTCACTTAAAAATTACAATACTACTAAGTGTCCCTCTAAATCCATATTAAAGCAACAACAATAAATCACAGCTTTTTATGGAATACAATAATCTATAATTACTCTTATTACCTTGTTCCCTTTACGATCCAAAAATTCACTGGTTATTTGGAAATAGCATTCTTCCATTCTCACCCTAAAAACAGCTGCTGAAAACTCCTTTTCCTGCCACGATTGTGCTTCTATTTTATCTGGTTCTCCTTTGACACTTACTCCTTTAAAACTATCGAAAAACTGGAAAAGTTTCTTTAACTCTCAAATCTCTGTGTCGTAAAATCCTTTGTCAATTTACCTGGAATGCAGGAGAGGATCTCTGTTTCTTTTTCGAGCGAATTACACCGTTGTCTCCACAGCCTGATTTGCCAGTTTGGTTCTCACTGTGTCAGTTTGGTGATTCTTTGTACAAATTAATCACCATGAAAAAGTGTAAAGCAGGGCAGTTGCAGACTAAATGATAGCAGCCTTTTTCCGTAAAGCAACCTGGTAGCTCACAAAACTCCAGGCGAAGAATGAATGATAGAGCATGGACCAATAGGGAGTGGAGGACAGTATTTTGTGGATGTTTGCAACCCAATCCGGGGGAGCCAGAGGAGGGAATTTTAAAATGGGGTTGCCTTTTTCTTGGAATTTTCTTAAAGTGATATCACTGCCTGTTGATGTTAAAGTTTGTCAAAGATTGCAAAATCGCTAAAGAATTTTGAGTGTTTTGAGTGAGACAAGATGTGAAAATTGACACACATTCAAATTGACATTCTGCCACAGAATCCCTTGGCTATTTTTATATCAATTTCAGGGGAGTAGAAGTTATTTAAAGAGAACGCATTTTTTATGATCAAAAATAGGATGTTGCAACGTGGATGGAACTGGAGGGTATTATGTTAAGTCAAGTGAGAGAAAGACAGGTATCCTACATTTTCACTCTAATGTGAAACTTGAGAAGCTTAATAGAAGACCATGGAGGAAGGGGAAAAATAGTTTCACACAGAGAGGGAGGCAAACCATTAGAGACTCTTAAATACAGAGAACAAACTGAGGGTTAATGGGGGAGGACA